>CM020247.1:23027635-23371214 GCA_009819775.1 Phoenicopterus ruber ruber
CCAGGAGAATGTACTGATTCATTTCCTGCATCACATCCTCTTGGCTGTAGTGGGTACAGCTATAAATTGCCAGTTCTCAATGTTTTTTTTCTGAATCTAACAGTATTTGTTATGTTATCCTAAAGCCTCAGTTTTGGGAATTGATTTGACTGCATAAGATTCTCATCTCAAACACGTTTAGAACTGATTAGTTCAGAGAAGAGCATGTGAAGAGTTCAACAGAATAGTTCAGAAATATATATTTAATATATATATAAAAAAAAATCTATCTTTTAATTTGCCTTATGATTTGTGAAAGCTTTGGGTTTGATACTGTAATTCAGCTAGCAAAACACCCAGCTCTTCTGGTTTCTGTCCTTGCCTTTTGTCTACTTCTGCTTGCTATCCTGTCTGCCAGCCAGCCCAACTCTCACCCGGTCACCCATTTAATTCCTCTCCCCATGTCTCAATTTTTAGCATTTAGGGTCTAGTTGGGTGACAGCTGCTTAGCCCTTCTCTCAGCTCACCACCCACACTTCCTCCTACCCTGCTTCACCCATATTAGATTGTCCTGAGTTGTCTGGACCTGTTTCTCATCAAAAATATCATCCACCTTCTCTTTGCTTCTCTTCTGTCTTTCTGGTCTAACACAGACTTCTTTCTAGCTACCTTATGTATCACCTTCCCATTATATATGGTTATATATAATTTAAATTTGGAGCACTGAAGAGATTAATACAGGTTTACATTTATGATGTGGTTAAGCATGTGTTATAAAATTTAGATCAGTGGTTTTGCATTTTTAAGAGGTCCATGTGATTCAGATTTTAGCTTGAGAATTTAGGCAACCTAGAGTCATGCTCCTTTATGTCACAGACTACTGTGCAGGGTGAGATCCAGTAAAAGGATGTTGATGTATAAATAGGCAGAATTTAGGTCACCAAATACAATATCCTAGAAATTCTTGATGAATTTTCACCCAACCTTTGAAGGAGTTTTTTAATTTTTTTATTTTAAAGTTTATTGGGTACCTAGATTTGCACTTTCATATATGCCCAGAACTGTCCCAGCCTTGACATGACCGAACAATGCATTCATGCTGAAGTCCACTCGGAATTCAGGAATTCTTCTGCTTTGGTCACTTTAGGGGCTTTATCTAGTATGAGTTCTCAGCACGCACTTGATAAATCTGCAAGATGGGATGTGATGCACAGTGATCGTGAGAATGGTCATTTTTTTTTTCTAAACGCATCGCCAGAAAAACTTGCAATGATCTCCTGACTGATGAATCAAAAGCTATTGTTAATGTGAAAAGAATCTGAATCTTCCTATCTCTTTAAAGACCGTACTGACTTGTTAGCTGATTTGAGGTGGAGACAGTGTTTACCCTTCCTTTTGAAGTTGTACAGAAAAGAATGGTCTAGAGATAGTATAAAAGTAAATGTTACTTTCTGTCTAGTGGTTAAGGAGTTCATATCAAAGTAAGAATCTGGAAAGAAAAAGCCTACTCCAGGACCATTTTTCCATTTCATGCAGTGAAAGGAAAATGTAAAATATACTTAAGTTCTCTTAACAGAGTCATTTTTAATCATACTTTGTTGTATTTGGTTCTCAATCCATCCATAAAAACGAGGGGAATAAAATTTCCCTTTTTCGTTCCTGTTATAAGGATACATCTGTGAAATACTGTCATATTATGGTGTTGGACATTGACATATGATGTCATGTTATGGTAATGTGGAACTCTACACTGCAACAAACTGCTTTCAGAAGTCTGTAAGAGACTGAAAAGCTGAAGGAGTTAATGTCTCTAATGCAGCTGAAGGTGGTTAATGGAGCCTAACTCTTTGGCTCAAATCTCTCCGGAGTTCATTGGGACTAATACTGTTATGTGGATTTTTATTTTTTATGATTGGCTTAGCAATAGTGTGATGTATGATTCACTATTTACTCTTTTCAGCTTCCTCCCTCCTTCTTTGCTTCCTCCCTCCTTCTTTGCTTCGCTATGTATGGATCACTACCCTAGAAGAAGATGAATTCTACAGGAACAAGATTTGACTGACTGTTTGAGCCATGGGGTGGTGTAAGAGACTGAAAAGCTGAGAGAGTTAATGTCTCAAACATTTGGCACAGGATGACCTTGCAGGTGGTGTGAGAAACTGGGAAGTGGAATGAGTTATTGTCTCAAACACTTGGCAAAGGGGGAAGGAGTGTTAACACACCAACAAGATAAGGTGCAACTGGAAAGGAAGATCTTGCGGAGGCAGGATAGTGCTTTTCTGGGCCTTATCTTGGGTAATTGTTTCAAAAAACAAACAAGCTTGAGACAGCATTGCCCCTGCATCCCTGACAGGAAGGGGGGGGAGGCACTGAAATCACTAGCCTTAAACCCTCAAACCCCCCAACCCATTTTGAGAAGGTTCAAGAACAACAGACTATGCATGTGAAGTAATTAGCATATGTGGTGGGACTAGTCAATAAATAGCGCAACTCAGAGGGGCTGGGTGCATGTGCCCACCATCCGACGGAACTGGACCAGAGACATCGCTGGAACCCAGGGTGGTGATCTTTCCTTTCGCTCGCTCGCTCTCCTTTATCGTGCGCGCGCGCGCTCTCCCCCCCCCTTATTGCGCACGCTCTCTTTTCCATATGTTACAAACTGTTACAGCCTTTTATATGATTCAAGGTTGTAAATAGCTTACCCCTTTATATGATTCAAGGTTTACATAGCTTCTGCCATAAATAAAACTTTTCTATTGATTGTTTGGTGTTAAGTCACCTTAATTTAGCCCAAGGGTATCCCGAACATCGGTTATCTCAAAGCGGTTGTTGTCCAGGACGGCCCTCTCAGGACATGATATACTCCTTTAGACATAAACTGTTGACCAAGTCTGGGACTAGGATTGGATCCAGCTGCACCTAGACTCCTCTCTGAGAAGGAGTTTAGAAAGCAAGGGGGTTCTTTCTGAGCCTCATGCCTCAATGGGAGGGTCTCCCTGAACTCCGAGTGAAGTGCACCACTTGGTCTGCCACAAAGTCCTAGATATAGAGAGGTCTACTGAGCTTTGTTTTGATATGTTCTGCACTGGAAAGGCTGTTCAATTGTTAGTCTTTCAGCAGACTGAAGAGAAAATGTTAACAAGTAAGCTTATTTTGGATTTAGTTTTATAATAGAGAACAGCATCATCAATTATGTAAAGAAACATGGAGTTTCTGAAAATGGTTTCTAAATTTGAAATAATCAGAAGTTAGAAGCAGCTTTTCCCTTGTCAAATTTGTATCCTTGCAGAATAGTTTTCATTAACAAGAAAGAATGTGCACATTCTAAGAGCTGTATTTCTGTTGTGGTTTAACCCCAGCCAGCAACTAAGTATCACACAGCTGCTCACTCACTCCCCCCCTCCTGCCCCAGGGGGCTGGGGAGGAGAATCGGAAAGAAAGGAAAACTCATGGGTTGAGATAAAGACAGTTTACTAGGACAGCAAAGAAAAAGATAATATATTAATAATGATAATAATAAAATGATAATATACAAAACAAACGATGCACAATTTCTCACCGCCTGATGACTGATACAGCCTGTCCCAAGCAGCGATCACGGAGTGAAACCGAGAGTGATCTTGGAACAGTGATTTCCCCAGCAGTGATCTCGGAACCGTGAGTTCCAGAGAGAGCGAGTGAGGGAACGAACAAAAGCCTGAACAAACAAAAGCCTGAATGAACAGTGTCTGGTCCACTGGCTGACCCCTGCTAATATACTGGGCATGATGTCTATGGTATGGAATACTCGCTTTGGCCAGTTTGGGTCAACTGTAGTGGCTATACCCCTCTCAGCTTTTTGCACCTGCACATTAGCAAAACCTGGGAAGCTGGAAAAAGTCCTTGATCTCCTAGCAATAACTAATAACATCAGTGTATTATCACCATTCTTCACATACTAAATCCAAAACACAGTAGCTACTGGGAGGTAAATTAGCTCCATCCCAGCTGAAACCAGGACAATTTTCCATGTCAACAGGGGCCCCTGTCTCATTCAGCAATGTGCCCACATTTTTCCCTAGCCTTTCTTCTATCATCTATGTACTTATAGAAGCCCTTCTTTTTGCCTTTAATATCCCCGGCCAGATTGAGTTCCAGTTGGACTTTAGCTTTCCTAATCTCATTCCTGCATGCTTGGACAATGTCTCTGTATTCCTCCCAGGTTACCCATCCTTGCTTTATGCTTCCTTTTTGTGTTTGAGTTTAGCCAGGAGCTTCTTGTTCATTCACGCAGGCCTCCTGGCATTTTTCCCTGACGTCCTATTCTTTGGGATGGACCACTCTTGAGCTTGGAGGTGGCTATCCTTGAACATTAACCAGCTTTCTTGGCCCCTGCCCTTCCCTCCAGGGCCTTATCCCATGCAACTCTTCCAAGTAGGACTTTGAAGAGGCCAAATTCTGCTCTCCTCAAGTCCAGGGTTGATACACTGCTTTCTGACCCCCCTTCCTCCCCTCAGGATTCTGAACTCCACCATCTCTTGGTCACTGCAGCTAAGGCTGCCTTTGACCTTAACATCCTCAACGAGCCACTCATTGCTGGTGAGTGTGAGGTCCAGCAAAGTACCTCTCCTTATTGGCGCCTCTATCTCTTTGGTCAGGACCTTGTCATTGATGCTCTGCAGGAACCTCCAGTATTGCTTATGTCCTGCTGTGTTGTTCCTTCAGCAGATATTGGGATGACCCAAGTCCCCCAGGAGGACCAGGGCCTGACAACATGAGGCTGCTCCTATCTGTCTGTACAAGGCCTCATCCACTTGTTCTTCCTGGTCAGGTTGCCTGTAGCAGACACTCACTATAATGTCACCTTTACCTGTTCTGTCTTTAATCCTAACCCATAAGCTCACAGTTGGCTCCTCACCCATTCCCAGGCAGAGCTCTATTATGCACTCAAGCTGCTCTCTCACATAAAGGGCAACTTCCCCTCCATGTCTTTCCAGCTTTCATTCCGAAAGAGCCTGTATCCCTCCATTGCAACACTCCAGTCATGGCAGCCATCCCACCACATCTCCGTGATCCCAAAAAGATCATAGCCCTGCAACTGCACACAGATCTCTAATTCCTCATGTTTATTTCTCATACTGTGTGCATTAGTGTACAGGCACTTCAGAGAGGAATCCCAGCATGCTGATTTCCTAGAAAGGGTTTTGGGGTTTTCTCCATAACGGTGCCTTGTAGGCACTTCCTTGTTTATATGCAAATGCTGGAGGTGATCCTGCTTCAGTCCTGCTTTGTTGATTTTGTGATCTTGTATTGGGTTTGCATGGCAAGGTTTTGGTAGTGGGGGGGCTACAGGGGTGGCTTCTGTGAGACAGAAGTTGCTAGAAGCTTCCCCTAGGTCCGATAGAGCCAATGCCAGTCGACTCCAAGATGGACCTGCCGCTGGCCAAGGCCAGGCCAATCAGTGATGGTGGTAGTGCCTCTGTGATAACATATTTAAGAAGGGGAAAAAGCCTGCTGCGGAAACAGCAGTGGAGAGAGGAGTGAGATGTGAGAGCAACAACTCTGCAGACACCAAGGTCAGTGAAGAAGGAGGGGGAGGAGGTGATCCAGGTGCAGGAGCAGAGATTCCCCTGCAGCCCATGGTGAAGACCATGGTGAGGCAGGCTGTCCCCCTGCAGCCCATGGAGGTCCATGATGGAGCAGATATCCACCTGCAGCCCATGAAGGACCCTACACCAGAGCAGGTGGATGCCCGAAGGAGGCTGTGACCTCGTGGGAAGCCCGCGCTGGAGCAGGCTCCTGGCAGGACCTGTGGCCTCGTGGAGAGCGAGGAGCCCATGCTGAAGCAGGTTTGCTGGCAGGACTTGTGACCCTGTGGGGGACCCATGCTGGAGCAGTCCGTTCCTGAAGGACTGCACCCCATGGAAAGGACCCGCGCTGGAGCAGGCTCCTGGCAGGACCTGTGGCCTCGTGGAGAGCGAGGAGCCCATGCTGAAGCAGGTTTGCTGGCAGGACTTGTGACCCTGTGGGGGACCCATGCTGGAGCAGTCCGTTCCTGAAGGACTGCACCCCATGGAAAGGACCCATGCTGGAGCTGTTTGTGAAGAACTGTCTCCCGTGGGAAGGACTCGCATTGGAGAAGTTCGTGGAGGACTGTCTCCAGTGGGAGGGACCCCACGCTGGAGCAGGGGAAGAGTGTGAGGAGTCCTCCCCCTGAGGAAGTAGTGGCAGAAACGACGTGTGATGAACTGACTGCAACCCCCATTCCCCAACCCCCTGTGCTGCTGGTGGAGGAGGAGGTAGAGAAAATTGGGAGTAAAGTTGAGCCTGGGAAGAAGGGAGGGGTGGGGGGAAGGTGTTTTAAGATTTGGTTTTATTTTCTCATTATCCTACTCTGATTTGATTGGTAAGAAATTAAATTGATTTCCCCAGGTCAAGTCTGTTTTGCCCATGATGGTAATTGCTGAGTGATCTCCCTGTCCTTATCTTGACTCACGAGCCTTTCATTATATTTTCTCTCCCCTGTCCAGTTGAGGAGGGGGAGTGAGAGAGCGGCTTTTGTGGGCACCTGGCATCCAGCCAGGGTCAACCCACCACAGGGAGCTGCAGGGGTAGTTTCTGTGAGAAGAGATCAGGGACTGCCCCCATGTTGGACAGAGCCAGTTTCAGACAGTTCCAAAACAGACCCACTGCTGTCCAAAGCTGAGGCAATCAGCAACACTGGTGGCACTTCTGTGATAACATATTTAAGAATGGGTAAAAAATGCTGAGCAACAGCTGTGAGGGAGAGGAGTAAGAAAAAAAAAATGAGAGAAACAACCTTGTAGACACCAAGGTCAGTCAAGAAGGAGGGGGAGGATGTGCTCTGGGCACTGGTGCAGTGATTCTTCTGCGGCTCATTGATAAGACCATGGTGATGCAGTTTGTCCCCCTGCAGCCTGTGGAGGACCACACCAGAGCAGATATCCACCCTCTGCAGCATGTGGAGGACCCCGCACCGGATCAGGTGGACATGCCCTGAAGGAAGCTGCAGCCCACAGAGAGCCCGTGCAGGAGATTGTAAGGAGGAAGGAGCAGCAGAGACAAAGCATTATGAACTGACCGCAAGCCCCATTTCCCCCTGTGCTGCTGGGGGGCAGCAGGGAGAAGTTAGAAGAGTCAGGAATGAAGGAGTGAAGTTGAGTCTGGGAGGAAGGAGGTTGGTGGGGGGGGGGAAGGAAGGTGTTTTTAGTTTTGTTTTTATTTCTCACCATAATATCGAGTGTGTTTTGCCCACAATGGTAATTGCTAAGTGATCTCCCTGTCCTTAAGTTGACCGACAAGCTTTTCCAGCTTATTTTTCCCCCCTCTCCTGCTGAGGAAGGGAAGTGAGAGTGCAGCTTGGTGGGCACCTGGCAGCCATCCAAGGTCAACCCATCACAGATCCCTTCCTCTCACATTAGCCCAGGCCCTTTGCTCATCAACCCTGTCCATCACTCCCTCACAGGGCTGCTGGTAACTCTCTCCCTTCCCCATCATTCCTAGTTTAAAGCCCTCCTTATGAGGTCAGCCATGCTATTGGCAAAAATAGTTTTCACCTGGTCCCCATTGTGCCCTTGTTAGTTCCTTTTCCAGTTGACCCTGAACTGCAACAAACAGGCTGAATGAATTGTGCCAGCAAAAGCTGCTTACTTATGATTTCATCTTTTCCAAGGACCTCTTAGCCCTCTGTCGTGGTTAGCCCCAATGGGCAGCTAAGCACCACGTGACCACTCACTCGCTCCTCCCCCCCACTGGGTTGGGGAGGAGAATCGGGAAATGGAAAGGCAAAACTCATCAGTTCAACAGGATAGCAAAGGAAAAAAAAACAAACAAAAAACCAACAATAACAGAATGTACTTAGCGCTGCTTCACAGTACAGATTGCTCACCGCCTGGAACCGGATGCCCAGCCCGCTCCTGAGCAGCGATCCTGCCCCCTGGCGCCGTCCCCCTCTACATACTGAGCATGATGGTCACATGGTATAGAATAGCCCCCTGGCCAGCTTCTGGTGAAAATTAACCCTATCCCAGCCCGAACCAGGACATTATCCACCCCTTATTCTATACCATCTACATCATGCTCAGATCCTACACTTTCCAATTAATCACCACCACTTTTCCTGTCATATACACACATACACACACACACATCATTCTCTTAGTCTATGGACCATCCCTCCAAAATGTCTATTGAGTTCATTTAGTCCATGACTTTGGGCTCCATCTGTCATAATAGTCTCTTGGGGCAGGAGAGATGACATGGAGTTTGCTCAGTCGGTGAAACAGGGCTGGGTCTCTGTGCAGTGCGGCAAGTGACACTGGACGCAGTGGGAGGATGGTGTGTAGTGTTGGATTGTTGCATGATGCATCTGGAGCTTTCAGTTGTGGTATCTGGCTCAGCTGGTGTATCATGTCCACGGTCTGTGGGTTGAAGATGTCGATCTCTTGAGGAAGTTGCTGGGCACCAGTTGCTAAAGCCAGTTCTGCTTCCATTACCGCTGCACTTTGCTCAGTTTTACCAATAGTTCATTCTTTATTAATTTGGGTAATTCTTGCTATAATACCACTGATCTGGCATATGGCAACTGTGGTAGAGATGACATACAGTGACAAGGTTATATAGCAATTAACATCATACAGTTTCATTCATTGGCTATTCTCACCCAAAATCAAATCCCCTCGAGGTACACATCGGACTTCCCCATCCTTTCGCATCACCCACCAAGTGCACCCAGGCCCTTGAGCAAAAGCAATTCCATGGATGGGTTTGCCTTTGCCTGAGGCAGGACTAACCCAGACTGTCTTCCCTAACATATTCTTCATGTGCACTACAGGAACTTTATCCCCTTCTACAGTGTGTAAAGACTTTGATTGGGCAGGGCCAGCTCGATTGGTAGATCCTCTAGTGTTGATTAACCAGGTGGCTTTTGCTAAATGTGTATCCCAATGTTTCAAGGTCCCACCACCCATTGCTCTCAGTGTAGTTTTCCGTAGTCCATTGTATGATTCAAAGGAGCTCCTGAGTAAAACTGAAGGGTGAATTTCACCATTGGAATTTAGATATGCAGAGGACAAAAATTCACAAAATTCCTTTTATTATCAGTTGGCAGCTGCAAATGCTTTGAAAGAATGCAGCTTTAGGATCACCTCAAGGAGGAGATGATCCTGCAGCCAGGCAGTACAGGTCTAGCAGCTGAGCTAGCCCTCCTCTGCACACAGCATCAGCAAATGGTCCCCAAGCTTTGGAAATCAAGTTGCCCAAGGGGCTGCCTGGCACTACAGCCTGTGTCATGGTGCTCCTTCAAGTCACAGATTTCATGGCACAATGTGAACCTAAGTAGGTTGTTAAGGAGCTGGAAATACAGCTGGCAGGAAGCCACAAAGGCCAGATTCAAAACCTTCCTGCCAGAGAGGATTTCACTGCAAGAGCTGAGGAACCGACACATTTCCTTTCATGTTTTACTTTAAATGGAGACATATTTCCAGCAGAAATCTCCCCCCAGGTTCCATTATTGAAAGGCCTTGGAGCCTGATCCTGCAAAAACTTTGACTCATAAATAATTTTCTGGAAGTGTGTAAAGTCACTGTGTTATATTCTTGCAGCATTAGATCTCCTTCGACTGCCCAATCGCAGAGTTGACTCCAAAAGCAGAGCTCCCTATGGTTGACTCAGTAATGAACCATCTCTCTGATGGTTCATCTGGCACATGTTTGCATTGTTTTCAGAGTCATAGCTAGTGTGCAGTCATGTCATCCCCTTGAAACAACATTGAAGACATGAAGCAGATGCAGCTACATCTGTGACTACATCTTCATGAAACAATATATGCTGGTTACTTACATCATATTCAAACTGTAGATTAAAATCCCGGTTGTTTGCTTGAAGTTGTCTCTCTTCCTCTGTAAAGAAGAGGAAACACATCAGACATGCTTGAAGGTAAGCAGAGTCAATACAGACATGAATGAAGCATCAGAAAAAGTAAGCAGAGCTTCTAAAAGGTAATGTCACCAGGAATCTGTGCTTTGTGCTAACCACCCCATGTCAGGGAATTGAAGAGGCTGGTGACACTGAAAGAGCAGCACTGTGGACTGGTACCATAGCGGTGTAAGTCCATACTCCGAGTCTTCTCTGCTCACACCCCACTGCAATGCCAGCACTGGTTTTACAGGTTGTACACCTTCTCCTGGATAAGAATTACCACTTAACTAGTGATGCTCACTATTCCTGCCCTGCTCTATCTCTTCCCCCTGAAGGCTCTGGGGCTGTTGCCATCAGCCTGCTGTTAGTGACCTTCCTCCAGTACAAGTGCATCTCCTAGCATCATCCCACAGATGGGACATCACCACCATAGCTATCATGAAATAAAAAAACACTGGAAGGGATTTCAAGAGGTCATCAAATCTATCTTCTACCTCAAGACAGGGTCGTGCCTGTCACTCTCAATAAATGTCCTAGAAAGCTCCAGTGATGGCTGTTCTTCTGACTGCCTATTCCAGGACTGCAGTGTCCTTCCCCTGGAGGAGTTTTTTTCCCCATTATCTAACATAAAACTCATTACTTCAATTTAAACAAATTATATCTTCTCCTGGAATGGTCAAAGGTGCGCCTCCTCAGTTCCTTGTGCTATTTGCCAAGGACGCAGAGCACAGACGAGTTCATTATGTGTTGAAGGCTGTTATGCCTTACTGTATTCTTCTGTTCCCAAGGGTAAGCAACTCCAGTTTCTTCAGTCACTTCTTATGGGTCAATCTGTCAGAAGTAGCATCAATCTTGCTGCTCTCCAGTGGGCTTCCCAGCTAGTTCACCTCATTCTGGAAGCATGGTGGCCAAAATGGACCACAGTTTGCAGCTGAGGCCTTACCAAAGCTGACTGGAGCACAAGGGACACTCCACCTATCTTGTAGACAATGCATACTTGACACGGGAATTCACCTAGAAGGAATTTAAAACAATATCCTTATGCCCCACTGTCATGGTTTAACCCCAGATAGTAACCTAATACCACGCAGCTGTTCGCTCACTCTCCCCCTCCCCAGTGGGGTGGGGAGGAGAATCGGAGAGAAAGGAAAACTTGCGGGTTGAGAGAAAAGCGGTTCACCAGGACAGCAAAGGAAAAATATAAAAATATATTAATGATAGTAATAATAGTATATATGAGAATAATAGAATATATAAAACAAACGATACACAATTTCTCACCATCCGATGACCGATACAGCCTGTCCCGAGCAGCAGTCAGGGAACAGGGATATTCCCCTGCAGCTATCCCAGAACAGCAAGTTCCAGAGAAAGCAGGCAAGGGAACAAACAGCCGAATGAACGAATGAAAAGGCCCGAACGAACAAAACTAGCCACCTTTCTGGGGTGCCATGTCACCATAAGACTTGCTTCTCAAGGCCCAGGATGGTGTTCTGGGCGGTGGCATGGGGCACGAGATATGTTTCCAGCCACCCGGTGGTTGCTTCCACCATTGTGAGGACATGGCGCTTGCCTTGGCGGGTCTGTGGGAGTGTGATATCATCAATCTGCCAGGCCTCCCCATATTGATATTTCAGCCATCGTCCTCCATACCAGAGAGGCTTTGACCGCTTGGCTTGCTTGATTGCGGCGCATGTTTCACACTCATGGATAACCTGTGCGATAGTGTCTATGGTCAAGTCCACCCCTCGATCACGAGCCCATCTATATGTTGCATCTCTTCCCTGATGGCCTGAGGTGTCATGGGCCCACCCAGCTAGGAATAATTCACCTTTATGTTGCCAGTCCAGATCCACCTGCGCCACTTCAATCCTAGCAGCCTGACCCACCTGCTGGTTGTTTTGATGTTCCTCAGTGGTCCAAGTCTTGGGTACATGGGCATCTACATGGCGTACTTTTATAACCAGCTTCTCTAGCCGGGCAGCAATATCTTGCCACAGTTTGGCAGCCCAGATAGGTTTGCCTTTGCGCTGCCAGTTGCTCCGCTTCCATTGCTGTAACCACCCCCACAGGGCATTTGCCACCATCCATGAGTCAGTATAAAGTACTGGCCACTTTTCTCACTCACCAATATCTAAAGCCAGCTGGATGGCTTTCCCCTCTGCAAACTGACTCAATTCACCTTCTCCTTCAGCGGCTTCTGCGACTCGTCATGCAGGACTCCACACAGCAGCTTTCCACCTTCGATGCTTTCCCACGATATGACGGGACCCATCAGTGAACAAGGCATATTCCTTCTCATCTTCTGGCAGTTTATTATACGGTGGAGCTTCTTCAGCACGCATCACCTCTTCCTCTGTCAACATTCCAAAATCTTTGCCTTCTGGACAGTCCATGATCACTTCCAAGATTCCTGGGCGACTGGGGTTTCCTATTCGAGCTCGTTGTGTGATCAGTGCAACCCACTTACTCCATGTGGCATTGGTGGCATGATGCGTAGAGGGGACTCTCCCTTTGAACATCCAGCCCAGCACCGGCAGTCGGGGTGCCAGGAGGAGCTGTGCTTCAGTACCAACCACCTCCGAAGCAGCTTGAACCCCTTCATATGCTGCCAAGATCTCTTTTTCAGTTGGAGTATAGCGGGCCTCGGGTCCTCTGTATCCCTGGCTCCAAAACCGCAGGGGTCGACCTCGAGTCTCCCCTGGTGCTTTCTGCCAGAGGCTCCAGGTAGGGCCATTCTCCCCGGCTGCGGTGTAGAGCATTTTTTTTACATCTTGCCCTGCCCGGACTGGCCCAAGGGCTGCTACATGAACTATCTCCTGTTTAATTTGTTCAAAGGCTTGTCGTTGCTCAGGGCCCCATTTGAAATCGTTCTTCTTCCAAGTCACGTGATAGAGAGGACTTACAATCAAACTGTTATTTGGAATATGCATTCTCCAGAGACCCACAACGCCTAAGAAAGCTTGGGTTTCCTTTTTGTTAGTTGGTGGAGACATAGCTGTTATTTTGTTGATCACATCCATTGGGATCTGATGACGTCCATCTTGCCATTTTATTCCTAGGAACTGGATCTCCTGTGCAGGTCCTTTGACCTTACTTTGTTTTATGGCAAAGCCAGCTTTCAGAAGCATTTGGATTATTTTCTTCCCTTTCTGAAGAAAGGGGCTGCTGTGTTGCCCCACACAATGACGTCATCAATGTATTGCAGCTGTTCCAGAACTTCATCCTTTTCCAGCGCCAGCCCATGGCAAATGGTAGGGCTGTGTTTCCACCCCTGGGGCAGTCGATTCCAGGTGTACTGGATGCCCCTCCAAGTGAAAGCAAACTCTCAGTTAGATTTTTGCACTGCCCATATTGGACTATTAAAAGGTGATTGGGTCTTGCTGATGACTCCTGGGCTGTCCAGTTGATGAATCAGCTCATGGATGGGGTTCAGGGAGCCTCGGATGGTGCAATATTGCCGCCAGTGCACCGTCCTGGTAGCAATTGTCACCTGCTGTTCTTCAGCTCGCAGTGATCCCACAACGAAGGGATCTTCCGAGAGGCCAGGCAGGGTAGATACTAGCTGTTTGGTTTTCTCTGCATTCACCGTGGCTACACCAAAAGCCCATCGGTATCCCTTTGGGTCCTTGAAGTACCCTCTCCTGAGGGCCGGCCACAATGGGGTGCTTTTCCCACTTGTCCCCTGTTAAGCTCACCTCAGCCTCCAATACCGACAATTCTTGGCATCCCCCTGTCACTCCCGAGATCCAGATGGGTTCCGTGCCCCTATGTTCTGATGGCACCAGAGTATACTGTGCACCAGCGTCTACCAAAGCCTTATACTTCTGTGGGTCTGATGTGCCAGGCCATCGAACCCACACAGTCCAGTAGACACGGTCATCCCTTTCCTCCTCCTGGCCGAAGGCAGGGACCCTGTATTCCTGTTCCTCGTCAGAGTATTCCCTGTCTGACCCTTGCAGCGCCAGACCAGAAGGCCCCTCCTCAGGATCAAGGGAGGTGATCTCAGTCCTTCTTCTGTCTCTGGGAGATCACTGATTGCCTTCGTGTGTCTCTACAGCAACTCTGCTGACAGCCTTCTTGGGTGGCCCCTTCTTAACAGCTGTCTTCCCTCTCAGTTCACGTACACAGGCTTCCAGCTTAAAGGTGGGTTCACCGTCCCACTTCCTCATGTCCTCCCCCTGGTCACGCAGGAAGAACCAGAGTGCTCCACGCGGCGTGCGCCTGGGTCTCCCTTTCCCTCCGACTGAGGCAGGAGAGGACTGATTTCTTGGGGCACCCCTGATAGCCAAGGCACTGGCCCGTAGGGATGAGGCGGTACAGAGATTTTCTTCAAAGTTTTGGAGCCAAGAAGACACTCTCTCCACAGTTGGCATATCAATATCTGGGAAATACATCGCTGTCAGGCTGTTAGAATATGACGCTGGGGCACTCTGAATCACCTTCCTCCACATAGCCCGTGTGCACAGGACATCCTCTGGATCTTTGGAGACCTCATCATTGTCTAGATCACTGTCAATGACTTCTAGCACCGCT
Organism: Phoenicopterus ruber ruber; assembly: GCA_009819775.1. Lineage (NCBI taxonomy): Eukaryota > Metazoa > Chordata > Aves > Phoenicopteriformes > Phoenicopteridae > Phoenicopterus > Phoenicopterus ruber. The sequence goes on from CM020247.1 coordinate 23,042,069, forward strand.
AATTCTCTCAGGTACTGGATGCCTTCATCTGCGGTAGAGAAGGCTCCAGGGACACCTTCTAGCAGCCTTCCAGTACCTAAAGGGGGCCTACAGGAAAGATGGGAGGGACACTTTATCAAGGAGTGTTGTGATAGTATGAGGGGTAATGGTTTTAAACTGAAAGAGGGTAGATTTAGATTAGATATTAGGAAGAAATTCTTTACTGTGAGGGTGGTGAGACAATGGAACAGGTTGCCCAGAGAAGTTGTGGATGCCCCCTCTCTGGAAGTGTTCAAGGCCAGGTTGGACAGGGCTTTGAGCAACCTGGTCTAGCAGAAGGTGTCCTTGCCCAAGGCAGGGGGGTTGGAACTAGATGATCTTTAAGGTCTCTTCCAACCCAAACCATTCTATGATTCTATGACCTCTTTATTTTCTTTTGCTTTCTAGTATCCACTTTAGGTGTTTCTTCTGCAACACCTACTGTGATCCTACTGAAAAGGTAGTTAAAAGCCTGGAACTGGTACAAATACACCATATCTCTTGATAAAAAATGTATACTTTGCTTGTCTTTCCCCAGGAACATGGTTGCAAATAAAAATCGACATACAAAACAGAAGCTGTATCTTCTCTGTTTGCAGTTCTTTTCATTCTTCTTTATGTGCGTCTGTTATATTTTTTCCTCAGGGAAACAGACACAAATAACAGTATCAGCAACCCCAGTTCATCTCAGTTACTTTTTCCTCACAAAGGACAGCTATTCCCATCTTTTAATACCATCTAAAAAGGTGTCAAATAGGAGGATTCTCCTCAAAAATAAACTCCAAAATAACAAAAATACTGTAACTAGAAGGGAAATATAATAAGGAGTTTTACCTTTAAATACTTTACTAATGCTTTAAATTTTGTATGACTGAATTATTTTTATTTATGTATCTTTAATAAAAATTATAAGCAATATTTGCCATAAGACTTCATGGGCCAAGGTATACATACTCAAAATCTTTATGTTTACTATTTAATGATGTCAATATTTTTTATTCTGATGGGCACTTATGCAAAGAGAAATAATACCACAGAACTTTTCTAGCTTTTTCCCACAAGCTGAATACCCATTCTCCTTCTCGTATGCTAATCAAAACTCTCTAATTAGCCTTTTTCCTACTACTTTCTGCCTCTTCTTAGGGGTTTATCACCACCACAACATCTTTCATTGCCCTGGAGATTTGAAGCCCTGAAGCAATTTCTGGGCATATGAAAACAGAGAAGCAGAAAGCAAAGTAGTAACAAAATGTAATTGTAAAAAAAAAAATTTAAAAAAAGTCAATTTCATGACAGTACAGTCTGATTTATTTTGCTTATATTTTAGTGGACTTCTGTGGCAGAACTGACAGTCCACTTGAATGCTGTGAGGAAGAGAACAACCTGAGTTGTTTCAGACTATAATAAAAAGCCTAGATAATTCATGAGGTGCTTATCTATATACCTATTTATTCAGCTTCTCAAAAACATTCTGAAGTGTATGCTCCACATTTCAGTAACTACACTGCTACCACTATCATTATATTATAACAAGTAGGATAAATTCACAGTCAATTCAGTGACTGGAGATAGTGCAAGACATCTGTCTGCACCCAGGCCACAGGAAAAAATACATTGGCAGTTTGCTTTGGTTCATTTTTTTAAAATTCCTTATTCAATAGCTAGGCTTTTGTCATAAAAAATAAAATGAAATGGTTTTCACTAAAGAATGGCATGATAGATGGGAGATCTTCAGGCAGGTTCTCTAATTAGGAAACAATTGGTTTCTAGTTATTTTGACAGTAATTTTCATAGATAACTATCTGAAAAGGATTGCTGGTGCTAGGAAAATTGAAATAGAAGAACCTAAAATACAAGGGTACGAGGTCAGGTATGTGCTTGCTTGGATTAAATGGCTGATCTAGAATGACTATAGTTTTCTGCATTAAGAAGTGCACATGTGTTTGAAAAATGCCTGGTTATATGCATACATAAAGCACTTATCTATACTCATGAATATATATTTTAAAGTAGCCTTTAAGAACCTTTCTTCCCACTGCCATTTTAGGATTTAATTCCACTTTAAACAAAGCAAATTCTGGATTTACTCCTGAGTAAAGGAACACAGGAACTGGCTGATAACTTGCAAATAATCTATAATGAAATCTATTTTGACCCAAAATAACATATTTGGAAAATTCACATTTACACCTTTTTAAATAAAACATTTAAAAATATTGTATTCTTTGCATGTGGAAATTGACCCAATTTACCGAATGCTAAATTCAGCTTCTCATTCATCCTCATGAAAATAATAGTGGACATTTCAAAAGAGCATCTCATTATCTGTGGATAGATACTATTTCACAAATGTTGCCATCTATATATCTAATGAGTAGGTATTTCATTACAAATACAGTATCACTCAGCAACTTTCAAATCAAAAATTCAGCTGTTTTTCCTTTGGTTACTAAGACCTACTGGAGGACACGAGAAGACTTTATTACAGTAACCCAGGATATTTCATCTCTCCCATTCGAGTATGTAGAGTCCCAAGCATGTTTTATCTTGTTGTCACGGTAACCCAGGATAGTTTGCTTCCCCCCATCTGCACATATCCTTGCAGGGGCGCATATGTGACAGCCAGCTGCAGATCTCAGAATTCGGACAACAGCACCTGCATTACATCAATGAGTGCGCTAATGAGCAAAACAAGTGTCATGGTTTAACCCTAGCCAGCAACTAAGTACTACACAGCTGCTCACTCACTCCCCCCCTCCCCAGTGGGGTGGGGAGGAGAATTGGAAAGAAAGGAAAACTTCTGGGTTGAGATATAGACAGTTTACCAGGACAGCAAAGAAAAAGATAATAATAATTATATATTTATAATGATAATAAAATATAATGATAATGGAAGATACAAAATGAATGATGCACAGTTTCTCACTGCCCGACGACCCAATGACTGATACAGTCCATCCCGAGTAGCGATCACAGAGCGAAACCGAGCACGATCTCGGAATGATGCCGAGCAGCAATCTCAGAACAATGATTTCCCCAGCAGCGATCTCAGAACCACAAGTTCCAGAGAGGGAGAGTGAGAGAACGAACAGCTGAATGAAAAAACCTGGCCCACCAGCTGACCTCCACTTATATACTGGGCATGACGTCTATGGTATGGAATACTTTCTTTGGCCAGTTTGGGTCAACTGTACTGGCTATACTCCTCCCAGCTTTTTGCACCTGCACATTGGCAAAACCTGGGAAGCTGGAAGATGTCCTTGATCGCTTAGCAGCAACTAATAACATCAGTGTATTAACAACATTCTTCACATGCGAAATCCCATACTAAATCCAAAACACAGTAGCTACTGGGAAGAAAATTAGCTCCATCCCAGCCGCAACCAGGCCAGTATCCACCCCTTATTCTATATCATTTACATCATGGTCAGGTCTCTCACTTTCCAATTACTCACTGCCACTTTTTCTGTCTTTGATATATACACGCAGATTTCATTCCCTTAGTCTATGGGCCATCCCTCCAAAATGTCTATTGAGTTCATTTAGTCCATGATTTTGGGTTCCATCTGTCTTAACAGTCTTTCAGGGCAGGAAAGATGATGTGTGGTGCTGGATTGTTGCATGCTGCATCTGGAACTTATAGCCGGTGTATCTGGCGTGGCTGGTGTATCTTGTCCACAATCGGCAGGTTGAAGATGTCAATCTTGACTGTGTGCCACTTGTTGAAGTCAGTTCTGATTCCATCACCGCTGCACTTTGCTCGATTTCATCAAAGTTCAGTCTTCATTGATCCAAGTGATTCTTATTGTAATACCTTTGATATGACATGTAACAACTATAGAAATGATGACATACAGTATATTATAGTGATTAACATCATACAGTTCAAATTATTGGTTATTTTCACCTAAAAGCAAATCTCCTTGAGTTACACATTGGACTTACCCATCCTCCCGCATCACTTACCAAGTGCACCCAGGCCGACTGAGCTGTAAATAAGCCAGTGCTAGTCCAGATCCACCTGAGCCACTTCAATCCTAGCAGCCTGACCCACCTGCTGGTTGTTTTGATGTTCCTCAGTGGTCCGAGTCTTGGGTACGTGGGCATCTATGTGGCGTACTTTTATAACCAGCTTCTCTACCCGGGCAGCAATATCTTGCCACAATTTGGCAGCCCAGATGGGTTTGCCTCTGCGCTGCCAGTTGCTCTGCTTCCATTGCTGTAACCATCCCCACAGGGCATTTGCCACCATCCATGAGTCAGTATAAAGTATTGGCCACTTCTCTCGCTCAGCAATATATAAAGCCAGCTGGATGGCTTTCACCTCTGCAAACTGACTCAATTCACCTTCTTCAGCGGCTTCTGCGACTCGTGCAGGACTCCACATGGCAGCTTTCCACCTTCGATGCTTTCAGTGAACAGGGCATATTCCTTCTCATTTTCTGGCAGTTTATTATACGGTGGAGCTTCTTCAGCACGCATCACCTCTTCCTCTGTCGACATTCCAAAATCTTTGCCTTCTGGACAGTCCATGATCACTTCCAAGATTCCTGGGCGACTGGGGTTTCCTATTCGAGCTCGTTGTGTGATCAGTGCGACCCACTTACTCCATGTGGGCTCGGTGGCATGATGCGTAGAGGGGACTCTCCCTTTGAACATCCAGCCCAGCACCGGCAGTCGGGGTGCCAGGAGGAGCTGTGCTTCTGTACCAACCACCTCCGAAGCAGCTCGAACCCCTTCATATGCTGCCAAGATCTCTTTTTCAGTTGGAGTGTAGCGGGCCTCAGATCCTCTGTATCCCTGGCTCCAAAACCCCAGGGGTCGACCTCGAGTCTCCCCTGGTGCTTTCTGCCAGAGGCTCCAGGTAGGGCCATTCTCCCCGGCTGCGGTGTAGAGCATATTTTTAACATCTTGTCCTGCCTGGACTAACCCAAGGGTTACTGCATGAACTTGTGTTTCCTTTTGGTTAGTTGGTGGGGACATAGCTGTTATCTTATTGATCGCATCCATTGGGATCTGACGTCATAACATCTTGCCATTTTATTCCTAGGAACTGGATCTCCTGTGCAGATCCCTTGTCCTTACTTTGTTTTGGGGCAAAACTGGCTTTCAGAAGGATTTGGATTATTTTCTCCCCTTTCTCAAAAACTTCTACCGTGTTGCCCCACATGATGATGTCATCAATGTATTGCAGGTGTTCTGGAGCTTCACCCTTTTCCAGGGCAGTCTGGATCAGTCCATGGAAAAGGGTGGGGCTGTGTTTCCACCCCTGGGGCAGTCAATTCCAGGTATACTGGATGCCCCTCCAGGTGAAAGCAAACTGTGGCCTGCACTCTGCTGCCAAAGGGATGGAGAAGAATGCATTAGCGATATCAGTTGTGGCATACCACTTGGCTGCCTTTGACTCCAGTTCGTACTGAAGTTCTAGCATGTCTGGCATGGCAGCACTCAGTGGTGGCGTGACTTCCTTCAGGCCACGATAGTCCACTGTTAATCTCCATTCCCCATTAGATTTCCGCACTGGCCGTATGGGACTATTAAAGGGTGAGCGAGTCTTGCTGATCACTCCCTGGCTTTCCACTTGCCGAATCAGCTTATGGATCGGGATCAGGGAGTCTCTGTTGGTGCGATATTGCCACCGATGCGCCATTGTGGTAGCAATCGGCACCTGTTATTCTTTGACCCTCAGCAACCCCACAATAGAAGGGTCCTCCAAGAGATCGGACAAGGTGGACAGCTGTTTTACGTCCTCTGTCTCCACAGCAGCTATACCAAAAGCCCACCGGTACCCTTTTTTTGATCCTTGAAATACCCTCTCCTCAGTTAGCCTATGCCAAGGATGCATGGAGCATCTGGGCCAGTCATAATGGGGTGCTTTAGCCACTCATTCCCAGTTAGGGTCACTTCAGCTTCCAATAAAGTTATCTCTTGGGAACCCCCCCGTCACTCCAGAAATACAGATGGGTTCTGCCCCTTTCTAATCTGATGGCATTAGAGTACACTGTGCACCGGTGTCCACTAGAGCCTTATACTCCTGGGGGTCTGATGTGCCAGGCCATCGTATCCACACAGTCCAGTAAACTCGGTTGTCCCTCTCCTCCACCTGGCTGGAGGCAGGGCCCCTCTAATTCTGATTATAGTACCCACTATCAACAAATGGGTTCATGTGGGATGCGTGGGGTCGAATCTCATCCTCACTATTACTCACTTCTTGTAAATACGAATCAGAAGCCAGTCTTTCCATAGCCGAGACGCAGGCCCATAGGGAGGAAGAGAGATTGTCTTCGTATTGTCGGAGTTGGTTAGCCACTGCATGCACCGGTGGTGCCTCATCATCTGTCCAACCCATACGATGATGATGCACTCTGTACAAACTTCCGCCACGTGGGTCAGGTGCATTCGATTTCATCTGGACCTACGGGTGTCTGCGGGTTATCCAGGTCACAATAAATCAGCTCCCGCACAGCTAATTCCCTCGGGTACTGGATACCTCTCTCCATGGTGGCCCACTCACTTGGGTGGCATATAATATCTTCCTTGAAGAAATACTTGTCCTTCACGCCTGACAGGAGTCTCCTCCAGAGACTGTGGGCTTCTGCCTCTCTTCCAATCGCCCTGTCAATGGCCGCTTCCTTAGACAGGGATCCCAGCTGCCTGGCTTCCCTGCCCTCTAGTTCCAGGCTACTGGCCCCTTGTCCCAGCATTGGAGTAGCCAGGCGACAAGTTGCTCACCTTGATGACGGCTGAAATCTTTTCGGATATCTCGCAGCTCACTCGGGGATAGGGGTCGGGTGATTATCTCTGCTTCTGCCTCTCCCTGTTCTTGTGATGTCCCTGGTTCATCCTCATCTTTCGTGGGGCGAGCTGATTTCTTTGTACTTCTCTTCTTTTGTGTAGGGGTGACTGATACCGGCACGGGTTGGTTCTTTGGTTCATCTGCGGTGCCTATCGCTGGGGTTTGAGCAGCCACAGTGCCTGTAGCAGGGGCTGGGGTTGCCGCGATGCTCGTCGCCGAGGGTGGAGTAGCCGCAATGCCTGTCGCGGGGGTTGGGGTAGCCGCGGTGCCACTCGCAGGGGTAGGAGTAGCCGCACAGCACCCACATCTGCACCGCTGATTAATCTTAAGCAAGACCTGACACACATTCATTCCTACCGAGATTCCTAGTAAGAGAAGCATGCCGGTTCGAACATCCCAAAGGCATTCGAAATTCTCAAGAGCTCCTGTAATTTGCCAGGAGGAGAAAGGGAAAGTAAAGGCAGGCGTTTCCCCCGGTGGCACTCCGGGGAGAAAAACCAAAAGGTGTAATTACTGATAGTTCCCACCAGATGGCTCCCGAAGTACGGAGCTGAAGCCACCGCCCACTGCCATTGAATACAAATACGAAAGCGGTCCCATTACCAATGATTTTATCATATCACAAGCCAGTGCCACACAGCACAGCAGAGCGATGCCTCTAATCCAATGCCCAGAGTTGATAAGCCGCATATAAACACTGGCTAACAGCACACACGGCAAGTAGGGTGCTATATAACACAACTCTAAGGACAACTCTGAGAGCAAATAAAACAACATTGTGGCCAGCGACGTAATGAATGACATGTTTGTTTTAACATGCTCTAGTCAAATCTGTCGTTATCTCAACCCTTCGAGCCTGACCAGGGGCTCGAACCCTGGACCCTCAGTCTGATGCCCTCTCGACTGAGCTAGCCGGACCCCTCTCGAGCCCCACGTTGGGTGCCAAAAATGGACTGTCGTGGTTTAACCCCAGCCATCAATTAAGTACCATGCAGCTGCTCACTCACTCCTCCCCTCCCCAGTGGGGTGGGAAGGAGAACTGGAAAGACAGGAAAACTCGTGGGTTGAAATAAAGACAATTTAATAAGACAGCAAAGGAAAATATGATAATAATACTATTATATATTTTAATGATCATAGAATCATAGAATCATAGAATTGTTCTGGTTGGAAGAGACCTCCAAGATCATCGGGTCCAACCATTAACCTATCACTACCAAGTCCCCCACTAAATCATATCCCTTAGGGCCTCATCTAAACGCCTTTTGAATACCCCCAGAGATGGGGACTCCACCACCTCCCTGGGCAGCCTGTTCCAATGCCTGACAACCCTTTCGGTAAAGAAGTTTTTACGAATGTCCAATCTAAACCTCCCCTGGCGCAACTTGAGGCCATTTCCTCTTGTTCTGTTGTCTGTTACTAGGGAGAAGAGACCAACCCCCATCTCTCTACAACCTCCTTTCAGGTAGTTGTAGAGAGCAATAAGGTCTCCCCTCAGCCTCCTTTTCTCCAGGCTAAACATCCCCAGTTCCCTCAGCCGCTCCTCATAGGACTTGTGTTCCAGACCCTTCACCAGCCTTGTTGCCCGTCTCTGGACACGCTCCAGCACCTCAATGTCTTTCTTGTAGTGAGGGGCCCAAAACTGAACACAGTACTCGAGGTGCGGCCTCACCAGGGCCGAGTACAGGGGGACAATCACCTCCCTACTCCTGCTGGCCACACTATTTCTGATACAGGCCAGGATGCCGTTGGCCTTCTTGGCCACCTGGGCACACTGCTGGCTCATATTCAGCCGGCTGTCAACCAACACCCCCAGGTCCTTTTCCGCCAGGCAGCTTTCCAGCCACTCCCCCCCAAGCCTGTAGCGTTGCCTGGGGTTGTTGTGACCCAAGTGCAGGACCCGGCACTTGGCCTTGTTGAACCTCATACAATTGGCCTCGGCCCATCGATCCAGCCTGTCCAGGTCCCGCTGTAGCGCCTGCCTGCCCTCCAGCAGATCAACACTCCCTCCCAACTTGGTGTCATCTGCAAACTTACTGAGGGTGCACTCGATCCCCTCGTCCAGATCATTGATAAAGATATTGAACAGAACTGGCCCCAGTACTGAGCCCTGGGGAACACCACTTGTGACCGGCTGCCAACTGGATTTAACTCCATTCACCACAACTCTTTGGGCCCGGCCATCCAGCCAGTTTCCTACCCAGCGCAGAGTATGCCCATCCAAGCCATGGGTAGCCAACTTCTCCAAGAGAATGCTGTGGGAGACGGTGTCAAAGGCTTTACTAAAGTCCAGGTACACAACGTCCACAGCCTTTCCCTCATCCACTAAGCGGGTCACCATGTCGTAGAAGGAGATCAGGTTGGTCAGGCAGGACCTGCCTTTCATAAACCCGTGCTGACTGGGCCCGATCACCCGGTTGTCCCGTATGTGCCGCGTGATGGCACTCAAGATGATCTGCTCCATAACCTTCCCGGGCACCGAGGCCAGGCTGACAGGCCTGTAGTTGCCCGGATCCTCCTTCCGGCCCTTCTTGTAGATGGGCGCCACATTTGCCAGCTTCCAGTCAACTGGGACCTCCCCAGTTAGCCAGGACTGCTGATAAATGATGGAGAGTGGCTTGATGAGCACTTCTGCCAGCTCTTTCAGCACCCTTGGGTGGATCCCATCCGGCCCCATAGACTTGTGCGTGTCTAGGTGGCGTAGCAGGTCACTGACCATTTCCCCTTGGACTTCAGGGTTTACATTCTGCTCCCCATCCCTGTCTTCCTGCTCAGGGGGCTGGGTGCCCAGAGAGCAACTTCCCTTGCTGTTGAAGACTGAGGCAAAGAAGGTATTTAGCACCTCAGCCTTTTCCTCATCCCTTGACACTAAGTTTCCCTCCGCATCCAATAGAGGAGGGAGATTCTCCTTAGCCCCCTTTTTATTGTTAATGTATTTGTAGAAGGACTTTTTGTTGTCTTTTACGGCAGTGATGATGATGATGATAATAATAGTAAAATATAATGATAATGGAAAATACAAAACGAAGAATGCACAATTTCTCACTGCCTGATGACCTGATGACCAATACAGCCCGTTCCAAGTAGCGATCGCGGAGCGAAAATGAGCGCAATCTCAAAACGATTCCAAGCAGTGATCTGAGAACAGCGATTTCCACAGCAGTGATCTCAGAATCATAAGTTCCAGAGAGAGAGCATGAGGGAACGAACAGCCAAACAAATGAACGAAAGCATGAATGAACTGCATTCGGCCCACTGGTCGACCCCCACTGATTTACTGGGCATGACGTCTATGGTATGGAATAGTTCCTTTGGCCGGTTTGGGTCAACTGTACTGGCTATACCCCTCCCAACTTTTTGCACCTGCACATTGGCAAAACCTGGGAAGCTGAAAAAACGTCCTTGATCTCTTAGCAATAACTAATAACATCATTGTATCATCAACATTCTTCACATACCAAATCCCATACTAAATCCAAAACACAGTAGCTACTGGGAAGAAAATTAACTCTATCCCAGCTGAAACCAGGACAAAACATTGCACATGTATGGTATGTTAATCAGCGCAAGTTTTATTTTCCACCCTGGCGGTGCTTTTCCTTGAACTTCACCCCCGAGCAGGGCTCCGCTGTGTCAGGTCCCCGTTTTGACTAGCGTCAGTGTCCCGAGGTTCCCACTGTGGTAATGCTACGCTTTCATTAAAGCCAACGCTTTCACTCGCTGAGTGTCGTTCCTCATACCTGAGGGATCCGCACCTGCTTTTCGCTCATAATACTGACTTGTATCTTTTGCAATTTTATGCACTCTGCCAGTTTTTATCTGATACACAGCAAGAAAATGAGGACAAAATGGAAAACATATTATTGCTTTTTTTTTTTTTCTTGCATACATAGCTCACATACGAAAGTTGATTCTATGAAATGGTGAAGTCACCTCGTCTTGACCTCAGTTTATAGGCCAAAGCAATACTAACAACACTGCTGAACCATACAGGATCAGGTAAGTCACCAAGACAATGTAAGGAAGCATCATGATAAAACATATCTTTTTCATCCATTTAATTTAATGTAGATCAACACAAAAATTATTATTTGAATATTTAGCACATTTTTCTTTGTTGTAATAGCTGTAAAATACTTTAAATCAAAACATACATTTTTTTTTAAAGAAAACCAGAAGAATCTGAATTTCTGCTGGGAATTTGAAGGCAGGTTGTACCTGGAACTCAAGCCATTGCTTAGAGAAGCTTGCTGCCAGCAAGAACATACCTTGGACATACATATGTACGTAACAATGGTTTAAGGTAGACATACCTTTCCTAGGAACAGCATAAAATCTCCCGCTGTGTTTATGGCAGCCACTTGCAAAGCATTCTCCACTAGAATAACAAGGGCATCCTTTGCTGAAGTGCAGAAGGTTGTGCTGTTGATAGCTGTGGCTGTATATGCATTCTGAGAAAAGCAGAATAAAGACTTAATTATAAAACGCTCAGAAATTTCAGACCTCACATCTTACAATTTCTGTTCAATATCAGTCATGAAGTGACTTTAGCGATATTCCCTTCCACAACAGGAAGCACTTTGTTCCACAACACTGGATTTGATAAAAGACTTGGTAAGAAATAAAGCTACTTGAAAAATATCAGCATGATCAAATGATGCTATTAATTTCTACAGAATGTGCTCTACCTTAGAGATAAAAAGGTTGAGTGGTGTACTGAAAAAAGTTTCCTAGGTCTAAAATTCCTCTTAGCATTTACAATCATGCCATGAAAAATGTTATAGTCTTTTGACTAAGTCACATCGTCTTATGATATTAATGAATCAAAATTCCTTTGACAAATGTTGAATCAAACAGTATGTAAATGGCAGACAGAAAACTATATGAGGCAGAGAATTACCATTCACCTCCCTTGCTCATCCTTTATGTGTTAACCTATTTACATCAAAAAAACTAATTAAAACAAAATTTGCAATCTCTTTACAGTAGGAGGTGATTTTTTTAGAAAAATATAATCTGGAAATATAAAGCAGTTTGAGAGTCATATGAGTCAGAGAACATAATTTCTAGATAGAATAGACTGTATTCCTAATCCTGTCTAGCATCACTGAATAGGAAAGTCAAGGGTAGCTGGAACAATTTCTAAGGATTACACACACTACTGATGATATTCACTGAGATATTTTAAAATCATTTGGGGCAGGGATACTGTAAAGATGTGCTTTTTTGTTTTGCTTTGTTTAAAATGCTGCTTTTATCACAACATTCTAAACCAAGTATTCACAAACTCTATTTCTAGCTGAGACTAGCGAACTAGCTAACTCCTGTCTGGGCTTCAGCAAAACATCAACATTTTCATCTTTGTTTCCTGTCTGTAAAATGGTGTGTTGAGAAGATTGGGTAAATCTTGCAAGGCGCTCCAAACACAGAAATCCATTATATACTATCAAAAGCAAGAGTTAAAACCCTTCATCTTCTCTGGGCAAAGTCACTTCCCAAAAATCTTATGTTTTTATAAATAGTGGCTGTTATCTGACCAGAGGGAAAGTGTTCCCATTGACAAAGACAGATGGGTGAACAAGCACTTAGGTTTGTAAAATCAGACATGAATGAACAAAATATTTATCTTCAGAAGGACAAATTGAGCAAGAGCATAAAAACTGTAAAGAATATTAATGGAGGTGTGTATTGGGTTTGCACGGAAAGGTTTTGGTAGTCGGGGGGGCTACAGGGGTGGCTTCTGTGAGAAGCTGCAAGAAGCTTCCCCTAGGTCCAATTGAGCCAATGCCAGCCAGCTCCAAGACGGACCCATCGCTGGCCAAGGCCGAGCCAATCAGCGATGGTGTTAGAGCCTCTGTGACAATATATTTAAGAAGGGGAAAAAAAACTGCTACAGGAAAAACAGCAGCCGGAGAGAGGAGCAGATGTGAGAGCAACAACTCTGCAGACACCAAGGTCAGTGAAGAAGGAGGGGGAGGAGGTGATCCAGGTGCAGGAGCAGAGATTCCCCTGCAGCTGGTGGAGAAGACCATGGTGAGGCAGGCTGTCCCCCTGCAGCCCATGAAGGTTAATGGTGGAGCAGATATCCACCTGCAGCCCATGGAGGACCCCACACTGGAGCAGGTGGATGTCCAAAGGAGGCTATGACCTCATGGGAAGCCCATGTTGGAGAGTAGGCTCCTGGCAGGACCTGTGGATCCATGGAGACAGAGGAGCCCACGCTGGAGCAGGTTTGCTGGCAGGACTTGTGACCCCGCAGGGGGACTCACACTGGAGCAGTCTGTTCCTGAAGGACTGCACCCCATGGAAGGGACCCATGCTGGAGCAGTTCATGAAGAACTGCAGCCCATGGGAAGACTCACGTTTGGAGAAGTTTGTGGAGGCCTGTCTCCCGTGGGAAGGACCCCACACAACACGTGATGAACTGACCACAACCCCCATTCCCTGTCCCCCTGTGACGCTCGGGGGGAGGAGGTAGAGAAAATCGGGAGTGAAGTTGAGCCCGGGAAGAAGGGAGGGGTGGGGGGAAGGTGTTTTAAGATTTGGTTTTAGTTCTCATTACTCTGCTCTGATTTTGATTGACAATAAATTAAATTAATTTTTCCCCACGTTGAGTCTGTTTTGCCCGTGATGGTAATTGGTGAATGATCTGTCCCTGTCCTTATGTCGACCCACGAGCCTTTCATTATATTTTCTCTCCCCTGTCCAGCTGAGGAGGGGAGTGACAGAGCGGCTTTGGTGGGCACCTGGCATCCAGCCAGGATCAACCGACAACAAGGTGGAAACACTGGCCAAAGAAATTATTTTACAAGGGGGAACTGACTAGCTAACGTGTCACAATTTGCCTTCCCAGCAACTGCAGCCCTCTGTAGAGCAAGAGCCTGTGCCTCCACCAGTTCACAATAAGAATGTCTCCCAGGAGGGGCCACCGACAGCACTCCCAAGCCACCAAAAGGGCATTTGAAAGCACAGCTTTAACCTCATCCTCAAATGTAGCAGGGGAGGTAGAAGAGGCAACAGGCAGACTTGTTGCTTCCATGGAGCATGTGCAGCGGTGGTGATGGCTGATCCAGAAGTTTAGGGTTAGGTGCTCTGTAGAAGAACAGAAATTTGTTATGTTAGATCAGGTATCACTACACTAAACTTATGAAAAATTTCTTCAAGTTGGAGATAAAATTTTTGACCATTTATGGCAAGTGCTTCAACCTTGGGGTGCTTTTATGTGGTTTTGAGGTGTTTTTAAGCATTTTTTGGGGCATATTTTAGTGTTTTCTATCTTTACAGGCTCTTCTAAAGTGTTTACTGGCGTGAGTACTATGAGTACAACTTTTACCCAAGATAAGAAGTCACAGGTGTCATACCCCCAAGCAACTCTTTGAAGTTGTCAGCATACAAGACTTTTTATATTCTCCCACTGTTAACTTAAGCAATATAAATACAGAGCATTTTTAGACTGGGTTGGCAGTCTCCTACAATGTAAGAGAGCTGTGTTTTGGTCATACTTTCTGCCTGGATATCATTATTGTAAAGGCAGTTGGGGGTGGGGTACCCAGAAACAAACAGTCTATAGAATCATAGAATCATTTAGGTTGGAAAAAAGACATTTAAGAACATCAAGTCCAATCGTTAACCTAGTACTGCCAAGTCTACCACTAAACCATGTCCCTAAGCACCACACCTACACGTCTTCTAAATATCTCCAGGGATGGTGACACAACCACTTCCCTGGGCAGGCTCTTCAATGCCTGACAAACCTTTAGGTGAAGAAAGTTTTCCTAATATCCAATCTAAACCTCCCCTGGCACAACTTGAGGCCATTTCCTCTTGTCCTATCGCTTGTTAATTGGGAGAAGAGATTGACACCTGCCTTGCTACAGCCTCCTTTCAGGTAGTTGTAGAGAGCGATAAGGTCTCCCCTCAGCCTCCTTTTCTCCAGGCTCAACAACCCCAGTTCCCTCAGCCGCTCCTCATAGGACTTGTGCTCTAGACCCTTCACCAGCTTCGTTGCCCTTCTTTGGACATGCTCCAGCACCTCAATGTCTTTCTTGTAGTGAGGGGCCCAAAAGTGAACACAGTACTCGAGGTGTGGCCTCACCAGTGCTGAGTACAGGCCCTGCTGGCCACACTATTTCTGATACAGGCCAGGATGCCGTTGGCCTTCTTGGCCACCTGGGCACACTGCTGGCTCATATTCAGCCGGCTGTCAACCAACACCCCCAGGTCCTTTTCCGCCGGGCAGCTTTCCAGCCACTACTCCCCAAGCCTTACATGGGGTTGTTGTGACCCAAGGGCAGGACCCAGCACTTGGCCTTGTTGAACCTCATACAATTGGCCTCAGCCCATCAATCCAGCCTGTCCAGATCCCTCTGTAGCGCCTGCCTGCCCTCAAGCAGATCAACACTCCCTCCCAGCTTGGTGTTGTCTGCAAACTTACTGAGGGTGCACTTGATCCCCTCATCCAGATCATTGATAAAGATATTAAACAGAACTGGCCCCTGTACTGAGCCCTGGGGAACACCACTTGTGACCGGCCGCCAACCGGATTTAACTCCATTCACCACAACTCTTTGGGCCCAGCCATCCAGCCAGTTTCCTACCCAGCGCAGAGTACACCCGTCCAAGCCATGAGCAGCCAGTTTCTCCAGGAGGACGCTGTGGGAAACGGTTTCAAAGGCTTTACTAAAGTCTAGGTAGACAACATCCACAGCCTTTCCCTCATCCACTAAACAGGTCACCATGTCATAGAAGGAGATCAGGTTGGTCAAGGAGGACCTGCCTTTCATAAACCCATGCTGACTGGGCCCGATCACCCGGTTGTCCCGTGCATGCCATGTGATGGCACTCAAGATGATCTGCTCCATGACCTTCCCACGCACCGAGGTCAGGCTGACAGGCCTGTAGTTCCCCGGATCCTCCTTCCGGCCCTTCTTGTAGATGGGCGTCACATTTGCCAGCCTCCAGTCAACTGGGACCTCCCCGGTTAGCCAGGACTGCTTATACATAGAATCATAGAATAGTTTGGGTTGGAAGGGACCTTTAAAGGTCATCTAGTCCAACCCCCCTGCAATGAGCAGGGACATCTTCAAACAGATCAGGTTGCTCAGAGCCCCATGCAGCCTGTTCTTGAATGTTTCCAGGGATGGGGCTTCTACCACCTCTCTGGGCAACCTGTTCCAGTGCTTCACCACCCTCATTGTAAAAAATTTCTTCCTTATATCTAGTCTAAATCTCCCCTCCTTTAGTGTAAAACCATTGTCCCTTGTCCTATCACAGCAGCCTCTGCTAAAAAGTTTTTCCCCATCTTTCTTATAGGTTTCTAATACAATCTTTAAGTATTGAAAAGCTGCAATAAGGTCTCCCCGGAGCCTTCTCTTCTCCAGGCTTGGTGAAAGTGGCTTGGTGAGCACTTCCGCCAGCTCCCTCAGTACCCTTGGGTGGATCCCATCCGACCCCATAGACTTGTGTGTGTCTAAGTGGTGTAGCAGGTCGCTAACCATTTCCCCTTGGATTATGGGGGCTTCATTCTGCTCCCCGTCCCTGTCTTCCTGCTCAGGGGGCTGGGTGCCCAGAGAGCAACTTCCCTTGCTGTTAAAGACTGAGGCAAAGAAGGCATTAAGTACCTCAGCTTTTTCCTCATCCTTTGTCACTATGTTTCCCTCTGCATCCAATAGAGGAGGGAGATTCTCCTTTGCCCTCCTTTTGTTGCTAATGTATTTATAGAAACAATTTTTGTTGTCTTTTACGGCAGTAGCCATACTAAGTTCTAGCTGGGCTTTGGCCCTTCTAATTTTCTCCCTGCATAACCTCACGACATCCTTGTAGTCCTCCTGAGTTGCCTGCCCCTTCTTCCAAAGCTCATAAACTCTCCTTTTTTTCCTGAGTTCCAGCCAAAGCTGTCTGTTCAGCCAGGCCAGTCTTCTTCCCTGCCAGCTCGTCTTTCGGCACATGGGGACAACCTGCTTCTGCACCTTTAAGATTTCCTTCTTGAAGAATGTCCAGCCTTCCGGGGCTCCTTTGCCCTCCAGGGCTGCCTCCCAAGGGACTCTGCCAACCAGACTCCTAAACAGGCCAAAGTCTGCCCTCCAGAAGTCCAAGATAGCAGTTCTGCTGACCCCTCTCCTTACTTCTCCAAGAATTGAAAACTCTGTCATTTTGTGATCACTATGCCCAAGACGGCCTCCAACCGTCACATCACCCATAAGTCCTTCCCTGTTTGCAAACAACAGGACCAGCGGGGCGCCTTCCCTCGTGGGCTCCCTCACCAGCTGTGTGAGGAAGTTATCTTCCACACACTCCAGGAACCTCCTAGACTGTTTCCTCTCTGCTGTAATGCCCCATTCTAAAATTATAGATATAAAGCAGCACTATTTCATTGATCTAAATAACAGGGACAATAATCTCTGTTTTGCTGGGATTTTTGCAACGCTTAAAGCTGTGAGGGATCTGACAGATGCAGAATTGTTAAGCAGAGGAAAAGTCCTACTTGACAGACTAGAGTGGTCTGTGCGCAGGAAGGTCATGCTGAGTGAGAACCTCTTGTCTGAGGATCTGCTACATGTTAATATACACATCATCCTCTTACGTGAGGGGGAAAAATGTTGGGGGATTTTTAAGCCAAATGACAGTCTTAGGTAACCCAAGATCTGTTTCTTTCTTTTACAAGATAAACATTATTATGGTGATAAGGATGTCAGGGAGGTAATTGGGATGAGAAACTTTTGTGAGCTTTGTCATGTATTGTTTAGTCATGACCATGGCAGTAAACATTAGTCCTGGCTCTGCTTGTCTCATGACTGTGCAGTTAACTTGGGAAAGAGAATAAGGTGCCCTAGCTGCAGACTGCTGTGCAGGTTTATGGAATGTTTACAGAGGCACAAGGCTCTGTCTATTAAAAAACAAATTGATTGTTTGGCTATGATTTTCTGTGAGAAGTGAAAGGAACTTCACAAATGTAAAGACTGTAAATGTGCAATGATGTGCTCCACCTTGGGATGAAGAAGAAGAGACAGAAAGGAAAGCTGAAAGAGAATGGGAATTTAAAGGGGACACATGCCCGGTAGACTTTATTTGGTTGTTTATGGACACAAAGTTTCAGGGCTACACTTTCCTAGCACATAAAGACAAAAGCTGTGATGATTACTTTGCTGTTAGTCAGCTTCTGAAGGAAAAAATGGATGTGCAATTAATCACACAAGGTGGTAAATTCATGTGCATAAAAGTACCCAGCCTGAGTATACATTTCATAGACTCTTTAAAGTTTTTACCCAGCCTTCCCCAAGCGTTCAATGGCTTCCCCTATTTTTTCAACACTGCTGATGGCCTACTTTTGAATGGTCAAAGCAGAGGTGTATCAGTCTCGTGGGCTGTTTTTCCCTGTGCTTCCCGTGAGGGTAAATGTCAAGCTATTGTTTCCTTTGTGCCACATTTGTGCTGAAATCTGTCAGTCCCTCTGTACCCACAGCAATGAAGAAAGAGCCCTTGTGGGCAGCTGGTGTTCCCCAGAAATGAACAAGGCTCTGGAGAAAGGCTACAGGGTTGGTAAAATCTATGAGGCTTGGCATTTTGAACAGAGGGGTGACAGTCTTTTCTCAGATTATATAAAACTTCACCTCTGCCAGAAGCAAGAAGCTTCAGGCTACCCAGCCTGGTGCTTATATGCTGACAAAAAAGCTAAATACATTGAAGATTACAGGCAGAAAGAAAATGTCATTTTGCAGCCTGAATATATTAAGACAAACCCTGCCAAACGCCAAATTGCAAAACTGTTTTTAAATTCTCTGTGGGGAAAATTGGGACAGAGATCCAACCTACCCAACATCACCATAATAAGAGAACCAGACATTTTACAGTTAAGTCTTTTCTCCCCCTTATGATGTGTCCTCCTGTGAGTTTGTTGATTAGGATATAGCCACTGTCTTGTGGTAGCATGCCAAAGGACATGTGACCCTGGAGAACAACACTAACATTTTTATAGCTTGATTCACCACTGCATACGCACACCTAGAGCTTTACAGTCTCTTAGATGCCCTGCAAAACCATTGCTTTTATCATGACACAGTCTCTATGATATTTATGAATCATCTGGGTGACTTTAATCCCAGCCTCTTAAAAGATTTACTTTGAAACTCTCAGAAAAGTAATTATCTTTATTGAATACTATAGCTTTGGTATCAATTTGCTGTTCTTGTTCCACAGTAAGTCTGAATCGTCTTTCAACTTTTAGTATACTTCTGCAATCCTTATTGCCATAATATTTATGGTGTTCAATACCTAAGTTGTTCATTTGCTGCAAACTATCAGTTTTTGGAACTATACAGTTTGGTGTACATTTAAAGAGAAATTTAACCATGAGGATGACAGTGTTTCCCAGAACTGTGTGGTTCCAGTCTTGCACAGTGTTTATCTACAGAAGAAAAGTTCAGTCCAGCTTAGCATCTTTTTTTTTTTTTTCACAAGGTAATATAATGTTAATTAGGCCTCAAACCCATAAGTGATTCTATTCTGCTGTAAGACCTAGGTTTCATACCTTAGTCCAAGTTTCTGTGGTTGAAAACAGTTGCATGTAATATAAATTAAAATATCTGAAAGATCTCCTAAAACAGAAAATGCTAAAGTTGGCATTGAACAGCATGAGGACATAATGTAGCACAGCTTGTGAAGATTGTGACCTTTCATGTAATTTATAAGATAGTTATGCTGAACGTATTTCAGGCACAGTTTATGAGAAATTTGTCCTATAAACATAGAAACAATGTTTGTGGGAAAACAAGGCTTACATGGCTCCATTTCATTATTTCAAGAGGTAGTCATGAAACACTTGGCATGCATTAGATAACAAAAACATTGCAAGTATAGTTAAGGTGAAAAGGAGAGAATAAAACCATATTCAAATACTGGCTAGTTTGACTGTGGGCTTATATTTGACAACAATGTTGCTTAAACCATGAGGTAGCTACCATTCCCAGACCATTCACTGCATTGTGCTAGTACAGCTGTTTGTGTAGCTGAACTGAGAGTCAAATAATTTGCTTAAAAAGAGAAAATTCTGATTATATTTCAGCCAGATCGGTTCCCTGATTTAGTCTGTCCAGACCAGATGTGCCAGCACAATGCAATGTGAGGCTCAAGGGCATGAACAGATGTCCTAGGATCACTTCAACTAGTACTGCTCTCAGAAGAGGTACTCACAGAACCAGTGTCGGAACAGAAATAATAATTTCTTTTTTTTTTATCAAAAGAGACATCAAGTAAACAGTTCACTACCTTGAACTTGGTCACCTAAACAGATTCACCATTAGCCCAATATCTTGCAAATATCTTACCACAACATTTAAAAAATATCAAGTGGAAAAGTTTATGATAAAACCCACCCACCTGAATAGCTGAACATCGCCAAAATTTCTTCAAATCATTCAAAGTTTCTATATTTACATTCTTTTGGAAGGTCCAAAAGTTGATCACCCCCAAAACATTTTATTCCAATATAGCGTTCAAACATGGGCTGAGCTAGCAATATCAGTATCATCACTATAGAGAAACAGTAGAGTGTTTCATTCAGTAATAGTTTTGTTTACACTTCTCTCTCTCTCAGAAAAAAAAGTGAAAGAAGATTAAAAACCACCAGAAACTGTATTGCAACACTGAAAGAAAACAGTTATTTCTTACATTCATAAATAGATTCCATGCTCCAGTGCAGTGCAATAGCAATACTGTTCTCACTCACCCAGTACACGCAAGGCTGTTTCAAAAGAACTGCCATGGAGCAGCAACTTCCGAATGTCTCCAAAAGAGTTGGAAACAGACCCTAGGATTAGAGATTCCTTTAGTGAAACTCTAATGACTTTGTTCTTTTGTTTCAAAACCAAGCTTTTAAAACCGTTGGAGACATGGCAGGACAAGAACATATTGCTACTGTAAGATTCTTAGTCAAGTTTTAATTTAATAAAAATATCACATTATTTCTATCAAGATTTCTTAAACATTTTGTAAGGGTATGTGGAAGGAGAGTGTCTGCTCCTTTAAGGGTATCTGGTCAAAAGAGCCATAAACAAGAACGTACAGAGACGAACCTAACCAACAAATGATAAGGGAGGCAGTGATGAGAACAAACCTGGTCAGTCACACTAATTGGTAAGGATATGTGGAGTGCGAGAATGTTTATTTTTTCAGTTGGGAGCATAAGGGAAGGGAGGGAGACAAATACACAGAGACATAAAACCTGACCAATTAGCATTAACAAAGACAATAACAAGAAAAAAACCTAGTCAGTCGCACTAATTGATGGGCTAGCAAGAAACTGCAGGCAAACCTGGACTTTGCAACTGATAAGGATGCAAACCTGAGGATCCAGGATATTAGAGGGGGGGGGTCAGTGGAACTGTGCCAACTGATGAGGCAACGTGCAGGGGAAGGGGGAGCAGGGAGGAACAAAGATGGAGGTAGCCAGAAAGGGACTAGTCACATGTAAAACAGAACCAGTCAGTACACTTGCCTGACTGAGCCCTGTGCCTGATTACCAGTCTAGCCTGTCTCCTTCAATCTTTTCTTAACTATCTCTCTGCGTAATCTCACTCTCTATTGTGTGTGTGTGCACGCATGCACGCACACACACTGCAAGGACTAAGTGCCAGATACTGGTGAGACCTGTATGTGTGTGAGTGGAATTTGGTGCCAACTACTGGAGTCAGACCAGGGGTGTAGGTGTCCTGCAGCCTATGGTGTCAGCTACTAGAGCAGGTGAGGGTCCTAGCATCAGTTGTTGTAGGGGCCATAGCTCTCTGGACCTAGGGAAGGTCCTACAGGCTTTGAGCCCAGAGTGCCAGCTATTGGGGGGACCAGTATGAGTGGACTGGGCGCCAGCTACAGGAGTCACACCAGGTGTGTAGACTCCCCTGGCCTGTGAAGTATATAGAAATATAAAGGAGTGTACAAATATGTATAAACATATATTTTATTTATTTATACACAGATACACTTTGTGTATTTTTATATATATCATTTATATAAACATATGAATATATGTAAATGTGGGGGGTTGACCTTGGCTAGCTGCCAGGTGCCCATGAAGCCGCGCTGTCAGTCCCCTTCCTCAACAGGACAGGGGGACCTCAGCCTTATGTGGTATTACTGATATAATTGCTGGGGTACAGGTGATCTTGAAAAATTTTGCACCCCAGAACTCCCCTATAATTGTCTGATTCATACTAGTGACACATTGTTTACCTTATATATTCCCTAAGATGAATCATTCTACCTTGATTCCTTGATTCCTCTAACCTAGTTCCAATTAAGCACAAACTGTTCCAATTAAGCACAAGACTGATAAAGTCTGCATACCAGAACAACCGAGTAACATGTTTTTCATGCTCTGCTCCTGTGCTCGCACAGCAGCCTTGCCCTTGAATCACTTCCTGGTTCCCAGCAGAGGCCTGATACTCCAGCTGGACCTCTTCCTTTCAGTGGCTCAGAGAATGCTTCTGACAGAAAGAAGGCAGCTTCAAAGCTACCTCAAAACTATGAAATCTGTGGCAACAAGCCATGATCTTGGTATTCAAGGGTCTGCCATCTCTCGATTTCAGTATACATAGTATTCCAGAATTCCAGTACTTAAAGGGCAGCTACAAAGAGGACAGAAGCTGTCTCTTCACAAGGAGCTACATGGAGAAGACAAGGGGCAATGGGTACAAGTTGCACTGGGAGAGGTTTCATCTTGATATAACAAAGTCATTTTTTACAGTGAGTACAATCAATCACTGGAACAACCTCCCCAGGGATGTGGTAGAGTCCCCATCGCTGGAGGTTTTCAAGATGTGATTGGACAAGGTGCTAGATAATCTCATCTAGGCTCCCTTTCCCATGAAAGGTTGGACCAGACGAGCTTTTGAGTTCCCTTCCAACCTGGGCTATTCTATGATTTTATGATTTCTAGCAGCTAAAACAAGAATCAGAATACTAGACACATCCATTATAGAGGAAAAAAAAAATTGTTGTTTAAAGCCAGGGGTCAATACTGGCTCCAGTCCTGTTTAACCTCGTCATTAATAATCTGGATGATGGGACAGAGTGTACCCTCAACAAGTTTACTTATGACACAAAATTATGAGTGGGTGATACACCAGAGGATCGTGCTGCCATCCAGAGGGACCTTGACAGGTTGGAGAACTGGGCAGAGAGGAACCTCATGCAGTTCAACAAGGGGAAGTGCCAAGTCCTGCACCTGGGAAGAAATAAACCCCATGCACAAATATATGCTGAGGACTGACCAGTTGGAAAGCAGTTTCTCAAGAAAGGACCTGGGGGTCCTGGTGGACACCAAGTTGAACATGAGCCAGTAACATGCCCTTGCGGCAAAGAAGGCAAATGGTATCCTGGGCTGCATTAGGCAAAGTATTGCCAGCAGGTCAAGGGAGGTGATCCTTCCCCTCTACTCAGCACTGGTGAAGCCAGTCCTGGGCTCCCCAGTACAAGAGAGACATGGACATACTGGAGACAGTCCAGCACAGGGCCACTAAGATGATTAAGGGACTGGAACATCTCTCCTATGAGGAAAGGTTGAGAGAGCTGGGACTGTTTAGGCTAGAGAGGAGAGGGCTCAGGGGGGATCTCATCAACGTATATAAACACTTGAAGGGAGAGTGCAGAGAGGATGGAGCCAGGCTCTTTTCAGTGGTGCCCAGTGACAGGACAAGAGGCAATGGGTACAAACTGAAACACAGGAGGTTCTGTCTGAACATAAGGAAACCCTTTTTTACTGTGAGGGTGACTGAGCACTGGAACAGGTTGCCCAGCGAGGTTGTGGAATCTCCCTCCTTGGAGATATTCAAAAGCCATCTAGACACAGTCCTGGGCAACTGGCTCTAGGTGACCCTGATTGAGCAGAGGTGTTAGACTAGATGATCTCAAGTTGTGCCTTTCACCATCAATTATTCTGTGATTCTCTGTGATTCTGTAATCCAGCACAGAATGTTGTTAGCCTTATTTGCAGCCATGGTACACTGCTTGCTCATGTTCAGCTTGCTGTCTACCAAGACCCCCAGGCCTTTTCAGCAGAGCTACTCCCCAGCCAGTCAGTTCTCAGCCTGTATCACGGCAAGGAGTTATTCCTTCCCATGTGCAGGACTTGGCACTTGTCCTTGTTGAATTTCATGAGGTTCCTCTCTGCCCAGTTCAGTGACTTGTTCAGTTTCTGCCCATTCTTCCAGACGTATCTTGAGGCCCTGCACTCTAGCATATCAAGTGCTCCCCTGCAATTTTGTGTCATCTGCAAACTTGATGAGACTGCATTCCATTGTGTCCTCCAGGTCACTGATAGAGATGTTAATCAGGACAGGTCCCAGGATAGATCCTGGAAGTACACAATTCAGACTCCCCTTAACACATACACTTCAGGCAGGCCGCCTTTTGCCCTCTTTTGTCTTTTCTGAAGTCTCTGTTTCTGTCACCCTGCAATGTTTGCTTTCCATCCTTTTGCACCATTCCCTCACTTAACTATGGGTCACAGTGTCCTGCCCCCAGTGTTCCTAGTTTAAAGCTCTCTAGTTTAATGTTTTCTTGCTACCTGAAATCAAACCTTTTTCTCTAAGAGATTAGAAGCATTTATTAGGATTGAATGTCACTAACTTTTCTCTATAGTAGCATATACATGTCTTCTTTTACTTGAAGGAACAACACAAAGAGGCTTATTTCTGTACGACAGTAAAATCTTGCTGATCAAAACCCGGAGAGAACTAGCAATTCAAGAACTTGTATTTTGCTGCTATAGTCATTAGTTTATTTGCAAGCTACTCCAGCATGTCAAAGGTCATTTTTATCCCCCTCATGTTGTCTAAGCTTTGAAGAAACTGTTTGCTTCTAAAGCAGAGAGGTTTATAACTGGAATCCATTGCCAGGACTCTGCTACACTCCTGAGGCCTGACTCCAGAGTAAAGCTTATTAAAGTTGGAAGTTGTACTGGGTTTTCTTCATAAAATGAAAAGACAATAAACTCATTTCTTTGTTGAAGAGATCAGGCTCCCCCCTGCCTATATTTAGTCTCACTAGTTTCAGCATAGCTACTGTACACTGATCAAATCATACCACTGTGAGGACTCCTGCTCTTCCCTCTTACCACTCAGCAGCTCTACATCCACAAAGACCATGTCAATTTCACTTTTTCATTACATTCCCTAGGAAGAAAATGCTATTTTTACAGATTACTTCACTTTTCTGGTTCAGACTGGGAACCGAAGGCAGAATTACCCCTGCAAGCAGAACTAAATGAAACTAACTTCAGGTTTCCAGAACCACAGTTGCAGAGCTTAAAGCCCTCCCTTTCTCATCGAGAACTGAAATAATAACAGAGATTTTTAAAATCTTGTTTTCTACTGTCTGTGAAACCACTCCTACAAAATGGCATGAACCAGTCCTATGCATTGCATGTCAGACACTGCAGGAACTCCATATGCTAGAGAGAGATGCGAAGCAGACAGAGCTTCTTCTGACACAATTTCAAAACAATTCTGAAAGCAAAGGGTTTGTGTGAGGCAGAAGGATCACTTGCTTACATAAAAATTGGCCTTTGATGAAGTTGGGCACCCTGAACTGTGACAGGTGCTGCAGAACATCGTGCAAACAATTTCGCTGTGGACAGTTATAGAATAATCTGCCTTTCCTCTCACTCTCAAGCAGAGATGATCGTATGTCTTATGAGTGTTTCTATCCATTTATTTTTTCAAGCCATGTATCTAGATGTCTTCATTTAGAATTGGGGTTTTTTTGAGGATTATTAAAATTTTATCTTAACTATCTTCTGGCAACAAGTTCTATAAAATTGTGAATATTTTAAAAAGTTTACATAATTTACTGTCTTTCAATCATGCCTTTACCAAATGAAAAACACTGCAGGGGAGGGCAGTGCTTGGAGTTTTTCCTCATAATGTCCTCAGTCTGATTTATGTCACATGGGCATTCTGGAGTTTAAAAGACCAAACATTATACAATTACTTGATGTGTTTGATTCAGGTGACTGAGCTTCTCAGTTATTTTTTGGACTTCACACACACACAAAATCATGCACCACTTCTTTCATGGTATAAAGAAGTTTTAAATTGTAATTTTAGTTATTTTTATTTCCTTTCACAACAGAATCATAGAATTATTTGGGTTGGAAGGGACCTTTAAAAATCATCTAGTCCAACTCCCCTGCCATGGGCAGGGACATCTTTCACTAGATCAGGTTGCTCAAAGCCCCATCCAACCTGACCTTGAACACTTCCAGGGATGGGACATCCACAACTTCTCTGGACCACCTGTTCCAGTGTCTCACCACCCTCATTGTAAAAAAAAATTCATCCTTATGTCCAATCTAGATCTCCCCTCTTTCAGTTTAAAACCATTGGCCCTTGTCCTATCACTACAGGCCTTGGTAAAAGGTCTTTCTCTGTCTTTCTCATAAGCCCCCTTTAAGTATTGAAAGGCTGCAATAAGGTCTTCCTGGAGCCTTCTCTTCTCTCAGGCTTTCTTCATAGGAGAGGTGTTTCAGCCCACTGATCATTTTTGTGGCCCTCCTCTGGACCTGCTCCAACAGGTCCATGTCTTTCCTATGCTGAGGACTCCAGAGCTGGATGCAGTACTCCAGGTGGGATCTCACCAGAGCAGAGTAGAGGGGCAGAATCACCTCCCTCCACCTGCTGGCCATGCTTCTTTTTATATAGCCCAGGACATGATCGGCTTTCTGGGCTGCAAGCGCACATTGCCAGCTCATATCCAATTTTCCATCCACCAGTGTCCCCAAGTCCTTCTCCACAGGGATGCTTTCAATCCCAGTCTGTATTGATATTGCAGATTGCCCTGACCCAGGTGCAGGACCTTGCACTTGGCCTTGTTGAACTTCATGATGTTTGCGTGGACCCACCCACCCCTCAAGCCTGTCAAGGTCTCTCTGGATGGCATCCCTTCCCTCAGGCATGTCAACTGCACCACTGAGCTTGGTGTCATCTGCAAACTTGCTGAGGGTGCACTCAATCCCACTGTCTATGTCATTGATGAAGAAGATGCATGGGATCAAATTATAATTTATTATCCTGTTGTAAGTTCAAAATCCTGTAATGTTAATGATGTTAACTATGGATCACGTTAATGATGTTAACTTCAATCACAGAAAAAGTGAGCTGAACCTGAGCAAAAAGCTTGCACAAGCCTTGACATACCTCTAACAATATGAGCTCTGAACATGCCGTTCAAGCCTGTCTGAGGATGAGTTTCACCTTCATTGGGACCAGATTTTATTGTCACTGTTCTTTAGCTGATATTTTATAAAGAAGTTTCTCTTGCCTTTTAATGTTCTTTTCTTGTAATGTTCTCTACATTTAACTCCTAATAAGATAATTCAGAGAGCTGAAAGGTTTCTCTTTGGGTATTCAGCCATGACTGAAACTTCTCCATTTCTCCAGAAGCCTCAGAAATTGTCACTTTGAAGGTTATGTCACTGGTATTCTAACAAACTGCTGGGAAACTGAGATTTTTCACAGCAGTCAAAGGGAAGTAGGCACATAAATCTTCCTGAAATTCATTGGAAGGTGACAACTGCACTATTGCAAAAGTTAAAATGGAAACTTTGGTTGGGAGCTCTCGTGATGGCAGTGGGCTGTAATGATTACATAACCATGTGCTTCTTTTTGACTCAGATTGTGACACTCTTTCTTTACTTACACATCCTATTTTTATTTTCAATCATGGTGCAAGCATCAGGGAGTCTGTTTGTGGAACAAACATCTGACATGCCTTAAAACAAATCAAACCAAAACTAACAGTGCCAGAGAGGCCTGTCTGAATCCTAATCAGGAACAACCACCACATTTCTACAGAGCTGTCCCTCCCTGGGGTTTTGTGCTATTCCTTCATATGTTTTGGAGTGAAAGGCTGTTTATAGTCTCATTATAGGGTGTTTAGCATTAAATGTCAGGAAGCATCTGCTGGCGCATTTCTCAGTAGAAGACTTCTAAATTCTGCAAGTGAGTTTGAGTAGCTGTCTTAAATATACATGGGAGTTCCCTTCAGAGATTTGGATCATGTCTTTGAAGACAAATTAAAGCTGTCTTGTTGCAAATATGCTTCATAAAATAGGGTTCTCAGTAAACAGTCAAGCTGAATATTTAACAGTAGGTGTTCTCATCTTCCCTCATTTCAGTAGCATCCACTCTCTGGCCCATATCATAGGCACCAATGGGAGACTTTTTTGCTGGTATTATCATCATGTGTGAAGGCATGCTTCCATGAGACACTGGTTTTAGCCATAAAACTGGTTTAAGAAGTTAACCTCTGCTGGACCCTACCATCACAGTTCATTGTCCCGTGGGTTGTGCCAACACAAGTCTTTGTGAGACCATGTTTTGAACTCATTTGCTGAAAAGATGTATAAAAAAAAAGAAAAAGAAAAAAAAAAAGAAAAAAGAAAAAGAAAAAAAAGCCTGTGGATCTGGTTTGTGTGGCAATGCCTTCAAGTGGACATAACCAGATGTCCACCAGCTTGTTGTCAATGTATTGTGCTGACATTGCTTTTATGCCAGTGGCAGAGTCAGATAAGAGAACTGATCCAATAAACATGCAAACAAATACTTCTTTTCTGCCAAATCAGCTCCCAGTCTGAGGATGGGGGCAAAGAGGAGCTTCTAGAGGTGGATTTTGTGTTGAAGCCAACGTCTCATGAAACTGCACTGATGGTTTGTGACATAACCACCCTGTTTGCAGGGAGATTTGTACCAAACAGGTCTGAACTGAGGTGTCCTTAACTCAAAGTGCCCATTTCTCTTCACACTCAACCAGTACATGCCCTTAGACATTCAATTACATATGGCTAATAACCTGTATGGTCTCTGTGGTGTGCATGGCAGGTCCTAGAGAATGAAGTAGGGCTAGTCCTTGTCCAAAATGTTGAATGAAATCATGCAGCTGATGGATGCATCTCTGTTTTAGGACCAGTCTTCAGTTAGAGTGGTTTTGTCCTTCTGTTTGGATCTGCAGGAGGGTCAAACCCCATTTTCTTCTACTTCATCCATCAGTGTCATGCTAAACTTTCTTATTCCAGGATGGTTGGTGTGCTTATTGCTGGTGGGATGAGTCTCCCTGAGAAATCATGAGAGATTTGTCCCTTGCCATGCCTCTTTCCCAGCACATTACAGCTATAGGAGGAAGCCGCAACATAGCAGGATATTTCTAAAGCAGAAATTGGGGATAAAGAAACACGCTCAGTAGCTCTGTACAAACAGACTCTGAATTCACAGAGGATGAGAAAAATAGGTTTTTAGTCCCACCCATAGTCTAGAACCTGGAGACAAGTAGAAGATGGGAGAGGCCCAATATATTGTATTTTGTAAAGGGAACAACAACTTTTGAAAGAACTACTGTGGAAGAAATTTTCTGGGAAAGAGCTGAGGGACGTTAAGGGAAGAGCAAATCATGTAAGCAGTTCTTGCAAAATGATTTTCCATTAGGCAGCAGCATGTCTTTCTTTTCCCCTTAAATATTGCTTCATTCTTAAACAGTAGCTTTTTAACTCCGAAGGGAGTTCTCATGCTATGAAAGCTTTAATGCCAAAAGCTGTACTCTTAGTTCCAAATTGTTAGCCATTGTTAATTTGAAGTTATTTTTACTTTAGTAACCAAACCAGCCAAGATGGGAAAGAATTGTTATTTTGTGTATCCTCCAAGACTGATCCTGAATGCTGTGTAAAAGTCTTCCTACCAGCATGCTTATTCATAGCTGTAGTGCTTGGAGGCAAAATGCTAGCAGGAGAGGATGTCACATTACTATTGGTACTAAACCTCAATCCTGCAGTGTGTGGCACCTTTTTCCTTAAGAAGACATTCTTCTGTATCATGAACTAATACAAGAACTGGAAAGTGAGCAGAAAAAAGCTTATTCATTTGTATCCCCCAGAAAGGTGAGTATTCCCATTTTTTAAAAAATATTTTTACCAGGACTTCGGGATATCCTATGCCTTTGTTACATGAGAAAGACTTAGCAATTTTCATGTACTGAGACGTCACAGATGTGTTTCTAAACACCTTGTAGTCCTTGATGCCTCCTACTTGGTCTCCTGAAGAAGTGAAGAATTATTATTCCCTTTTATGAATAAGAAAATAGAAGTACAACAGTATTAACTGACTCCCCCAGAATCTGTCACAGATGTGAGAATGGATTTGAGTCTCATTTCAGTGTTTGCTCAGTCTGCTATCCTTCCTTCTTCAGGTGTTCAAAAGACTCTATTAGTCATAACCACAGCCGATTATTTACTGGGAGAACTTTAAATAAAATGATGAGCTTTCACTGCTGTGTTTGCAATCCTGTCTGCAGCGCTGACAACCAAAGAATAAATTTAATTTGGAAAAGGCTGCAGAGAACAGTCATACTGACTAGTCTCGTTTCATTAGCTGAGAATAAACAGCACAAAAAAACCCCAAACAGACAAGATGGTTAAGGAAATGTGAATTACCTTTTAAAAGACTTTCACTTCAGTAATTTAGCATATTGCAAGGAATGTAAAAAAACTAATTTTGTTTCTTTGAAAAATCTTTATTCATTTAAACCTGACACTAATTCTGATTTTTTCAGGCAGAAGATGTCATCAAACCTAAAAGTAGATGGCAAAAAGGCCTACAGGAGCAAATCAAAGCTTTTGAATCAGCACTGGAAGTTTGCATTACTGAATTGTAGGAAAATCTGCAATGCTGGTGAGGCTTGATAAGTGACATTATTTAGAATTTTTTTTTTTTTATCTTAAGTTTTCATATTACACCCTATCACAGCTGTACTTAGGTAATTCTTTTAAATTAGCTCTGTCTCTTCTCTGTCTCAGAATTATCTTTGTAAATGTTTTTTAGGCTGAAGAGGGCACTGAAATAAATAACTTTGTGTCAAAAGCTGAATCTACATGTTTTGTTCGCATAACCACGGCAGCCAAAAGCCTGAACCAGGATCCTGTTGTACTTGGTGCCATAAACCCCCAAAATAATCAATTATACCACAGAAGGGATAGGCAAGGAAGGAGAGGTAGTGGGCTAGCCCTCTATGTTAGGGAGAGTCTTGACTGCCTTGAGCTCGAGGACGGTGACGCGAGGGTTGAGTGCCTATGGGTAAGAATCAGGGGGAAGGCCAACAAGGCAGATATCATGGTGGGAGTCTGTTATAGACCACCCAACCAGGATGAGGAGGCAGATGAAGTATTCTACAAGCAGCTGGGAGAAGCCTCACGATCTCTAGCCCTTGTTCTCGTGGGGGACTTCAACTTGCCAGATGTCTGCTGGAAATACAATGCAGCAGAGAGGAAACAGTCCAGGAGGTTCCTGGAGTGTGTGGAAGATCACTTCCTCACGCAGCTGGTGAGGGAACCCACGAGGGAAGGCGCCCCGCTGGACCTGTTGTTTGCAAACAGGGAAGGACTTGTGGGTGATGTGACGGTTGGAGGCCGTCTTGGGCATAGTGATCACAAAATGACAGAGTTTTCAATTCTTGGAGAAGTAAGGAGAGGAGTCAGCAGAACTGCTATCTTGGACTTCTGGAGGGCAGACTTTGGCCTGTTTAGGAGTCTGGTTGGCAGAGTCCCTTGGGAGGCAGCCCTGAAGGGCAAAGGAGCCCCGGAAGGCTGGACATTCTTCAAGAGGGAAATCTTAAAGGCGCAGGAGCAGGCCGTCCCCATGTGCCGAAAGACGAGCCGGCGGGGAAGAAGTTCGGCCTGGCTGAGCAGAGAGCTCCGGCTGGAACTTAGGAAAAAAAAGAGTCTACCACCTTTGGAGGAAGGGGCAGGCAACTCAGGAGGACTACAAGGATGTCGTGAGGTTATGTAGGGAGAAAATTAGAAGGGCCAAAGCCCAGCTAGAACTTAATCTGGCTACTGCCGTAAAAGACAACAAAAAGTCCTTCTACAAATACATTAACAATAAAAAGGGGGCTAAGGAGAATCTCTCTCCTCTATTGGATGCGGGGGGAAACATAGTGTCAAGGGACGAGGAAAAGGCTGAGGTGCTAAATGCTTTCTTTGCCTCAGTCTTTAACAGCAAGGGAAGTTGCTCTCTGGGCACCCAGCCCCCTGAGCAGGAAGACAGGGATGGGGAGCAGAATGAAGACCCCGTAGTCCAAGGGGAAATGGTCAGTGACCTGCTACGCCACCTAGACACGCACAAGTCTATGGGGCCGGATGGGATCCACCCAAGGGTGCTGAAAGAGCTGGCAGAAGTGCTCACCAAGCCACTCGCCATCATTTATCAGCAGTCCTGGCTAACCAGGGAGGTCCCAGTTGACTGGAGGCTGGCAAATGTGACGCCCATCTACAAGAAGGGCCGGAAGGAGGATCCGGGGAACTACAGGCCTGTCAGCCTGACCTCGGTGCCCGGGAAGGTTATGGAGCAGATCATCTTGAGTGCCATCACGCGGCACGTACGGGACAACCGGGTGATCGGGCCCAGTCAGCATGGGTTTATGAAAGGCAGGTCCTGCCTGACCAACCTGATCTCCTTCTATGACATGGTGACCCGCTTAGTAGATGAGGGAAAGGCTGTGGACGTTGTGTACCTGGAATTTAGTAAAGCCTTTGACACCGTCTCCCACAGCATCCTCCTGGAGAAACTGGCTACCCATGGCTTGGATGGGCATACTCTGCGCTGGGTAGGAAACTGGCTGGATGGCCGGGCCCAAAGAGTTGTGGTGAATGGAGTTAAATCCAGTTGGCAGCCCATCACAAGTGGTGTTCCCCAGGGCTCAGTACAGGGGCCAGTTCTGTTCAATATCTTTATCAATGATCTGGACGAGGGGATCGAGTGCACCCTCAGTAAGTTTGCAGATGACACCAAATTGGGTGGGAGTGTTGATCTGCTTGAGGGCAGGCAGGCGCTTACAGAGGGATCTGGACAGGCTGGATCGATGGGCCGAGGCCAATTGTATGAGATTCAACAAGGCCAAGTGCCAGGTCCTGCACTTGGGTCACAACAACCCCAGGCAACGCTACAGGCTTGGGGGGAAGTGGCTGGAAAGCTGCCTGGTGGAAAAGGACCTGGGGGTGTTGGTTGACAGCCGGCTGAATATGAGCCAGCAGTGTGCCCAGGTGGCCAAGAAGGCCAACGGCATCCTGGCCTGTATCAGAAATAGTGTGGCCAGCAGGAGTAGGGAGGTGATTGTCCCCCTGTACTCGGCCCTGGTGAGGCCGCACCTCGAGTACTGTGTTCACTTTTGGGCCCCTCACTACAAGGAAGACATTGAGGTGCTGGAGCATGTCCAAAGAAGGGCAACGAAGCTGGTGAAGGGTCTAGAGAACAAGTCCTATGAGGAGCGGCTGAGGGAACTGGGGATGTTTAGTCTGGAGAAAAGGAGGCTGAGGGGAGACCTTATTGCTCTCTACAACTACCTGAAAGGAGGTTGTAGAGAGATGGGGGGATTGGTCTCTTCTCCCTAGTAACAGATGACAGGACAAGAGGAAATGGCCTCAAGTTGTGCCAGGGGAGGTTTAGATTGGATATTCGGAAAAATTTCTTCACTGAGAGGGTTATCAGGCATTGGAACAGGCTGCCCAGGGAGGTGGTGGAGTCACCATCCCTGGAGGTGTTCAAAAGACGTTTAGATGTGGCGCTAAGGGATATGATTTAGTGGTGGACTTGGTAGCGATAGTCAACGGTTGGTCTTGGAGGTCTCTTCCAACCAGAACAATTCTATGATTCTATGTTTCTAAGTTACATACATTTTTTAAGTCCTTATGGGAGGTAATGAAATGTCTGACCTTTGAGAAAGAATATGTTTTGTGTTTGAAATTCTCCATCTGAGTGCTGTCCAAAAAAATAAATCTGTTGATTGAGCACAATGTCTTGTTTGCATCTTTTGCTTCTGCTTTAGCTGCAGCAGTGTGCACAAGCAGGTTTTTAAGGCTGCATTTCTCTTGTATGAAATACAGAGTCCTGTCTATGGTATAAACCCACAGTCAATTGCTTTTTATTTTCTCAGTGTTACATAGTGCCATGTTCCACCCACAGCTTCGGGAACTGTGCCTTTTCTCTTGCAGTCTTTATTGAGTACACGAAGCACACCAAGACATGCTGTAACTTCTGGCTCACACTCAGCGTGTCCTGGCATGGGTTTACATCCAGATCCTGGGAAGTGTGGTGTTCCCTAGTGAGCATCGCAGCTGAGCTAGGGAGAAGCCTGGCATGCTTTGCTGAGTGACCATCTAGGGATTTTAAAAGAAGCTGCAGTTTTTTGTATGGTGCTGAAAACAATCCCTTCTGCTTGTTTTGACAAACAGCTTCAGGTAGAAAAGAAGACACAGAACAGCCAGGTAGGACAATTTCTTCAATTCTTCTTCTAGAAGAAAAGCATAAAAACTTGTATAGGGACCCAGATTTCAGCTCTTTTTCCTGTATATTTTTTTCCTTTCACATACTGGATTATTCTGCATCTGTAAACGTTGATTATCGATAATGGGTCTTGTGTCTAAGTTTTCTTTGTGTAGTGCCAGCTTTACTGTGTCACTGACACACAAAGGTAGCAAGAATTGGGACCACTGAAGCGAGGTTTTAGCAAAGCTTTCCAAAGTCACTGGGAAAGCACATGTTCATTTTATTGGCTTTGGATCTCAGTCCCTCTTCTCTCTGTTTAAAATTTCTGAAGGGAGAGCCAGGCTTCTCCTTCTCTGTGTGCTGTACTGGTTTAGGCTGGGACAGAGCTAGTTTTGTCTTCAGCAGCTACCGTGTTTTGGATTTAGTGTGTGAATATTGTGGTTTAGCCCCAACCAGCATCTGAGCACCACGTGGCCACTCACTCTCTCCCTCGGTTCCAGTGGGATGGGGGAGAAAACTGGGAAAATGAAAGGCAAAACTCATGGGTTGGGATAACAACAGCTTAACAGGACAACAAAGGAAAAGAAAACAAACAAACAAGAAAACCCCAACAATAACAACAACAGAGTGTACTTAGCAGTGCTTCCCAGCGCAGGTCGCCCCCCGCCCAGAGCCTGACGCCCAGCCTGACTCCCATCTGGAGCTTGCAGTTGTGGTATCTGGCTCAGGTGGTGACCATAGTCTGTGGGTTGAAGATGTCGATCTCTTGAGGAAGTTGCTGGGCACCAGTTGCTAAAGCCAGTTCTGCTTCCATTACCGCTGCACTTTGCTCAGTTTTACCAATAGTTCATTCTTTATTAATTTGGGTAATTCTTGCTATAATACCATTGATCTGGCATATAGCAACTGTGGTAGAGATGACATACAGTGACAGGGTTATATAGCAATTAACATCATACAGTTTCATTCATTGGCTATTCTCACCCAAAATCAAATCCCCTCGAGGTACACATCCGACTTCCCCATCCTTTCGCATCACCCACGAAGCGCACCCAGGTCCTTGAGCAAAAACAATCCCACAGATGGGTTTGCCTTTGCCTGAGGCAGGAGTAACCCAGACTGTCTTCCCTAACATATTCTTCATGTGCACTACAGGAACTTTATCCCCTTCTACACTATGTAAAGGCTTTGATTGGGCAGAACCAGGTCGATTGGTAGATCCTCTAGTGTTGACTAACCAGGTGGCTTTTGCTAAATGTGTATCCCAATGTTTGAAGGTCCCACCACCCATTGCTCTCAGTGTAGTTTTCAGTAGTCCATTGTATCGTTCAATTTTCCTGGAGGCTGGTGCATGATAGGGGATGTGATATACCCACTCCATGCCACGCTCTTTGGCCCAGGGGTCTATGAGGTTGTTTCGGAAATGAGTCCCGTTGTCTGACTCAATCCTTTCTGGGGTGCCATGTCGCCATAAGACTTGCTTCTCAAGGCCCAGGCTAGTGTTCCGGGTGGTGGCATGGGGCACAGGATATGTTTCCAGCCACCCAGTGGTTGCTTCCACCATTGTGAGGACATGGCGCTTGCCTTGGCGGGTCTGTGGGAGTGTGATATCATCAATCTGCCAGGCCTCCCCATATTGATATTTCAGCCATCGTCCTCCATACCAGAGAGGCTTTAACTGCTTGGCTTGCTTGATTGAGGCGCATGTTTCACACTCATGGATAACCTGTGCGATAGTGTGCACAGGACATCCTCTGGATCTTTGGAGACCTCATCATTGTCTAGATCACTGTCGATGACTTCCAGTACCGCTAATTCTCTCAGGTACTGGATGCCTTCATCTGCAGTGGTCCACTTCCCTGGGGAGTTCACAAGATCTTCCTTGAATGGATACCTTGCCCTCACACTTGAGAGGAGCCGTCTCCAGAGACTGCAAATTGCTGCCTCTTTTCCAATTCCTCTCTCAATTCCCTGGTTCCTAGCAAGGGATCCCAGCTGTTGGGCTTCCTTACCTTCCAGTTGCTGACTGTCGGCCCCGCTATCCCAGCATCGGAGCAGCCAGGCAGCAATCCGCTCCCCTGGCTGGCGGCTGTAATCTTTCCACATGTCTCAAAGTTCTGCTGAGGTCAGGGACCGGGTAGTTTCTGCTTCCTGTTGGAATTCTCTCACTCCTTCCTCCAATGTCTTTGTCGAGGGACCGGCTTCTTGACCAAACCTTTCCTCTTCTTCCTTTTCCCTTACTAATCGAGGATATGGACCCGTTGTCCTCCTTGTCCATTGTTTCTTTTTGACTACTGGGGCAATTACTGTAGTTGTTGTTGTTTGGGTCCCTATCTCAACCATGGTGTCCTCAGGTGCAGTTTGGGTCCCTGCCTCAACCAGAGTCCTCTGGGAATGCTGAACTGTGGCTCGATAGGCACAAGCCAGGCCCCAGTACAGCACTAGAAGCTGGTGGTTCTCATTGGGATAGGAAAGGCACCCTTCTATCAGGTGGCGCGTCAGTTTGCCAGGGTTGCTTGCCTGTTCAGGTGTAAAGTCCCAGGCTATGGGAGGTGATAACCGCCCTAGGAACCTGCCCAAGTCCTTCCACACACCCTGCCACCCTGGGACCGGCTGCCTCAGGTCACATTTCAATATCGCCTCACCCAAAAGTTGTCTTCTCTTCCACCAGGATGAGACCAGATTCCACAAACCCCATAATATGCCAACAATATTAATTAGTAGCACTAAGCAGCTCACATAAGGGTGAGCAAGGACCTCAGGAGCCTGCGTAATAAACCTATCCACATCAATCCTGGGTAGGGAGAGGGAGATGTATTCCCTCATCCTCTCCACCAGATAGCTCCCCCAGCACAGTAAGGCCATCAATGCCAGGGCAAAGCACATAACCATTGTTTCTATTAACGTGTTGCCAAAAATAGAGATAAACAGTGCATCCAATGAACTTTATGACCCGTACAGGAGCTTGTCACTTAATAACTACTACAGCTATAGCACGCTTCATACAAAAGTGCTGTTGTTGTGCCCCACATTGGGCGCCAAAAAGGACTGTCGTGGTTTAGCCCCAGCCGGCAGCTGAGCACCACACAGCCGCTTGCTCGCTCCCTGAGGGAGGCATCCAGTTCTGAGAGAATTAGCTGTGCGGGAATTGATTTATCGTGACCTGGATAACCCGCAGACACCCGTAGATCCAGACGAAATCCCATATACCCAACCCATGTGGCAGAAGTTTGTACATAGTGCACCATCATCGTATGCCAATTCATCGGCAACCATGGGTTGGAAAGACAAAGAGGCACCACCGATGCGTGCAGTGGCTAACCAACTCCAACAGTACAAAGACAATATCTCTTCCTCCATACGGGCCTGTGTCTTGGCTGTGGAAAGTCTGGCCAAAGGATCCGAAAACCCGTTTGAAAGAATGTGTCGGAAGATGCAGCAACTCGATGAATATAGGTCCTATTTCCCACCTGTAAGGACCAGTATCTCAGCTATTATGAGAGAATTTTCCTCTGCTCAAGAGAGACGGTACACGCGGTGAGGTACCCTGTGGTTTTACCTGCGTGGCCATGGAAAGGACAGGAGGAAGTGGGATGGAAAACCCACCTCAAACCTAGAGGCAAGGGTACGTGAGTTGAAAAAGAAAACAATCACAAATGGGGGTTCTTCGAGGAAAATTGCTGCTCCAGTCTCCAGTGGGCAGTTCCCCAGACAGGGCAGAAGGGCTTCTGATTCGTATTTACATGAATTGAGTAACAAGGATGAGATTCGACCCCATGTGTCCCACACAAACCCATTGGTTGATAGTGGGTACTATAATCAGAATTAGAGGGGCCCTGCCTCCAGCCAGGTGGAGGAGAGGGACAACCGAGTTTACTGGACTGTGTGGATTCGATGGCCTGGCACATCAGACCCACAGAAGTATAAGGCTCTAGTGGACACTGGTGCACAGTGTACTCTAATGCCATCGAACTATAGAGGGGCCGAACCCATTTCTATTTCTGGAGTGACAGGGGGGTCCCAAGAGTTAACTTTACTGGAGGCCGAAGTGAGCCTAACTGGGAACAATTGGCAAAGGCACCCCATTGTGACTGGCCCAGGTGCTCCGTGCATCCTTGGCATAGACTACCTCAGGAGAGGGTATTTCAAGGACCCAAAAGGGTACCGGTGGGCTTTTGGTATAGCTGCTGTAGAGACAGAGGACATTAAGCAGCCGTCCGCCTTGCCCGGTCTCTCAGAGGATCCTTCTGTTGTGGGGTTGCTGAGGGTCAAAGAGCAACAGGTACCAATTGCTACCACAACGGTGCACCGACGGCAATATCGCACCAACCGAGACTCCCTGACCCCCATCACCAAGCTGATTCGTCGACTGGAAAGCCAGGGAGTGATCAGCAAGACTCGCTCACCCTTTAATAGTCCTATATGGCTGTCCTGGTTGCGGCTGGGATAGGGTTAATTTTCGCCAGAAGCTGGCCGGGGTCTATTCTATACCATGTGATGGTCACGCTCACTATTTAGAGGGGGGTCGACCGGAGGGGCGGGGATCGCTGCTCGGGAGGGGGCTGGGCATAGGGCTCCGGGCGGGGAGCCTGTTGTTGTTATTGTTGGGGTTTCTCGTTTGTTTGTTCTCTTTCCCTTTGTTGTTCGGTTAACTGTTGTTAACCCACGAGTTTTTGCCTTTCTTTGTCCCAATTCTCTCTCCGTCCCACTGGGAGGTGGGGGGTGAGCGAGCGACCGCGTGGCTCAGCCTCCGGCTGGGGCTAAACCACGACAGTCCTTTTTTAGCGCCCAACGTGGGGCACAACAGCAGCACTTTTGTATTAAGTGTGCTCTAACTGTAGTAGTTACTAAAAGTGACAAGCTCCTGCACGGGTCAAAAAAGTTTGCTGGCTGCACTGTTTCTCTCTTCACTTTTGGCAACATGTTAATGCGAACAATGCAAATGTGCTTTGTCCTGGCACTGACGGTCTCAATGTCCTGGGGGAGCTATCTGGTGGAGAGGATGAGGGAATACATCATCTCCCTCTCCCTACCCAGGATTAATGTGGACAGGTTTATTACACAGGCTCCTGAGGTCCTTACTCACCCTTGTGTGAACTGCTTGGTACTACTTATTAATATTGTTGGCATATTATGAGGTTTGTGGAATCTGGTCTCGTCCTGGTGGAAGAGAAGACAACTTTTGGGTGAGGCTATATTGAAGCGTGACCTGAGGCGGCCGGTCCCAGGGTGGCAGGGTGTGTGGAAGGACTTGGGCAGGTTCCTAGGGCGGTTATCACCTCCCATAGCCTGGGACTTTACTCCTGAACAGGTGAGCAACCCTAGCAAACTGACACGCCACCTGATGGAAGGGTGCCTTGCCTATCCCAATGAGAACCACCAGCTTCTAGCGTTGTACTGGGGCCTGGCTTGTGCCTATCGAGCCACAGTTCAGCATTCTCAGAGGACTCCGGTTGAGGCAGGGACCCAAACTGCACCTGAGGACACCATGGTTGAGATAGGGACCCAAACAACAACAACTACAGTAATTGCCCCAGTAGTCAAAAAGAAACAATGGACAAGGAGGACAACGGGTCCATATCCTCGATTAGTAAGGGAAGAGGAAGAAGAGGAAGGGTTGGATCACGAAGCCGGTCCTTCGACAAAGACATTGGAGGAAGGAGTGAGAGAATTCCGACAGGAAGCAGAAACTACCCGGTCCCTGACCTCAGCAGAACTTTGAGACATGTGGAAAGATTACAGCCGCCAGCCAGGTGAGCGGATTGCTGCCTGGCTGCTCCGATGCTGGGATAGTGGGGCCGACAGTCAGCAACTGGAAGGTAAGGAAGCCCAACAGCTGGGATCCCTTGCGGGGAACCAGGGAATTGAGAGAGGAATTGGAAAAGAGGCAGCAATTTGCAGTCTCTGGAGACGGCTCCTCTCAAGTGTGAGGGCAAGGTATCCATTCAAGGAAGATCTTGTGAACTCCCCAGGGAAGTGGACCACTGCAGATGAAGGCATCCAGTACCTGAGAGAATTAGCAGTACTGGAAGTCATCTACAGGGATCTAGACAATGATGAGGTCTCCAAAGATCCAGAGGATGTCCTGTGCACACGGGCTATGTGGAGGAAGGTGATTCAGAGTGCCCCAGCGTCATATTCTAACAACCTGGCAGCGATGTATTGCCCAGATATTGATATGCCAACTGTGGAGAGAGTGTCGTCTTGGCTCCAAAACTTTGAAGAAAATCTCTGTACCTCCTCATCCCTATGGGCCAGTGCCTTGGCTATCAGGGGTGCCCCAAGAAATCAGTCCTCTCCTGCCTCGGTCGGAGGGAAAGGAAGACCCAGACGCACGCCGCGTGGAGCACTCTGGTTCTTCCTGCGTGACCAGGGGGAGGACATGAGGAAGTGGGACGGTGAACCCACCTTTAAGCTGGAAGCCTGTGTACGTGGACTGAGAGGGAAGACAGCTGTTAAGAAGGGGCCACCCAAGAAGGCTGTCAGCAGAGTTGCTGTAGAGATGCACAAAGGCAATCAGCGATTTCCCAAACAGAGAAGAACTGAAATCACCTCCCTTGATCCTGAGGAGGGGCCTTCTGGTCTGGCGCTGCAAGGGTCAGACAGGGAATTCTCTGAGGAGGAACAGGAAGAGAGGGTCCCTGCCTTCGGCCAGGAGGAGGAAAGGGATGACTGGGTATACTGGACTGTGTGGGTTCGATGGCCTGGGACATCAGACCCACAGAAGTACAGGGCTTTGGTAGACACCGGTGCACAGTGTACCCTGATGCCATCAGAACATAGGGGCACGAAACCCATCTGGATCTCGGGAGTGACAGGGGGATGCCAAGAATTGTCGGTACTGGAGGCTGAGGTGAGCTTAACAGGGGACAAGTGGGAAAAGCACCCCATTGTGACTGGCCCAGAGGCCCCTTGTATCCTTGGCATAG
Organism: Phoenicopterus ruber ruber; assembly: GCA_009819775.1. Lineage (NCBI taxonomy): Eukaryota > Metazoa > Chordata > Aves > Phoenicopteriformes > Phoenicopteridae > Phoenicopterus > Phoenicopterus ruber. The sequence goes on from CM020247.1 coordinate 23,083,108, forward strand.
ACTACCTCAGGAGAGGGTACTTCAAGGACCCAAAGGGATACCGATGGGCTTTTGGTGTAGCCATGGTGAATGCAGAGAAGACCAAACAGCTATCTACCCTGCCTGGCCTCTCGGAAGATCCCTGCGTTGTGGGATTGCTGCAAGCTGAAGAACAGAAGGTACCAATTGCTACCAGAACGATGCACTGGCGGCAATATCGCACCAACAGAGACTCCCTGGCTCCCATCCATGAGCTGATTCATCAACTGGAGAGCCAAGGAGTCATTAGTAAGACTCATTCACCTTTTAATAGTCCTATATGGCCAGTGCGGAAATCTAACGGGGAATGGAGACTAACAGTGGACTATCGTGGCCTGAATGAAGTCACGCCACCACTGAGTGCTGCCGTGCCGGACATGCTAGAACTTCAGTATGAACTGGAGTCAAAAAGGCAGCCAAGTGGTATGCTACTATTGATATTGCCAATGCATTCTTCTCCATCCCTTTGGCAGCAGAGTGCAGGCCACAGTTTGCTTTCACTTGGAGGGGCATCCAGTACACCTGGAATCGACTGCCCCAGGGGTGGAAACACAGCCCCACCCTTTTCCATGGCCTGATCCAGACTGCCCTGGAAAAGGGTGGAGCTCCAGAACACCTGCAATACATTGATGACATCATTGTGTGGGGCAACACAGCAGAAGAGGTTTTTGAGAAAGGGGAAAAAATAATTCAAATTCTTCTGAGAGCTGGCTTTGCCATAAAACGAGGGAAGGTCAAAGGACCTGCACAGGAGATCCAGTTCCTAGGAATAAAATGGCAAGATGGACGTCGTCAGATTCCAACAGATGTGGTCAACAAAATAATAGCAGCTATGTCTCCACCGCCTAACAAAAAGGAGACCCAAGCTTTCTTAGGCGTTGTGGGTTTCTGGAGAATGCATATTCCAAATTACAGTTTTATTGTAAGCCCTCTCTATCACGTGACCCGAAAGAAGAATGATTTCACATGGGGCCCTGAGCAACGACAAGCCTTCGAACAAATTAAGCAGGAGATAGTTCATGCAGTAGCCCTTGGGCCAGTCCGGGCAGGGCAAGATGTTAAAAATGTGCTGTACACCGCAGCCGGGGAGAACGGCCCTACCTGGAGCCTCTGGCAGAGAGACTCGAGGTCGACCCCTGGGGTTTTGGAGCCAGGGATACAGAGGATCTGAGGCCCACTACACTCCAACTGAAAAAGAGATCTATGGCCCCACCATATAATGAACTACCAGAAAATGAGAAGGAATATGCCCTGTTCACTGATGGGTCCTGTCGTATTGTGGGAAAACGTCGAAGGTGGAAAGCTGCTGTGTGGAGTCCTACACGACGAGTTGCGGAAGCCACTGAAGGACAAGGTGAATCGAGTCAGTTTGCAGAGGTGAAAGCCATCCAGCTGGCTTTAGATATTGCTGAGCGAGAGAAGTGGCCAGTGCTCTATCTCTATACCGACTCCTGGATGGTGGCGAATGCTCTGTGGGGGTGGTTACAGCAATGGAAGCAGAGCAACTGGCAGCGCAGAGGCAAACCCATCTGGGCTGCCGAACTGTGGCAAGATATTGCTGCCCGGCTAGAGAAGCTGGTTATAAAAGTACGCCACGTAGATGCCCACGTACCTAAGAGTCGGGCCACTGAGGAACATCAAAACAACCAGCAGGTAGATCAGGCTGCTAGGATTGAAGTGGCGCAGGTGGATCTGGACTGGCAACATAAGGGTGAATTATTCCTAGCAACGGGACTCATTTCCGAAACAACCTCATAGACCCCTGGGCCAAAGAGCATGGCATTGAGTGGGTGTATCACATCCCCTATCATGCACCATCCTCTGGGAAAATTGAACGGTACAATGGGCTTTTAAAAACTACCCTGAGAGCAATGGGTGGTGGGACCTTCAAACACTGGGATACACATTTAGCGAAAGCCCCCTGGTTAGTTAACACTAGAGGATCTACCAATCGGCGCAACTGGCGCCCATCAACTTCCTCAAGAGATGGACATCTTCAACCCACAGACCGTGGACATGATGCACCAGCCGAGCCAGATACCGTGACTGCATGCTCCAGATGCAACAATCCAACACTACACACCCTCCTCCCACTGCGTCCAGTGCCACCTGCTACACCACACCGAGACCCAGCCCTGTTTCGCCGACTGAGCAAACTCCACATCATCTCTCCTGCCCCAAGAGACTATTATGACAGATGGAGCCTAAAGTCATGGACTAAATGAACTCAATGGACAATTCAAAGGGATCGTCCGTAGACTAAGGGAATGATATCTGTGTGTGTATCTATATATATATATATCAGGAAAAGTGGTGGTGATTAATTGGAAAGTGTAGGATCTGAGCGTGACATATATGGTATAGAATAAGGGGTGGATAATGTCCTGGTTGCGGCTGGGATAGGGTTAATTTTCGCCAGAAGCTGGCCGGGGTCTATTCTATACCATGTGACCATCACGCTCACTATTTAGAGGGGGCTTGATGGGAGGGGTGGGGATCACTGCTCGGGAGTGGGCTGGGCGTCAGGCTCCGGGCTGGGAGCGACCTGTCCGGAAAGCACCGCTAAGTACGCGCTGTTGTTGTTATTGTTGGGGTTTCTTATTTGTTTGTTCTCTTTCCCTTTGTTGTTCGGTTAAACTTGTTGTTGTTAACCCACGAGTTTTTGCCTTTCTTTGTCCCGATTCTCTCCCCGTCCCACCGGGAGGTGGGGGGGTGAGCGAGCGACTGCGTGGCTCAGCCTCCGGCTGGGGCTAAACCACGACAATGGCCAGTGCAGAAATTTAACGGAGAATGGAGATTAACAGTGGACTATTGTGGCCTGAATGAAGTCACGCCACCACTGAGCGCTGCTGTGCCAGACATGCTAGAACTTCAGTACAAACTGGAGTCAAAGGCAGCCAAGTGGTATGCCACCATTGATATTGCCAATGCATTCTTCTCCATCCCTTTGGCAGCAGAGTGCAGGCCACAGTTTGCTTTCACTTGGAGGGGCGTCCAGTACACCTGGAATCGACTGCCCCAGGGGTGGAAACACAGCCCCACCCTTTGCCATGGCCTGATCCAGACTGCACTGGAAAAGGGTGAAGCTCCAGAACACCTGCAATATATTGATGACATCATTGCGTGGGGCAACACAGCAGAAGAGGTTTTTGAGAAAGGAGAGAAAATAATCCAAATCCTTCTGAGAGCCAGTTTTGCCATAAAACGAGGTAAGGTCAAAGGACCTGCACAGGAGATCCAGTTCCTAGGAATAAAATGGCAAGATGGACGTCGTCAGATCCCAATGGATGTGATCAACAAAATAGCAGCTATGTCTCCACCAACTAACAAAAAGGAGACCCAAGCTTTCTTAGGCATTGTGGGTTTCTGGAGAATGCATGTTAATAAGATAAAGCCATAGGTCTTTGCAGGAGGTACGGAGTCCCCAGGCTCCAGTGAAATTTGAACTCACAACCCCTGGTTTATTATACCAGTGCTCTTACCCCTGAGCTATAGGGTAGTCAGAGGTTTGTTCATCCTAGTTACTGGTATTTGCGTTTTAATTTAACAGTAAAGGCATGAAACATGGGAACATCTTGCCTCCATCATAAAGGGTTTTGCATCATAACTGACTGTCTCCAGAGGAGATGATGTGCTCTAGCTCAAACTGGTAGATGAGCCAATTAATGAGTGTTGTTTTCTGGCCTGTTGTATACTAAGTAATAAATGGTCTCACTGCGTTTAAAACTGGAGGGTGCGAGACTAGAATGGAGCATTTTCACCACTTGCTTAAGATCCTTATATAGGCCATTAGGTTTCACCTGGATATGCTTTTACTTAGCATGGTTATTTTTGTTTCATTAAACTAGTATGTGCACACTGTGCGAAGAGGCAAGGCCAGCTCATGGATGCCCAAAGACTTTATGAAGGTGGAGAGCTGATTAGATAAAACACATCCAAATTATCTTCTGTACTACAGAGAAAAATACCCCCCCCCCAATCCTTGCTTATCTGACATAGGAAATCTTCCATCCTTCCCCTATATCTGATGCTAATTTGACTCTCAACCCAGGAGTAAGACACTTTAGCATGTATTGAAGGAGGATTTTCACCACAAAGCATTGCTCTTCTCTCTCTTCCCCTGAAAACATGACTATTCAGATATCCTGACACAGGCAAAAGTCCTATAGAAGCCAGTGGGAGATTTGCTAAGTGAGGTTATGAAGGGAAAACCCCTCTTTGTTTTAGCTAAAGTTAACTTACTGCACTAACCTTAATGTATACCTCCGCAAATGATAAATTAGTTCAAAAATGGTATTGAAAAGAAAGGTTAAGGCCATACTATTGGTGATAGAGGCACTCTCTTTATCTCTTAGTGTTACTTGATTGAAAACCATCAGAGCAAAATAACCTGCAGTTCACATTACAGAAGTAACTGTTTACTTCCTTTCAAGTGAATGGCTTATTTTTCTTAGTGATAAAAACTCTCTGTGGATCTCTATTTAGTCAAATGTGCGACTTACTGCACTTTAGCTTTGGTTCTAGTTGTTAGCTTATTCATGACCTACATATAGTTAAGCATTACTGAAAGTCACTATTCCAGGCTTAAGCAAAAAACAACTGGAAGGAAGGGAACAGTGAAGTACGCCAATTTGCTGATATCAAAGTAAATCATACTGTTTGCTGGGAGTATGACACTCTTCAAGTCAGCCTGGAAAACTGCTTCCAGTTTCATTGGGAATAGTTCATCACCATTGGACAAGACAGATCCCCAGGGCGAGAACCAACCAGTTGGTTGTCTGCATTAGAAAGACTACTGTATGCTCGCTGGTGACCCACCTTCCATGCACTCGGCGTGGCAGTGTTTAGTTTGGATAGCCATCCAGTCCCTTATACTCATGGGTCCAGTCTAGGACCCATAAATGTTTGCATGTGCTCAGCATTGACTCCAGGAGGAGCAGGATTAGATTCTTGCACGCGTGTAAACTGATATAGAGGTGATGATGAAAAGCCACTTGAGTCCCCAAGACTCATATGGCAGGAAAGCTCAAAGAGGTGAGTTTTGCTCTACTGTCTGTAGCTACTGGATATATTTAAATATATTTATATATATTTAAAACTGAATTTCTCATCTCAAAAGTTGAATTATGCGGTTTTATCAGTCCTTCCAATGCCATACCCCAAGCAGGAGCATTGAAAGGAGGAAATGCAGGTAGATCACAGTCCGTTAAAGACTTTGCTTTTCCTCATGTACTCCAGTGACGGCCAGCAGTGCGAGATGCTTAGACTGATGGTTGGGCAATACTATGGTGAATCCAAGGTCAAAGCTGGATGCATGCCCTGTGGACAGGGCTGATAACTGTAATCCATAGATGACTGAGACTCCTTTTCCCTTTCCCTGACTCACTCCAGAGGCCTGTGCAGCTCCCTGCCCATCTCCATAGGTTATTCAGTGTAATGCTTTCATCCATTGCTTCCTTCCTACTCCATTGTTCATGTGATCCTGAGTTTACTGGGACTTGTAGCTACTGCGGGTTGCAATTTCAGTGGCCATCTGGATTACCTACTAGTTTAACATTAAGACCTTCACTTTCTTTTCCCCGCCCTTTGATAAGAGCTGTTGTGTGCAATTTATACTGTTGTTGTCATCGGGAATGTTGCCAATGCTTTCCCCACCTGCCATTTCACTTGGACAAATAAGATTTAGTTTACTTTTCCATCTTAAATCTACAGCTTTGGCTTTACAACAGTACAAAAGATATTGATACAGGTGTGAGGGGAGTGAGAACAATGGTTTTGCTTAATTTATGCTTGGTTGCGACAGATTGCTGTCTTGCATCCTAATTAGGATTGGTCTCCCTGGTATTCTCTTCTAGATCCCTCTACCCTTGGTGCGGTGTCCTTGTAGACCCGGAGGAAACAGTCTCTATCTCAGAGAGTTTCTTTCCAAGGGCTCTGGCTCTGCACCAGAGTGGGACGGCTGGAGTGGTAACTACCTCGCACATCTGAAGGCTGCTCCCCCATAACAAAGCCATCCAAACAGATGTGTAGTTGCTGTAATTTGTAGGAACTGTCATGCGAACATAAACTGAAATTGATGGCGATTTATGTTTATTTGTGAGGCTGTAAACCATGACTACTCTGATTAAAATCCTCTTTAGCAATACCTTCTGCAGTACCAACAAATGCCTCAGCTACCTGTGTTGGACTTCCCAGGTACCTTACAGGAACCCTGAGGCTCCACTCATAGCAAATACAGGCATCTAGCTGTAAGCACATTAAACTCACTGGTTTCCAGTGCTTTTCATTACCATTATATCCATCAAGCAGTGAGTTTGTCTTTCAGTTTAGGTCTGACGCTAGAGCTGTTTCACTTCATCCTAGCATGCTCCTAAATTTTCTTTTTTCACATGTGAATCCTTTTGCTTCTCCTATCTGGCCTTCACAGCTCCCTAAGTGCCTTCCTTCTTCCTTTGGGTCTTTTCCTTCAAATGCTTGTAAGAGGCTCCAGGGAGGCCCCTTCTTGTTTCGTTAACAAACAGAAGACTAGAAACACAAACCAAAAATTGACAAACCTGATCAAAATTGTAGGACACTTGTAAGATGAGCTACAGACTGAAGTCAGCTTCCAAGAAATCATTCATTCAAAAACTTTCCACCATTCCAGATATTGATTAATGAAGTAATATATACTTTGGTCTATTTAAATTTCATGCCTCGCTGGTATGGTTGCCGCATGTCACGAACATTTTTGGGAGTCTCAAGATATAGATGTGCTACCCACTACTTTGCCACGTGCTAGAGAGATTTCCCAGCTACAGCTGGTCACCAGACACTACTTTTGACTCTGGTGAGCAGCCAGATATCATCATTCTCTGGATTGTCACTACAGTTTTCCTTCTGGAAACCCTTGTTGCAAAGCTGTGCTACAGGTGGGCAGGACAGGCTAACGTGCTTTTCTTTATTTGGTTTACAAACAAAATTTCTCCTCAGCATTTTTTCTGGAGTAGTGTAATTATGCTCTTCCCAAATATGCTCCACAAACCCATTTGGGACACTGCTTTTGCCTGACCCCTTTGTGTTTTATGCTACTGTACTGGGTTTGCATGGCAAGGTTTTGGTAGCAGGGGGGCTAGAGGCGTGGCTTCTGTGAGAAGCTGCTAGAAGCTTCCCCTATGTTTAATAGAGCCAATGCCAGCCAGCTCCAAGACAGACCCGCCACTGGCCAAGGCCGAGCCAATCAGCAATGGTGGTAGTGCCTCAGTGATAACATATTTAGGAAGGGGAAAAAACCCAAACCTGTGGGAATATAGCAGCGGAGAGAGGAGTGAGAATATGTGAGTGCAACAACTCTGCAGACACGAAGGTCAGTGAAGAAGGAGGGGGAGGAGGTGATCCAGGCACTGGAGCAGAGATTCCCCTGCAGCCTGTGGTGAAGACCATGGTGAGGCAGGCTGTCCCCCTGCAGCCCATGGAGGTTAATGGTTGTCCTGGTTTAGGCCAGGATGGAGCTAGTTTTGTTTTCAGCAGCTCCTGTGTTTTGGCTTTAGTGTGCGAAGAACAGTGATAGCACACTGATGTTGCTGGTTGCTGCTGGACGACCAAGGACATTTTGCTGTTTTCCAGGTTCTGCTAACGTGCAGATGCAAAACTTGGGAGGGATAGAGCCAGTATAGTTGATCCAAACTGGCCAAAGAGAGTATTCCATACCATAGACGTCATGCCCAGTATATAAGTGGGGGTCGGTTGGCGGGCCACTAGGCTTTTAGACCCTTAACTTGCCTTAATCCTTAAGCTTCCCTTCGGGTTGCTTTTTGTTTCCCTATTTTTACCTTTTTGTTTTTCGCTCGTTCGGCTGTTTGTTCCCTTGCCTGCTTTCCCTGGAACTTGCTGTTCTGGGATAGCTGGGGGGGGATACCCCTGCTCCCTGCCTGCTGCTCGGGACGGGCTGTGTCGGTCGTCGGGTGGTGAGAAATTGTGTATCGTTTGTTTTATATATTCTATTATCCTTGTATATATTATCATTATTATCATTATTAATATATTTTCATATTTTTCCTTTGCTGTCCTGGTGAACTGTTTTTATCTCAACCTGTGAGTTTTCCTTTCTCTCCAATTTTCCTCCCCACCCCAGCGGGGAGTGGGGGAGTGAGCGAGCGGCTGCGTGGTATTGGGTCACAATTTGGGGTTAAACCACGACAGTCCTTTTTGGCGCCCAACGTGGGGCACAAGAGGGGTCCGGCTAGCTCAGCTGAGAGAGCATCAGACAGAGGGTCCAGGGTTTAAAGCCCCTGGTCAGGCTCAAAGGGTTGAGATAACAACAGACTTGACCAGAGTGTGTTAAAACAATTTGTTATAAGCATCCGTTGTATTACTTTAATTGCTGCTGGTCACAATGTTGTTCGAATTGTTTACAGAGTGCTTCTCAGAGCTGTATCGTGTATCACCTTACTGTATGCTGGTTGTCACTGTTTATGCGTGGTCTGTTACCTCTGGCCTTTTGATTAGGTTTATTGCTTCGGTGTGTGGTTTAGCACTGGCTTATGGCATGGTAAAATCATTGGTGTTTAGACCAGTTTACTACCTGTATTCATATACATTGGGGGGGGGTGATGTGCAGAACGAAGCGTCACCAACAGTTACAGCTTCGTACTTCGGGAGCAATCTGGTGGGGACTATCAGTAATTATTCCTTTATCTTTTCCTTCCCGGGGGGTCACCAGGGTGAAACTTCCTCCTTTGCTTTCTCTCTCCCCTCCTGGGTAAAAATGCCTTCCTTTGATTTCTCGTTGCCCTCCTGGTTAGTTACAGGAGTTTCTGAAAACTTGGAATACCTCTGGGATGTTCGGACCGGCTTGCTACTCCTATCACTAGGAATGAATTTGTGTCTAATTTTGCTTAGAAGCCGGTGCAGGGGTAGGCGCAGGGCCACCCCAGTTCCCTGCTACAGCCCCCGCGGCCGCGCCGTCCCCCGCCACGGGCGCCGCGGCCGCCCCACGCTCCGCTATGGGCACCGGGGCTGCTCCGCTCCTCGCCACACGGGCACCGCGGCTGCCCCGGCCCCGACCCCCGCCGCAGGCACCGCGGCCGCCCCAGGTCCCGCCAGGGCCGCCGCGCCCGTCCCAGCCCCCGCTGCGGCCCCCGCGGCCGCGGCACCCCCCGCCATGGGAGAGGCAGAAGCAGAGATAATCACCCGACCCCTATCCCTGACTGAGCTGCGAGATATCCGTAAAGATTACAGCCGTAATCAAGGCGAGCAGCTTGTCACCTGGCTGCTCCAATGCTGGGAGAACGGGGCCAGTAGCCTGGAACTAGAGGGCAGGGAAGCCAGGCAGCTGGGATCCTTGTCTAAGGAAGCAGCCATTGACAGGGCAATTGGAAGAGAGCCAGAAGCCCGCAGTCTGTGGAGGAGACTCCTGTCAGGTGTAAGGGACAGGTATTTCTTTAAGGAAGACATTATATGCCACCCAAAGAAGTGGACCAATATGGAGGGAGGTATTCAGTTTCTGAGGGAATTAGCTGTGCGGGAATTGATTTACCATGACCTGGATGACCCGCAGACACCCGTAGATCCAGATGAGGTCCAATGTACCCGACCCATGTGGCGGAAGTTTTTACATAGTGCACCATCATCCTATGCCAACTCATTGGCAACAATGAGTTGGAAAGACGATGAGGCACCACTGGTGCGTGCAGTGGCTAACCAACTCCGACAGTATGAGGACAATATCTCTTCCTCCTTACGGGCCTGTGTCTCGGCTGTGGAAAAACTGGCCGAAAGAATGTGCCAGGAGTTTCGGCAACTCAAAGAGGATAGGTCCTACTTGCCACCTGTACAGACCAGTATCTCAGCTGTTAGGAGAAAATTTTCCCCTGCTCAAGAGAAACGGTACACATGGCGAGGTACTCTGTGGTTTTACCTCCGTGACCATGGAGAGGACATGAGAAAGTGGGATGGAAAACCCACCTCAAACCTAGAGGCAAGGGTACGTGAGTTGAAAAAGAAAACAGCTACAAATAAGGGTTCTTCCAGGAAAAGTGCTGCTCCAGTCTCCAGTGGGCAGTTCCCCAGATGGGGTAGAAGGGCTTCTGATTCATACTTACAAGAAATGAGTAACAGGGATGAGATTCAACCCCATGCGTCCCACACGAACCCATTTGTTGACAGCGGGTATTATAATCAGAATTAGAGGGGCCCTGCCTACAGCCAGGTGGAGGAGAGGGACAAACGAGTTTACTGGACTGTGTGGATTCGATGGCCTGGCACATCAGACCCACAGAAGTATAAGGCTCTAGTGGACACTGGTGCACAGTGCACCCTAATGCCATCGAACTATAGAGGGGCCGAACCCATTTCTATTTCTGGAGTAACAGGGGGGTCCCAAGAGTTAACTTTACTGGAGGCCGAAGTGAGCCTAACTGGGAACAATTGGCAAAGGCACCCCATTGTGACTGGCCCGGATGCTCCATGCATCCTTGGCATAGACTACCTCAGGAGAGGGTATTTCAAGGACCCAAAAGGGTACCGGTGGGCTTTTGGTATAGCTGCTGTAGAGACAGAGGACATTAAGCAGCTGTCCGCCTTGCCCGGTCTTTCAGAGGATCCTTCTGTTGTGGGGTTGCTGAGGGTCAAAGAGCAACAGGTACCAATTGCTACCACAACGGTGCACCGACGGCAATATCGCACCAACCGAGACTCCCTGACCCCCATCCATAAGCTGATTCGTCGACTGGAAAGCCAGGGAGTGATCAGCAAGACTCGCTCACCCTTTAATAGTCCTATATGGCTGTCCTGGTTGCGGCTGGGATAGGGTTAATTTTCGCCAGAAGCTGGCCGGGGTCTATTCTATACCATGTGATGGTCACGCTCACTATTTAGAGGGGGGTCGACCGGAGGGGCGGGGATCGCTGCTCGGGAGGGGGCTGGGCATAGGGCTCCGGGCGGGGAGCCTGTTGTTGTTATTGTTGGGGTTTCTCGTTTGTTTGTTCTCTTTCCCTTTGTTGTTCGGTTAACTGTTGTTAACCCACGAGTTTTTGCCTTTCTTTGTCCCAATTCTCTCTCCGTCCCACTGGGAGGTGGGGGGTGAGCGAGCGACCGCGTGGCTCAGCCTCCGGCTGGGGCTAAACCACGACAGTCCTTTTTTAGCGCCCAACGTGGGGCACAACAGCAGCACTTTTGTATTAAGTGTGCTCTAACTGTAGTAGTTACTAAAAGTGACAAGCTCCTGCACGGGTCAAAAAAGTTTGCTGGCTGCACTGTTTCTCTCTTCACTTTTGGCAACATGTTAATGCGAACAATGCAAATGTGCTTTGTCCTGGCACTGACGGTCTCAATGTCCTGGGGGAGCTATCTGGTGGAGAGGATGAGGGAATACATCATCTCCCTCTCCCTACCCAGGATTAATGTGGACAGGTTTATTACACAGGCTCCTGAGGTCCTTACTCACCCTTGTGTGAACTGCTTGGTACTACTTATTAATATTGTTGGCATATTATGAGGTTTGTGGAATCTGGTCTCGTCCTGGTGGAAGAGAAGACAACTTTTGGGTGAGGCTATATTGAAGCGTGACCTGAGGCGGCCGGTCCCAGGGTGGCAGGGTGTGTGGAAGGACTTGGGCAGGTTCCTAGGGCGGTTATCACCTCCCATAGCCTGGGACTTTACTCCTGAACAGGTGAGCAACCCTAGCAAACTGACACGCCACCTGATGGAAGGGTGCCTTGCCTATCCCAATGAGAACCACCAGCTTCTAGCGTTGTACTGGGGCCTGGCTTGTGCCTATCGAGCCACAGTTCAGCATTCTCAGAGGACTCCGGTTGAGGCAGGGACCCAAACTGCACCTGAGGACACCATGGTTGAGATAGGGACCCAAACAACAACAACTACAGTAATTGCCCCAGTAGTCAAAAAGAAACAATGGACAAGGAGGACAACGGGTCCATATCCTCGATTAGTAAGGGAAGAGGAAGAAGAGGAAGGTTTGGATCACGAAGCCGGTCCTTCGACAAAGACATTGGAGGAAGGAGTGAGAGAATTCCGACAGGAAGCAGAAACTACCCGGTCCCTGACCTCAGCAGAACTTTGAGACATGTGGAAAGATTACAGCCGCCAGCCAGGTGAGCGGATTGCTGCCTGGCTGCTCCGATGCTGGGATAGTGGGGCCGACAGTCAGCAATTGGAAGGTAAGGAAGCCCAACAGCTGGGATCCCTTGCTAGGAACCAGGGAATTGAGAGAGGAATTGGAAAAGAGGCAGCAATTTGCAGTCTCTGGAGACGGCTCCTCTCAAGTGTGAGGGCAAGGTATCCATTCAAGGAAGATCTTGTGAACTCCCCAGGGAAGTGGACCACTGCAGATGAAGGCATCCAGTACCTGAGAGAATTAGCGGTACTGGAAGTCATCTACAGGGATCTAGACAATGATGAGGTCTCCAAAGATCCAGAGGATGTCCTGTGCACACGGGCTATGTGGAGGAAGGTGATTCAGAGTGCCCCAGCGTCATATTCTAACAACCTGGCAGCGATGTATTGCCCGGATATTGATATGCCAACTGTGGAGAGAGTGTCGGCTCCAAAACTTTGAAGAAAATCTCTGTACCGCCTCATCCCTACGGGCCAGTGCCTTGGCTATCAGGGGTGCCCCAAGAAATCAGTCCTCTCCTGCCTCGGTCGGAGGGAAAGGAAGACCCAGGCGCACGCCGCGTGGAGCACTCTGGTTCTTCCTGCGTGACCAGGGGGAGGACATGAGGAAGTGGGATGGTGAACCCACCTTTAAGCTGGAAGCCTGTGTACGTGGACTGAGAGGGAAGACAGCTGTTAAGAAGGGGCCACCCAAGAAGGCTGTCAGCAGAGTTGCTGTAGAGATGCACGAAGGCAATCAGCAATTTCCCAAACAGAGAAGAACTGAAATCACCTCCCTTGATCCTGAGGAGGGGCCTTCTGGTCTGGCGCTGCAAGGGTCAGACAGGGAATTCTCTGAGGAGGAACAGGAAGAGAGGGTCCCTGCCTTCGGCCAGGAGGAGGAAAGGGATGACTGGGTATACTGGACTGTGTGGGTTCGATGGCCTGGGACATCAGACCCACAGAAGTATAGGGCTTTAGTAGACACCGGTGCACAGTGTACCCTGATGCCATCAGAACATAGGGGCACGAAACCCATCTGGATCTCTGGAGTGACAGGGGGATGCCAAGAATTGTCGGTACTGGAGGCTGAGGTGAGCTTAACAGGGGACAAGTGGGAAAAGCACCCCATTGTGACCGGCCCAGAGGCCCCTTGTATCCTTGGCATAGACTACCTCAGGAGAGGGTACTTCAAGGACCCAAAGGGGTACCAATGGGCTTTTGGTGTAGCCATGGTGAATGCAGAGAAGACCAAACAGCTATCTACCCTGCCTGGCCTCTCAGAAGATCCCTGCGTTGTGGGATTGCTGCGAGCTGAAGAAGAGCAGGTGCCAGTTGCTACCAGGACGGTGCACTGGCAGCAGTATCGCACCAACCGAGACGCCCTGGCTCCCATCCATGAGCTGGTTCATCAACTGGAGAGCCAAGGTGTCATCCAGTAAGACTCACTCACCTTTTAATAGTCCTATATGGCCAGTGCGGAAATCTAATGGGGAATGGAGATTAACGGTGGGCTATCGTGGCCTGAATGAAGTCATGCCACCACTGAGCGCTGCCATGCCGGACATGCTAGAACTTCAGTATGAACTGGAGTCTGAGGCAGCCAAGTGGTGTGTCACCATTGATATTGCCAATGCATTCTTCTCCATCCCTTTGGCAGCAGAGTGCAGGCCACAGTTTGCTTTCACTTGGAGGAGCATCCAGTACACCTGGAATCGACTGCCCCAGGGGTGGAAACACAGCCCCACCCTTTGCCATGGACTGATCCAGACTGCACTGGAAAAGGGTGGAGCTCCAGAACACCTGCAATACACTGATGACATCATTGCGTGGGGCAACACAGCAGCAGCAGCAGTTTTTGAGAAAGGGGAGAAAATAATCCAAATTCTTCTGAGAGCTGGCTTTGCCATAAAACGAGGGAAGGTCAAAGGACCTGCACAGGAGATCCAGTTCCTAGGAGTAAAATGGCAAGATGGACGTCGTCAGATTCCAACAGGTATGATCAACAAAATAGCAGCTATGTGCCCAGCAACGAACAAAAAGGAAACCCAGGCTTTCTTGGGCGTTGTGGGTCTCTGGAGAATGCATATTCCAAATTACAGTCTGATTGTAAGCCCTCTCTATCAAAAGTGACCCGGAAGAAGAACGATTTCATATGGGGCCCTGAGCAACGACAAGCCTTTGAACAAATTAAGCAGGAGATAGTTCATGCAGTAGCCCTTGGGCCAGTCCGGGCAGGGCAAGACGTAAAAAATGTGCTCTACACCGCAGCCGGGGAGAACGGCCCTACCTGGAGCCTCTGGCAGAGAGCAACAGGGGAGACTCGAGGTCGACCCCTGGGGTTTTGGAGCCGGTGTCACGTCCCGACTTTCTGCCCGCAGTAATGCTGCACCCCAGCTATGGGTCATAAACAAATAGTGGCAGAGAAGGGGGAGGAGTGTCTCAGGTTTGCTGATCTACATTGTTGGAACTGAGCACAAACGGTGCTAAGGTTCACAATTCAGGTATACAATTTATTCATTCAGTAACTGGGTGTACAAGTTGTCATTCAATATCTGGGCATACAAGTTATCATTGAATAACAGAAAGTTCACTAATTGCTAATCCCGCTTTTCAGTAAAAAGGAAGAGAGAAGGGGAGAGAGAGAGAGAGAGAAAGAAATCATCAGTCCAGGGTCCAGTGTTGGTCCAGCCAACGGGGGTCTCTGGTCAGTGGTCAGGGAGGCCCTCCCGTTGAGTCATGAGGTTCAGAAAGGACCCCCTTGCTTTCTAAACTCCTTCTCAGAGAGGAGTCTAGGTGCGGCTGAGTCCAATCCTAGTCTCAGACTTGGTCAACAGTTTATGTCTAAAGGAGTATATCATGTCCTGAGAGGGCCGTCCTGGACGACTCACTTTGAACGGGATACCCTTGGGCTAAATTAAAAGGTAGAGACAGAGGAAAGATAGAGGTAAAGGAAAGATCACCACCCTGGGTTCCAGCGATGTCTCTGGTCCGGTTCCGTCGGATGGTGGGCATGCGCACCCAGTCCCTCTGAGTTGCACTATTTATTGACTAGTCCCACTGCATATGCTAATTACTTTGCATGCGTAGTCTGTGGTTCTCGAACCTTCTCAAAATGAGTCGGGAGGTTTGAGGGGTTGGGGGGTTTGAGGCTAGTGATTTCAGTGCTGCCACCCCCCGCTCCTGTCAGAGATGCAGGGGTGATGCTCTCTCAGGCTTGTCTGTTTTTTAAGCAATTACTCAAGATAAGGCCCAGAAAAGTGCTATCCTGCCTCTGCAAGATCCTCCCTTCCAGCTGCACCTTATCTCGTTAGTGTGGTAGCATCCTTCACACCAGGTCCTCCTTTGTCCAGTGTTGGAGACAATAACTCTTTCAACTTCTCATTTTCTTCAAAGTCCTTCTTTGCTGAATGTTTGAGACATCAACTCTTTCAGCCCCTCAGTCTCTTATAGCCGGGGATATAGAGGATCTGAGGCCTGCTATACTCCAACTGAAAAAGAGATCTTGGCAGCATATGAAGGGGTTCAAGCTGCTTCGGAGGTGGTTGGTACTGAAGCACAGCTCCTCCTGGCACCCCGACTGCCGGTGCTGGGCTGGATGTTCAAAGGGAGAGTCCCCTCTACGCATCATGCCACCAATGCCACATGGAGTAAGTGGGTTGCACTGATCACACAACGAGCTCGAATAGGAAACCCCAGTCGCCCAGGAATCTTGGAAGTGATCATGGACTGTCCAGAAGGCAAAGATTTTGGAATGTCGACAGAGGAAGAGGTGACACGTGCTGAAGAGGCCCCACCATATAATGAACTACCAAAAAATGAGAAGGAATATGCCCTGTTCACTGATGGGTCCTGTCGTATTGTGGGAAAGCATCGAAGGTGGAAAGCTGCTGTGTGGAGTCCTGCATGACGAGTCACAGAAGCCGCTGAAGGAGAAGGTGAATCGAGTCAGTTTGCAGAGGTGAAAGCCATCCAGCTGGCTTTAGATATTGCTGAATGAGAAAAGTGGCCAGTGCTCTGTCTCTATATTGACTCATGGATGGTGGCAAATGCCCTGTGGGGGTAGTTACAGCAATGGAAGCAGAGCAACTGGCAGCGCAGAGGCAAACCCATCTGGGCTGCCAAATTGTGGCAAGATATTGCTGCCCGGCTACAGAAGCTGGTTATAAAAGTACGTCATGTAGATGCCCACGTACCTAAGAGTCGGGCCACTGAGGAACATCAAAACAACCAGCAGGTAGATCAGGCTGCTAGGATTGAAGTGGCTCAGGTGGACCTGGACTGGCAACATAAAGGTGAATTATTCCTAGCTGGGTGGGCCCATGACACCTCAGGGCAACATATAGATGGGTTCGTGATCGAGGGGTGGACTTGACCATAGACACTATCGCACAGGTTATCCATGAGTGTGAAACATGTGCTGCAATCAAGCAAGCCAAGCAGTCAAAGCCTCTCTGGTATGGAGGACAATGGCTGAAATATCAATATGGGGAGGCCTGGCAGATTGATTATATCACACTCCCACAGACCCGCCTACAATCGTGGAAGCAACCACCGGATGGCTGGAAACATATCCTGTGCCCCATGCCACCGCCCGGAACACTAGCCTGGGCCTTGAGAAGCAAGTCTTATGGCGACATGGCACCCCAGAAGGGATTGAGTCAGACAATGGGACTCATTTCCGAAACAACCTCCTAGACCCCTGGGCCAAAGAGCATGGCATTGAGTGGGTATATCACATCCCCTATCATGCACCAGCCTCTGGGAAAATTGAACGTTACAATGGACTACTGAAAACTACACTGAGAGCAATGGGTGGTGGGACCTTCAAACATTGGGATACACATTTAACAAAAGCCACTTGGTTAGTTAACACTAGAGGGTCTACCAGTTGAGCTGGCCCTACCCCATCAAAGCCTTTACACACTGTAGAAGGGGATAAAGTTCCTGTAGTGCACATGAAGACTATGTTAGGGAAGACAGTCTGGGTTACTCCTGCCTCAGGCAAAGGCAAACCCATCCGTGGGATTGTTTTTGCTCAAGGACCTGGGTGCACTTGGTGGGTGATGCGAAAGGATGGGGAAGTCGGATGTGTACCTCGAGGGGATTTGATTTTGGGTGAGAATAGTCAATGAATTAAACTGTATGATGTTAATTGCTATATAACCTTGTCACTGTATGTCATCTCTATCACAGTTGCTATATGCCAAATCGATGATATTATAGCAAGAATTACCCAAATTAATAAAGAATGAACTATTGGTAAAACTGAGCAGAGTGCAGCGGTAATGAAAGCAGAACTGGCTTTAGCAATTGGCGCCCATCAACTTCCTCAAGAGATTGACATCTTCAACCCACAGACCGTGGACATGATGCAGCAGCCGAGCCAGATACTGTGACTGCAAGTTCCAGATGCAACAATCCAACACTACACACCCTCCTCCCACTGCGTCCAGTGCCACCTGCCACACCACGCCGAGACCCAGCCCTGTTTCGCCGACTGAGCGAACTCCATGTCATCTCTCCTGCCCCAAGAGACTATTCTGACAGATGGAGCCCAAAGTCATGGACTAAATGAACTCAATAGACATTTTGGAGGGATGGTCCATAGACTAAGGGAATGATGTCTCTGTGTGTGTGTGTGTGTGTATATATATATATAAACCAGGAAAAGTGGTGGTGATTAATTGGAAAGTGTAGGATCTGAGCGTGACGTATATGGTATAGAATAAGGGGTGGATAATGTCCTGGTTGCGGCTGGGATAGGGTTAATTTTCACCAGAAGCTGGCCAGGGTCTATTCTATACCATGTGACCATCACGCTCACTGTGTAGAGGGGATCTACCAGAGGTGGGGGATTGCTGGGCTGGACTTTGGGCTCCGGGTGGGAGCGACCTGTCCGGGAAGCACTGCTAAGTACACTCTGTTGTTATTGTTGGGGTTTCTTGTTTGTTTGTTTTTCTTTCCCTTTGTTGTCTGGTTAAACTGTTGTTGTTGTTAACCCACGAGTGTTGCCTTTCTTTGTCCCGATTCTCTCCCCATCCCGCCGGGAGGCGGGGGGGTGAGCGAGCGACTGCGTGGCTCAGGTGCTGGCTGGGGCTAAACCACGACAGAAGTGTTCATGAGCATAATAGATGCAACAAGATATTTAAAGGAATCATCTCAGAGTGCCACCTGAGTTTTCAGTGTGAAGGGTAATTGACTGTCAGAGCAATGTATAATGCAAACCATGACGGGCTTTGTATTGGGTTTGAGGGGCAAGGTTTTGGTAGTGGGGGGGCTACAGTGGTGGCTTCTGTGAGAAGATGTCAGAAGCTTCCCCCATGTCTGACAGAGCCAATGCCAGCTGGCTCCAAGACAGACCTGCCACTGGCCAAGGCTGAGCCTGTCAGCGATGCTGGTAGCGCTTCTGTGATAACATATTTAAGAAGGGGAAAAAGTTGCTGTGCGACAGCAGCCGGACGAGAGGAGTGAGAATATGCGAGAGAAACAACTCTGCAGACACCAAGGTCAGTGAAGAAGGAAGGGGAGGAGGTGCTCCAGACGCCAGAGCAGAGATTCCCCTGCAGCCTGTGGTGAAGACCAGGGTGAGGCAGGCTGTCTCCCTGCAACCCATGGAGGTCCACAGTGGAGCAGATATACACTCTGCAGCCCGTGGAGGACCCCACGCTGGAGCAGGTAGATGCGCCTGAGGGAGGCTGCAACCCCGTGGAGAGCTCGTGCTGGATCAGGCTCCTGGCAGGATCTGTGACCCCGTGGAAAGGAGCTCACGCTGGAGCAGGTTTGCTGGCAGGACTTGTGACCCCGTGGGTGCCCCACGCTGGAGCAGTCTGTTCCTGAAGGACTGCACCCCATGGAAAGGACATGTGGAAAGGACCCTCATTACCCTAATCTGATTTGATTTGCTATAAATTAAATTAATTTCCCTGAGTCAAGTCTGTTTTGCCCATGATGGTAATTGGTGAGTGATCTCCCTGTCCTTATCTCAACCCATGAGCTTTTCGTTATATTTTCTCTGCTCTGTCCAGTTGAGGAGGGGGAGTGATAGAGCGGCTTGGTGGGCACCTGGCATCCAACTCACCACAATCCTTTTTGAGGAATGAGAAATAAAACCAGATCTTAAAAACACCTTCCCCCCACCCTTCCCTTCTTCCCGGGCTCAACTTCACTCCTGATTTTCTCTACGTCCTCCCCCTGAGCGGCGCAGGGGGACAGGGAATGGGGGTTGCAGTCAGTTCATCACATGTCTCTGCCACTCCTTCCTCCTCGCTCTCTTCCTCTCCTCCAGCATGGGGTCCCACCCACGGGAGACAGTCCTCCACGCACTTCTCCAATGTGAGTCCTTCCCACAGGCCACAGTTCTTCACAAACTGCTCCAGGGTGGGTCTTTTCCATGGAGTGCAGTCCTTCAGGAACAGTCTGCTCCAGTGTGAGTCCCCCGTGCAGTCACACTGTTAGGCACCAGCGCTTTCTCTTCCATGGCAGTGTAGTTTATAGAGTACACAGGCTAAGTACAACCAGGACTAGAGCATGTCTAGGAGGCTACAGGACATTAAGCATTTTATAGCCATTGTACGGCCCTTTGGGTCATGTTATACTGTGCCAAAAGTGCCATTTCTCCCATGAGTGCAACCCATTTTTCCCATAAGCACAGCTTGTGGGAAGACACTGTAAAACACCTAGGCTTTTTGTCGGCTCTGCATGCGTTGGATTTCCTCTGTGTGTTCAATCATGAGGTCTCACTGAGGGATATCCTAATTCCTCAGTGGTATGAGTTGTTTTTTTGATGTCCATCTGAGGAGTGTGCGTGTGACAAGGTTTGAAGTGTCACCAGATACAGCATATGTGTTTGTGGCAGCTACTGCCTTGCCAATAACAGCAGGAGGTCTTATGTAATATCCGTGTTACAAAGGGCACTTTAATCTGAGGCTCTAACAAGTTGGGCTGTTGTTTTGCCCTCAGCTATTGATTTTTCTATTCACATAGGTATGATTAGCTTTTATCGAGCCCTCCCAAGCATCCCCCCCCCGAGGTTCCACTTTGTTCACTGAAGATGATTAGGAAATATGTGCTAAAAGCAGTGTGGACACATCTGGGGTTTGCTGCAGTGGCTGATTAATCCCTGTGCTTTCCCCATGCAGTTGGGCATGTGCAGTGTCATAGGCAAATGAAGAGACATAGACTTATAGTCTAAGAATGTAATCACGAGACAGGTGGCTCTCCATCAGCTCTCACTGATTTCAGTGTGCATCAAATCATCTAATGATCACAGCAAGCATTTCAGGTACTTGGGAGACTTTTCCCCTTTCAACAGCCCCTTCCCCACCAGGGCAATGAATTTTTTGGCCAGAGAGGAGTTTGTAAACACAAGATCCCAAATCTGGTGGGAACTGGACCTCAGAGATGGGATGATCTTGGGCCTCGTTCCCTGCAAAATTGAGCACAAGCTTTGTCTTCCCTTCAGTGTTATTTGAGCAGCTGAACCCAGATGAATGCTCTTTGACCGAAAGGTTTTTGGCTCTGCTCCATCTCCTATGGGTTGCAAAGGGGGAGACTGAGAGAGACTTTTAATTTCTGTTTTAAAACGTCAGAAGGTATCACATTTGCTGGTGTTGGTGCCAGGAAGATGAGATCAATAGTCACCAGAGCAAGTTGCTGCTTTCCTTTTAAAGGCAAGAGGCTGCACCTTTGTGGATTACTTATGATTTTACCCAGATGATCATTGTTTGTTAAGGGCCTGGAGTACTGGGCAAGGGGCTCTGATGGAGAAAGAGAATTTCTAGCTATGCACCCTTCTTTCCCTGCCGAAGGGTGCATGCTCCACTGAATCCTGATCAGTATGAGTCATGTTATTCTGCACACACCCACTGAAACTATTTTCTGATCATTTCCATTTGGCATGTATCTTACAGCACCATGTCGGATCCTAGCTGCTGGAATAACCAGTGAGGTATGGGAATATTTCTGTATGAACCTGCAGTGCTGAAGCTGGACACTTCAGATCGCACCCAGGGAGCTGGATGAGTGGCAGAGACGTGATGAACTGACTGCAACCCCCATTCCCTGTCCCCCTGCGCTGCTCAGGAGGAAGAGGTAGAGAAAATCAGGAGTGAAGCTGAGCCCGGGAAGAAGGGAAGGGTGGGGGGAAGGTGTTTTTAAGATTTGTTCTTATTTCTCATTATCCTACTCTGATTTAATTGGCAATAAATTAAATTAATTTTTCCCCAAGTCAAGTCTGTTTTGCCCATGATGGTAATTGCTGAGTGATCTCCCTGTCCTTATGTCGACCCACGAGCCTTTTGTTATATTTTCTCTCCCCTGTCCAGTTGAGGAGGGGGAGTGATAGAGCGGCTTTGGTGGGCACCTGGCATCCAGCCAGGGTCAAACCATAACAATTTCTTATGCATTCTACACTGACTTTCAACAGCAAGAGGATGCAGAAAGTCTCTCATAGCAAGGCCAGTTGGAACAAGATGCCCATCTGACACCTTGCAGCCATTGTAGGTGCTCATGACAACAGATGTGCCAGTGGGCCCCAAGGTGAGGTTTGTTCCTTATCCCTCCCCTACACAAGGAGCTCCTCATTGGCCAGGATTGGTCAGGAAAGGGGACAAAAGTTGGGATGAAGAAAGCATAGGCTATGGGAGGAGATTCAGTCATCTAAGGCTGACACTTGAGGGTTTGTGAGGAAACCCTTCAGCATCATGTAGAAAGGCTTTTCTGGAGCTGTGACTCCCATGGTTAGTATGGGCAATGCACTTGGGTTTTTTTTGGGGAGCTGGAGTTGAAGCTGTTTGGGTGGAAATGATCCCTGGACATTGCACCAGTTCAGGGTGTGGGGGGAGCCCAGCTTAGCTCAATCAGCAACAGCCACTTCTCTGCAGTGAGAGGTACTATCCATGGTGGAGCAGGTCAAGCTTCAAACCTTGCAGTTTGGGCAAGACTGGACTTACAAGACAGTAAGGGAAAACAAAGATCATCAGTGCCCCTTTTGAACAATATAGGATGGTTGGGAAAGCATCTAGGTTGACAGTAGTTTTAAAAATAGCGTTGACATAGAGAGGGCTTCTTGCAAGGACTGGCATTTAGTTTGTCTACGCTGTGGAATGCTCCAGGGTGTGTTTCTCTCCTGTTTCTTTCCTATCCTCTAGTTATCCTCTCCAGTTACTCAGGGGCATATTAGCCATTCAAAGCCTTACTAGGTCACCAGGCATGTTTGGGTCCTGTGTGCTCCAGAGAGGATCTTCTGCTCTTTCAGCTTTGCTATTTGGAGGGAGAGCGAATCTGGTCTGGAGAGTGGGGGGAGGGCATCCCTTAAAGGTCAGTGTCAGTAAGTCCTCAGTTCTGCATCTTGATTGTAGCTTAAATCTAGCACAGGCTGAATGACTGGAAGTCATTCTTCCAGCTGCAATCCTAAGATAAGGTCTTAATGGCATGAATTTAAATCCATCCCACTCTATACTAGCCCTCTGTGATTAGTGGGCAGTTGGGAAAGTTGAGGATTCAAAGGTGAAGCACCATGGTTTGGAGGTAGCTGCTTGGCCAAGAAAACAGCTCTTGTTTATTGGAAAGGCAACAGACTGAACTTCTTCCCACAACTATGGATTACAGCAAACTCACTGCTGTCTTGCTGCAGCTGGTCAGCTGAATCTCTGCCCAAACCATGATGACTGCAGTGGGAGCTCAAACACCCCTTATGCAGGCACTGAAATTTAGACAACTTACTGCAGCCGTCCATGATGTGTTCAGAAATTTGCAAAGGAGGAAGCGAATGGTGTGATCATTGGGAAGATGCTACTCAGGCACCAAAGTGTAAGGAAAGGACAAGAGACCTCAGAGCTGAGTTCATAATACTGAGTCACTCCTGCTCTTCTGAATGCTTCCACATGTGCTGAACTTCCCTACATGAGCAGGTTCACTGAAGTCCAAGGGGAAAGCATAGCTGAGGGAAAAAGTCATTGCCAGTGTATGTGAGGTGGACTTCAGTGCCAAGAAAAATCATGAACAAAACAGCCTACCCAATTTTTAGCTATTTTAAAGTCTAAACAAGCCCCAAGGCCAGCTGATTTTATGGTTGGGTCCACTCTCATGTCAAAGGAAGGAGATGAACCTAACTCTAGGAAGGAAGAAATGACTGTGGCCGAGATCAAAGTGGTTACAAGCAAGCATAGAATCATAGAATCATAGAATTGTTCTGGTTGGAAGAGACCTCCGAGATCATCGGGTCCAACCATTAACCTATCACTACCAAGTCCCCCACTAAATCATATCCCTTAGGGCCACATCTAAACGCCTTTTGAATACCCCCAGAGATGGGGACTCCACCACCTCCCTGGGCAGCCTGTTCCAGTGCCTGACAACCCTTTCGGTGAAGAAATTTTTACAAATGTCCAATCTAAACCTCCCCTGGCGCAACTTGAGGCCATTTCCTCTTGTTCTGTCATCTGTTACTAGGGAGAAGAGTCCGACCCCCCCATCTCTCTACAATCTCCTTTCAGGTAGTTGTAGAGAGCGATAAGGTCTCCCCTCAGCCTCCTTTTCTCCAGGCTCAACAACCCCAGTTCCCTCAGCCGCTCCTCATAGGACTTGTGTTCCAGACCCTTCACCAGCCTCGTTGCCCTTCTCTGGACACACTCCAGCACTTCAATGTCTTCCTTGTAGTGAGGGGCCCAAAAGTGAACACAGTACTCGAGGTGCGGCCTCACCAGGGCTGAGTACAGGGGGACAATCACCTCCCTACTCCTGCTGGCCACACTATTTCTGATACAGGCCAGGATGCCGTTGGCCTTCTTGGCCACCTGGGCACACTGCTGGCTCATATTCAGCCGGCTGTCGACCAACACCCCCAGGTCCTTTTCCGCCAGGCAGCTTTCCAGCCACTCCCCCCCAAGCCTGTAGTGTTGCCTGGGGTTGTTGTGACCCAGGTGCAGGACCCGGCACTTGGCCTTGTTGAACCTCATACAATTGGCCTCGGCCCATCGATCCAGCCTGTCCAGGTCCCGCTGTAGCACCTGCCTGCCCTCCAGCAGATCAACACTCCCTCCCAATTTGGTGTCGTCTGCAAACTTACTGAGGGTGCACTAAAGACAGCAGCAAAGAAAGTGGAAGTAGTGTGGAATGAATCATTAGGTAACATATTAAAATGAGGGGAAAAAAAGCAGAAGAAAGTTCTAAGAAGGAGGAAAACTCCAGAATGAAGCAAGAACAAGGGGTTCTCCAAATATTTAGAAGGACCAAAATTAATCCAGATCCTCGTATTTTCGGTTGCAGGAAAAAACATGATACTTGTGGCCATTGCTGTTGAGATAGGGTGTGGGTGGTGAGAATATGACAAATGGCTAGTGCAGGGGAAATTCCTTCTCAAATTAGATGCTTTTTAGTTCAAAATCATATGAAAATGACCTGGGTCTTGAGATCAGTCCTACATGCCTTGTCCCATGCTGGCTGTTTGTATGGATGCTTTGTGTTGGAATTAGAAATCCAATTCAATGAACATTGTCTCAAATAGGTGTAGCTTGGAAGAATAACCCTGGAGTCATCGCAAAGGGGCATAGGCTCTTGTTCTTCCTTCAGAAATTGCTTATGGTGCTATAGGGTGTTGTGGTTTAACCCCAGCTGGCAACTAAGCATCACACAGCCGCTTGCTCACTCCACCCCAGTGGGATGGGGGAGAGAATCAGAAGGGTAAAAGTGAGAAAACTTGTGGGTTGAGATAAAGACAGTTTAATAGGTAAAGTAAAAGCTGCACATGCAAGCAAAGCAAAACAAGGAATTCATTCACTACTTCCTATTGGCAGGCAGGTGTTCAGCCATCTCCAGGAATGCAGGGCTCTGTCACACATAACGGTTACTTGGGAAGACAAAAGCAATCACTCCAAATGTCCTCCCCTTCCTTTTTCTTCCCCCAGCTTTATATGCTGAGCATGATGTCATATGGTATGGAATATCCCTTTGGTCAGCTGGGGTCAGCTGTCCCAGCTGTGTCCCCTCCCAACTTCTTGTGCTCCCCCAGCCTACTCACTGGTGGGGTGGTGTGAGAAGCAGAAAAGGCCTTGACTCTGTGTAAGCACTGCTCAGCAATAATGAAAATATCTCTGCATTCTCAACACTGTTTTCATTACAAATCCAAAACATAGCCCCATACTAGCTACTATGAAGAAAATTAACTCTATCCCAACCAAAACCAGCACAAGGGTCCTGTTCATTGCCACTCTGCACTTCAAAATTCATAACCACTGGAGTACTGCCATTGCAGCATCCAGGGTCTTCCATAGCTTTTCTTCTTGACAGGACTTCAGAAAATTTCACCTTCCAGAAAATACTCTTTGGCAAAGCCTTGACTCTCATGTTACTATAATTAATCACCTGATTAATGCATTCAAGTATTTGTGGGTAGGTTTGAAATTAATTCTAACAGTGTTCACATAAATCTGTTGGGAAAACATAGCAGATGAAGGAAAAACCAGACAGAAATGCATATAGAAATCTTTTATGTTAAACTTTCTCTTGCTGTCTGCAATAAATTGTCACGTTTCTAGCAGGCATTACTGTCAACACAACTTAGGGAAAGAACATGGTGATCTTAGAATAATTGCAATTCAGAGGTATAGGGAAGCAGGAAGGTGGATTAAAGTTGTAGTTACAGAATCACAGAATCACAGAATGGTAGGGGTTGGAAGGGACCTCTGGAGATGCTCTGCCAAGCCACTCTCCATCATCTTTGAAAGGTCCTGGAGAATGGGAGAGGTGCCTGAGGACTGGAGGAAAGCCAATGTCACTCCAGTCTTCAAGAAGGGCAAGAAGGAGGACCCGGGAAATTACAGGCCAGTCAGCCTCACCTCCATCCCTGGAAAGGAGATGGAACAGCTCATTCTGGAGGCCATCTCCAAGCATGTAGAAGAAAAGAAGGTGATCAGGAGTAGTCAGCATGGATTCACCAAGGGGAAATCATGCTGGACCAATCTGATAGCCTTCTACGATGGCATGACTGGCTGGGTGGATGAGGGGAGAGCGGTGGATGTTGTCTACCTGGACAGGGGGGTTGGACTAGATGATCTCCAGAGGTCCCTTCCAACCCCTACCATTCTGTGATTCTGTGATTCTGTGAGATCATCTAGTCCAACCCCCCTGCCAGAGCAGGTTCACCTAGAGCAGGTTGCACAGGACTGCGTCCAGGCGGGTTTTGAATATCTCCAGAGAAGGAGACTCCACAACCTCCCTGGGCAGCCTGTTCCAGTGCTCTGTCACCCTCACAGTAAAGAAGTTTTTCCTCATGTTCAGGTGGAACTTCCTATGTTCCAGTTTGTGCCCGTTGCCCCTTGTCCTGTCATTGGGCACCACTGAGAAGAGTCTGGCCCCATCCTCTTGACACCTGCCCTTGAGATATTTATAAGCATTGATGAGGTCCCCTCTCAGTCTTCTCTTTCTCAGGCAAGTTGGTACAGTTTTAGTCTTGTAGCGTACCTGGTAGGTAAAATGCCAGGAGATTGGCATATAGGAGGGCACTGTATTGAAAAGGGTCCCAGAATTCAAAAAAAAAAAAAAAGTGAATGTGTGGTTCATTGAAGGTGGGAGAACAAGTGGGAAGGATGGGAGGCTCATGAGAATGCTGAGGGATTTTGGTGAGGAGGGTCCCCTCGACAGCAGTGAGGCCGTGCGGATGTCCCAGAGGCCAAGGGGAGATCATACTGTCAGGGATGAGCAAGCCCTGACATTTCAGCACCAAAGCGATCCTCTGGCTGGCTGGAGGAAGCTCTGTGGTTGATTTATGCAATTGTACCTTATGAGATTTTTCTCTGCAGAGTTTTTGCTACTCACAGCTGTTGGAAAGTAGACAAGGTGGAGCCTTGAGATCATCTTGTAGGACAGTGTCTCTGGGTTTAAGGAATCCTGACCGACTTCAGCATTACGGATGCAGAGAGAGGGGCTGCTGCAGGGAAATGGATCCTTTACCAAGTTCATCCTTTTTTAAAGCAATTTGATATGTTGGACTCTTTTACTCTCTTGGTTTCCATTTGAAAGCTTCCACGTCAGCAGGAGGTAGATAAGGAGAGCAGCAGTTGCCTCTGGAATTAAGCAGGGTGCCCCAACCCTAGGTGCTCTACTTTTCTACTTCAGTCTTTTGCAGCCTGTTGTGCTGAGCATTTTATTTTTAAGGGAGCTACTACACTCTCCCTATCTACAGGAAACAGAATTTAAAAAAAAAAAAGGAAGAATTTGGCAAGGAGCCAAACCCAGTGACTGAAGTAAGAAATGGGAAGCTTGGAGTAAGTTTAGTTACCAGGACATTGCATGGCAGAATGGGTCTGTGGTGGATTTTAAGGGGCTTGAAGACAAGTACATGATGCCCATTTCACAGTACAAAGGAGTTTTGCTTTTTTAGATGAATGTCCTCTTGCTGCGATTATGAGCGAAGCTGTTGATCTTGGGAGGGGATAAAGCTGCGTGTAAACGAGAAGAGAGGAGTGTACCAGAGTGCTATGGAGGGCAGCAACTTTGTTGCTGTGACTTTTACAAGCCTTCAAGGGTAAGATTTAATGCTTTCCTTCCATTTGTTTGTTTTCTCTGTCAGTTTTTGGGGCAGAAAACTTGCATTTTTTTTTCAGACCAGAGAGCTTTGCAAAGCTTAATCAAAGTGCTTTGGGTTGAGGTTTTTATGTGAGCGAGCTGATAGATTTCTGGGTGGAGTGAGGTGAGCTGTGCATGATTTCAAGCAGCAGCAGCTGCCCAGGGAATCTGCTAGTGTTTGAATTGTTTTGGAGGGAGCAGACTGCAGCTTGCATTTCTGTCTGTGAACTCTCTCTTCCTCAGCTGTTGATCAGTAACTTGAGCATTGCAACTAACTTACCCAAAGGAGCTGAATGCAAATTTTGACTGCCATTCTGGTGTCAGTTTAAAGAGTGTTTTAAAGAAGACAGATGGAGGATATTGCATCATTACTTTAAAATGTGGCAGATAACAGACTGAGTCTGTTTCCCAGCAATTATAACTAATTGCATTGGCACATCTGAGCGTAGGGGGTAGGAGCACTTTGGTCTGTGCTCAATTTCATGGGTTTCTGTATGTATAGCTTGGAACAGCACCACAAAATAGCTGAAGGGCTAGCTCACCTCATCCAAGATACCTCTTCAGGTATTTAAAAAGCTGAGGAGGTTTCAGGGATACTTTCAAACTCCTTGCAGTGAGCTAGTAGATTTAAACCTGTCAACACTTCTTTTGTGAATCCTGATGGCAAGAGTGACCATTTATAGTTTCTTAAACTTATTCCAGGTTGAATTCAGGCAAATCCAATTTCAGCCCTGAAACAGTGTTATTCTGGGATTAAAAACACACATTTCAGTCACCCATTCTGCAGCTCTCTTTCTATGTTTCCCACTTGCAAAGCAGGGAGTGGTACAACACATGCTACTTCCTGTTTTGCTTTTGAGGTGTTCAAACACAAGAGGATGTAAGGAGGGATGGAGAAATACAAATGCAAATGTATTTCAATGTTAAAGATGATTAGTACTAATTATTTCTAATGGCTGAAATTTTTGTGTTTGCTTTTGATAGGGGAAAGCAAATGCATCGTACTCTTCAGAACCAAAATTTGAACAATTAGACTGAAACAGTTAATACATCCGAAGTTTAAAGGGGGCTCTTTGCAAACATGACTTTGTGTGGCACATTACAAGGTCAGTCCATGCCAGCTGTGCCAGGCCTTTACATTGCTCTTGCCAGAGCATTAACAAACATTGCACCAAATGTGATGTCCTTCTCTGTGATACCTAGGAGTGAACGCGACTCCTGTTTTAGTGCCTGGCATTGTGCACCCCCTTAGCATATGTGCAACTAAGGCATGGAGAAAACAGGGAGTTTGGGGATCTAATGTATTTTAAACCCTTAATATTTTCCCAGTTGTGCCTCCAAATCCAGTTTAAAGTGATACATGTTCAAAATCTGGGGACTTAGATTTGGTTTATCTCTTGGTATTTAACAGCATTACTCCATGAAGAGCACTAGACAGCACAGGCAGTCTTGAACCTTGTCTGTCATGATGCCCTGTGCTTGGGATCTACTTTCTCATATTGGTTGGATATTTAGTACTTTAGCATGAAAAAAAAAAAAAGAGTTTTAAGACCTGTAGATATTTGTGGTTGTTACATCAGCTGAATATAGTTTAAAAAAAAAAAAAACTTATAAATCTTGTTTATGTGCAAAAATTGACCTGACATGGAAAGTTGGTGAGTGAAGGCATGGCATGCTGTCCTGGTTTAGGCCAGGACGGAGCTAGTTTTGTCTTCAGCAGCTCCTGTGTTTTGGATTTAGTGTGAGAAGAATGGTGATAGTACACTGATGTTGTTGGTTGCTGATAAAGGACCAAGGACATTTTGCAGTTTCCCAGGTTTTGCTAATGTGCAGGTGCAAAAACTTGGGAGGGGTAGAGCCAGAATAGTTGATCCAAACTGGCCAAAGAGAGTATTCCATACCATAGATGTCATGCCCGGTATAAGTGAGGGTCGGTCGGTGGGCCACTAGGCTTTTAGACCCTTAACTTGCCTTAATCCTTAAGCTTCCCTTTGGGTTGCTTTTTGTTTCCCTATTTTTCCTTTTTGTTTTTCGTTCATTTGGCTGTTTGTTCCCTTGCCTGCTCTCTCTGGAACTTGCTGTTCTGGGATAGCTGGGGGGGAATACCCCTGCTCCCTGCCTGCTGCTCGGGACGGGCTGTATCGGTCGTCGGGTGGTGAGAAATTGTGCATCGTTTGTTTTATATATTCTATTATCCTTATATATAATTATCATTATTATCATTATTAATATATTTTTATATTTTTCCTTTGCTGTCCTGGTGAACTGTTTTTATCTCAACCCATGAGTTTTCCTTTCTCTCCAATTCTCCTCCCCACCCCACCAGGGAGTGGGGGAGTGAGCGAGCAGCTGCGTGGTATTGGGTTACAATTTGGGGTTAAACCACGACACATGCTTTCTGAATTTTTACCTGGACAGGACTATTTAAGCTTTTTAGGGTGTATACATACCATGCTATGTTTGGTGGCAAAACTGACTGGAGAAATCTTGTTCCTCTGCCTAATTCCCCTGGACTCTGGGTGCTTGTTTCTAGTATTACAGCACAATTCGCTGCCCCCTCAGATCTGCTAAACCCACTGCTTGGGCAGGAATTTCAGTCTGTACTGGACTATGCCCCATGATCTGGATTAAAATAACCCTTGCAAAGATGATTGTATTTAACACGGATCATTTCACAGCTATTGGGAACAAGGTGATGGGAGCAGAAGCACCAAGTATTTTCTAATTCGTATTTATCGTTGAATCTGATGTATCGTGTAGCTACATCCAGAGAAACGGGGCCAAGAAACTAGCCGTACTTTCCATCTGGAACACCTGTTCTCCATTCATCAGAGTTGTGCCATGTCTTTTCTAATTTTTCTACTCATAGCTGTGGTGGTGGGAGTGCCTCCCTCCACCTGCAGTTTGCAGTACACCGCCTTTGCTCTCAGTTGGTGAGTTCCCCCGGTGAGCCAAGGTTTTGGATTAGGCTGTGGCCTCTGCAAATTCCACATGCCATAGCTCATTGGAACCTGCCCCTTACGCAGGAGGAGCTTTGCAGTTGCATTCTCAAGCCAAATCTGGATTCTGGCTCTTGTCTCTCAGGCTTTAAATAAGGCTGAGCTTGGTTTGTGAGAAAGCATCCCCTCCCTATTCAAGACCTGTCAAAGTAGCTTCTCTCACTGTGGATATTAAAGTGCTCAGAGCCCATGATTAAACTGTCAGTAGCCATAAAGCAGGTAGATTCTCTTTGCAGAAGTGTAAGCCATAGCTAGACAGTTTGTAGAACACTGTAGCTACAAAAGCCTTCTATAGTGAGAAGGGGTAATTTACTCATAGCTTATATCCCCAAATCCCCATAAATGAGGAACTGGGAATTTAAGCTTTAAATAATTTTTGCTATAGGCTCTGGAAACGTGGGGAAGTAACACGTGTCCTGTTAAGCAGAGGAGTTGGACCTGCATGATTAATAAAGGTATCTATCTCTCAAATACTGTGAGCCCCAGTTGATTATTGAACAGCGCAGGGTACCTGGAGTAAACAGAAGTGAAAAACACCAAAATAATCGAGTGGAAAATGGAACAGCAAAAAAAGTCCAGAAGGGCTTACACAGACTGTGGAAGGCAACTTGAGGAGATTTAAGCAGTGCTTCACTTTGCCTCTGAAAATAGCTGGTGCCAGGGAAAATGAAGGCAAACAGAAATTGCTTTTTCTGACTATAGAAAGTTTTCATGTGTTTTCTGGGTTTTCAATTAATTCAAGAATAGGAGGTTATGAAAGTGTCTTACCAAAATTTGAGAAGTACTTCATGCCACATAAAAATGAAACATGAGAGACATCTTTTTTTTCCAGAAAGCACAAAGGGAAATTAAAACCATAGTAGTGTATGTGAGTGATATGAGGCTGAAGACCCATTGTTACAATTTTGGAAAGGAAACTGAATCTCAGATTTAAAAAGTAGAGAGATATGTAAAGAAAACTGAACAGGGACATGAATTTTGATTACAAGTGGAGTCTGGGAAAAAAAAATACCCTGAGGGAGACTGTTGATAGATACAGGTGCAAAGATCTTGGACCTTGCAGGTAGGATCGAGAGTCCAAAATGCCCCAAGAAAAAGACCTGGGATTGAAAGACAGACAGAGCTAAGGTCAGCCAAGAGACCACATCTGGCTGTAGAAGTTGTGATAACTAACACGAATGGGAGCAGTACATGAAGCACCACCAAAAGGGACAGCTCCACCATCATTTTCTTAGGTTTGTTTTCACACTTGCAGCCAAAGGTCAATGAACTCTCGGACTGAAAACAGACACCTGGAAGTATGAAGGTGTACTGGCACAAACTGGGCTGTGAGCAGACAGGTACACAAAGAAGCTATAGCCAGCGTGAGGCTGGTAAAGTTGCTAGGTAAAAGAGTATGAGGATTAGATGTGTGAGTCAATAACAAACCAGCAAAGACAGACATTTGTAATATGAAAATAAAGGGTACACTTTAGTGCAATAGGGGTATGTCAAGCTCTTAATGTCATCATGTGTGCCCATCAAATACTGACACATTCTCAAACGATATTGTGGTTTGGGCAAACCAGGGACTGAGTTTTGCATAGAGGATCAGGTCAGCTTGGGAAGGATTCATAACTCCTGGGCTTTACCTAAGTAAGCAGCTATGATAAATCTGTGTGCTGGAAATGACGTACCGGAGAGGTAATTGGTACAAATGGATATGGCAAAGTTATCACCCATGTCTGCACTAAAAGACAAGATTTTACGGGAATGGTGAGCCTGTAAGGATATTTGTGCTTAATCAAGCTGGCCATGACGGTAACTTAAATTTGCTGCTGAGTGAAGATGTTCAATGAATGCAATCCTAATCAAACGCACTGAGAAGCTGAAGGAATTAAAGATGCCCTCCATGCCAAAATAGTGTATTGTTGCAGTCTTGTTGTCATACTGTGGTCACGCCAGAAACCAATGATTACAGAATCACAGTAATAATTAACAAAATCCATGTGTCAGAGTTGAAGGAATTTTCAGGTTTTTGTTTGTGAGATGCGGATCTTAACTCTATTGTTTGTTTGATGTTATTACTGCTGAAAGAAGGCTTATAACCACCTTCTCTTCTCTGCTCCCTCACAAATATAAAAGTCATTTTTTTCCCTCTACTGAAATTATATGCCTTGTCAATTGAGTACACAGCTGGGAGAGGTTTGGTAGCTGTGAATAGTCTTTCTAAAACATTTGGCAAATACAGAAAAATCCAGAGTTCAGCAGTATAGCCATATCAGATGATTAAAACCAGCCAACTTTTTGCATCCTTGTGCTGCCAGTGGACTGTGATTATCAGATCTGTGGCTCCTGGTGCTCTAGGAAATCTGAGGTCTTTACCTCTAGGTGTGTGGGTAGTGTGCCTTGCTCCTCCCACCAGTTTATGGGGAGCTCTCAGTCCTAGTTAGGAGGGTTTTGTAAGACGTAATAGTAATTCTAAAACATGGAAGAAATATGTTGAAAATGATAGACTGTCATGGTTTAACCCCAAATTGTAACCCAATACCACGCAGCCGCTCGCTCACTCCCCCACTCCCCAGTGGGGTGGGGAGGAGAATCGGAGAGAAAGGAAAACTCGCGGGTTGAGATAAAAACAGCTCACCAGGACAGCAAAGGAAAAATATAAAAATATATTAATAATGATAATAATAATAATATATATATAAGGAGAATAGAATATATAAAACAAATTATGCACAATTTCTCACCACCCGATGACCGATACAGCCCGTCCCGAGCAGCAGGCAGGGAGCAGGGGTATTCCCCCCCAGCTATCCCAGAACGGCAAGTTCCAGAGAGAGCAGGCGAGGGAACAAACAGCTGAATGAACGAAAAACAAAAAGGAAAAAATAGGGAAACAAAAAGCAACCCGAAGGGAAGCTTAAGGATTAAGGCAAGTTAAGGGTCTAAAAGCCTACAAGCCTAAAAGCCCAGTGGCCCACTGACCGACCCTCACTTATACCGGGCATGACATCTATGGTATGGAATACTCTCTTTGGCCAGTTTGGATCAACTATACTGGCTCTACCCCTCCCAAGTTTTTGCCCTTGCATGTTAGCAGAACCTGGAAAACAGCAAAATGTCCTTGGTGGTTCAGCCGCAACCAGCAACATCAGTGTGCTATCACTGTTCTTCTCATACTAAAGCCAAAACACAGTAGCTGCTGAAGACAAAACTAGCTCCATCCTGGCCTAAACCAGGACATAGACTGAGGTCAGTTGGGGATGGAAAGTAAGGTTGGTCAGCAGGGTTGAGAAAGCTTTAGCTTGTGACATTGAGTATTGTAATTTAAAGTGATTTATCTCCATGGACAGAGGAAATTTTGGGGAGAGGTGTTGCCAAAGCATTTGTTCTGGTGAGCAGAAACAGTTGGATCTACATGAATGAATAGAAAAAGGATCTCTTTCAAGCACAGTGGGCACAGAGGGGTTCCCAAACACCTCGGTGAGTGGCAGGAAGCACCATGCCAGGGCTGCTCTGTGCTCAGGGTGTACAGCACTTAGCTAGCTGGCTGTAGCTTACCTGCTGCTGTTTGCCTTATCTCAGACTCATTGAATTGCAGCTGCTAAATATAGCTCTGCTTTAGCATCTGGAATAGAGATCTGCACAGAAATGTTCAATCTATGCAATGATTGTAGAGTTTTCCTTAAAGTTTACCTTCATTTTCTGAAAAGGCGTGAAGCCTAAGATTGCACTGGGCATGGTCTGGTAATGTTGTCAGGATTGCATTTGGGCAGTGGCATAGGCTGTATTCACATTTGTGTGTTTCCAAAATACAATATATTATCTGCTATACTTGTCTCCTAAGACACCCTTCCTCTGGCACAGATAGCATAGGATTTTAAATAAGTGATGCTTTAAAATTAAACAGGAGGAGTTGTTATGTTTTTGTATGAGAGACTGTATGCATGTCTGCAAGTCACCGTGGACTTGTTTTTGGTGTTCTTTATCCAGAATTTTAAATTTTTCTTTGTGAAATGGGAATAGTGTAAAAGTACAAAAACTTCATTCTGTCACCTAGAAAAATTGTTCTAGATAGATCATGATTCCCTCAAATGTCTCAACTTGGCTCCACCGGCCGTTTAAGCAATTGGTACAGTGTTCCTGTTGATTCAGGCTCCTGGTCAGCCAGGCATGCCGGACTGTGTTGACTTTTCCCATGCTCACAAATCTTCGCAGGCTGTCATCACCAACGTGACCATTAAGTCCTTTAAATAAACTGTCCGATGCTTGGAACACCGAAAGTTTCATCACCGACAGATTTTGATGTGATTTTTTTAATGCTCAGTTCCTCTGCATATTAGGGTATATTCAGTGCCTTAAATGCATTTCTGGTGCCTGGCTTCTGGGCCAGGAAGTTTGCAGCCAGCAGGGGAGAAGTTTTACTCAGAGCTGTACAGGCTAGTCCACCCCAAACACAGAGGGTGACCAGCAGATGGACAACAGTTTGAGCCAGCACATGTTGAGCACAGGCAGATGTACAGGAAACCAGTGTTTCCTGCTGCTTCCTCCTCTTCAGGGAGAATGGTCTTGCTCTGGGTAGTCACACGGTTCCTCTGTACCTTAAGTACAAGTCCTGTGAGTGTATTTCTCCTTCTCATATAGGGCCAAGGTAGTAGGAATGTCCTTTTCCGTCTCTTCTCCATCGGCCCCTTCTCTGTGCCATGTCAAGAGATGAACAGATCAAAATGTCCAAGGTAAGGTGGCCCACACAGATGCAGTGCAACTTGCAAACCTGAGATGGTTTTGCATTTAAAATACACTATGTGATAAACTGTAGCTGTTGGCCATGGTGCTTAGGAGCTAGGTTCTCCCATTTTAAGGGCACAGAATTACATGTATATGCTGCATTATGTCATGCTGCGGGACTAGAAACCCCCATTGTGAATTACCTTCTCTTTTGTCTTGCAGAAATTCCATGGAGCTGGACTAAAATAAATTTTTTGGGATGTCTCTATTTGGATTAAAATTTGGAAAGAAGAAATTGAAAGGTGAGTGCGGTCTGGTAATGCCATTGTCACAGGTGACAACCTAAGGAATGTAAATACAGCACATGTGCGAGCCCTTGAGAGCATGCTTGGGAGCATGTCTTACACCTGCAGAGCAGGCGGAGGAAGACACACTTTGTTTATTTTTCCTGCATTTCGTACTACCTTGGGTGAGTGCTGCGGACTGTGTGCCAGTGAACAGGAGGACACCTGCAACAGAACAGGCTGCAAAGTTTGTGCTCTGTCATGGCACATGACTGGCTTGGGGAAACTTGGGTTTTGGTGTCCTTTCTACATGGATCTCTTGGGGGAGGGGGCAGAGGAGCAATGCATAGTGCCCTCTCTCAAGCAGTTTATAAAATATGCTAGAAGCAAGTTAGTGTGAAGGTCTGATGTAGTCTTTTGATGATGAAATGTGTTAATGGCAATGGCCCAGATATTCCTTTTAATGAGAGGTAGGAAGAAGAGCAAAGTACAGAGGTGCACCTTGAGAGCACCCCAAAAGCTGCTGAGGGGAACCCTAACGCTGGAGTAGAAACCAGAGCCTACATAATTCCCTCCCTGTGAGCTCCACATGTCACCCAAATAAATGGGTGTGGAGATAGGGAGCAGCCATTCTCTGCAGCACAATCTTCAATGGACTTTGCAGTAGAAATCCCTGCAGAGATGAATGCTTGGAAGAAGTCCAACAGGAGGGCTACTAGTGTATCCTTAAAGTGGACCAGCTTCCTGCAGCCTTTTAGGGTCCATCTTCATCAGTACCAGGGCTTTGTCTTGCCACAATAGACACTGAATATGAAAAATATATTTATTTTTACATAATTTCCCATAAGGGAAATAACTGTGAATTGAAAAGCTTCTCAAAGTTTGTTTCAGAGCTGTATTTATTTTTATGATTTTACATCACTTCTTATCACTGTATATCGCTGTTATTAACAACATGTGCAATTGTGTCAAGCTGTGGCATTACCAGCATGTCTAGGAGATACTGTTTTCTAGTAAAGGATATGATATGTGCCAACCAGTCATTATCAGACTAGTTTTTAAAATAAAATTACTGTTTCAGCTACTTTATTTGGTACGCTGATATTGGTCAAAATATTGTGAACTACTATTACAAAAACCAGGATACAAAGTGATATAAAATTCTAAACCAAATTTGAAAAAATAAAATTAAAATTTTCCAAAATAAAGAAGAGACAGAATTTCCACTGCTAATACATTTGAAAAACGCATATTTTCATTCTGAAGTGGACTGAAAACAAACATGAAAAGATGTAGATGCTTCTTGAGAAATAATCTGTTGCAAGGCATTTCTGAGACATGGTGAGTCCCCACCCATTGCCCAGAGCCAAGGCAGGTGGGTGAGACATCACTGGGAGGAGGAAGCGAAGGACAAACCAGAACTGGTATTATTGCTGTAGATGGGGAAGGGAGAGACAAGGCAGCCTCTGTCCCTTCCCAGAAAGACCTAAAAGGGAATATTTTCTGGTTTAAGGTTATCTGTCCCAAGAGTGCTATTTGACCACAAATGTAGTACGTGCTGGGCAAAGCAGAGGCATCCTTTTGGAGCCCTCATTTCTTGTTTTCTCTCTCCTTATGGTGATAATATCAAATGCTGCTTTTAGAAAAGGGCAGGATCTAATATTGAACTTTATCTTCAGGTTAAAAATTTACTGGACCTGAGGCAGAAATAATTTCAGTTCGCCCTCAAGATTTTTGATTTCAGACCTTGCATCTGCTGTATGAAAATGGAGATATGTCAGTACATCTCCTAAGTGGTCCCTATGTTATTGATGCCAGAAAAAAAAATCATTTTGCATTAATACCTGGTCCAGGGACATATGAAATATTTTACATGTGTTAGCAAATTCCAGTTGCCATGTAGTGTTTGTTTAGTGCTAACAGGAGTCTGAGCTCAGTACCAGGCACAAAAGACACAATCCATGACCACAAAAGTGTATTTATTTCTTGCATTTCATTTCTTCAGGAGGAAGGAGGATTCTAGTTCTTTTGAGGCAAAAAGACATGATAAAGAAGATCTTTATTTAATAATGGAGGAACAGGCAGGAGGGAATAGGGCTAAACCCATTTATGGTGGTGTATCTGAATGGTCTTGCCTCAGTTTTTTTTAAATTAAAGCCCTCACACTCAGTACAAGCTAGTCCATTTCAGAGATGAAAATGCATGTGATTGCCAGCATAAATCATCTCCAGCCACAGCAGCCAGAGAGGCTCCATAGAAGAGGGGGCATCTACACATTGAAAATATGCAGTTTTTTAACATAGAGCCCTTGAGACCCCCTCCTTTGAATCAATAATAAAAAACACTTTTGTCTGCCAGGCAGCTGGGCATGTGCCTGCTCCGAGCAGAGCTTGTCTGTAATCTTCACCTTTCCCATTTCCGTCCCACTTGGTTCTCACCACTCCTGCCGCAGCCACGCTCGCTACACCCTGTCAGACTCTGGCTGCATTTCAAGGCAGGGATGGGCTTTGTTTTTGTGCCGCAGAGCAGCTGGCACGCTGGCACCAGGCGGGCTGCAGCATTAGATTAACACTCAGGTAATTAGGGTTCAGCTTTTGTCTGTGTCCCAGACTGGCTGTGAAATGTAGATATTTAACCACTGTGAGCCTCAGGTCTGTCGAATAGCTCTTCCCTTCACCCACATATTCTCTGATCCATATTAAAATGTTGAGCTTGTTGGGTAAAGATCCCTGGCTTTGGTTTTGTGTATTCACTCAGTGCAGCTTTGATCCCAGCAAGGCACTGTTGAATTATGAATTTGAAATCCTATGATATCACTGCTATAAAAAATAAGCCTGTTCTCTTTAACCCAATGGTAGGGACTTTGCCCTGGTACAGTACCTGCAAATCGAGAAATTTGTTGCATGGTTCCTTCCTCTCATGATTGCAAAAAGGAGCAATTATTGCTTTAAGATGAAAGGAGATTTTGGCTGACAGCTTGTATAATAGCCTTCCGAAGAGCAGTGATTTTAGTTGCCTAATACAGTATACAATGACTTGCCCTCTCCCATGGAGTTCTCTTTTAATGGACACTGTAATTCTCTTTTTTGGGGGGAGGATAGAGGTACCAATGCACCATGACAGATTTCAGTTACTTGTGCACACAGAGTAACAGTCCAGCAAAGACCAGAAATAAGGGCTAGGATTTCTCTGCCTGTGAAGAGATGGGTGATCTCCTGGGTGCTGGATGCAAGGTGGCACTTATGTCATCACTGAGAGGTGATACCAAAAGCTGGAGCACTCAATGACAATGAGATGCCCAAAAGTAGGTTCAACAAAAGTAGGGTGGAGATGGGACACAGTGGAAGGAGGCACATCGTGAGATTTGAAACAAAAAATGTGCTGTGACTTGTGGAGGTCTTCTGAGACTGCTTATAGCCTAT
The DNA here is from genome assembly GCA_009819775.1 of Phoenicopterus ruber ruber. NCBI lineage: Eukaryota > Metazoa > Chordata > Aves > Phoenicopteriformes > Phoenicopteridae > Phoenicopterus > Phoenicopterus ruber. Next base: position 23,122,204 of record CM020247.1, read on the forward strand.
TGTGGGGGACACCTGAATTACTGCCACCTGAAGGACAGTCTCGGGAAGGTCGGATATGTGCCCTTGGGAACAGAATAACCATGTTACAGCTTTCACAACTTGGTATTGGTAAGGTTAATAGCTTTGCTAAGAGCCACTCTGCAAGGGAAGCTGAGGAGATGAGCCCAGCTGCTGGATGCCACTCTTTGTAGCTGGTCCAGAGCAATGTTTGTGCTCTTGAGGTCACTTGTTTAAAGGGTGGAGTAGAGATTATTATTTTTACAGACTTTATGTTGTCTCTGTTCTGTTGTCAGGCTTAGTTATGCCAGCAATCCCCTAATTGGGCTGTGATCGTTTCATGCATGAGATACCAGGCCCTATTTTGTATATGACTTGGCAAAACCAGGCAGATCTTAACTTCCCGTTTCTTGGAGCCACAAGACCTAATATCTACAAAACTTTTCCAACAGCCTGTTGAAAGCATTGCTCTTGGCACATGCTCCTTAGCATAAACTAGAAGCAAATTTCCAGGCTGTCTGACCAGATCTTGAATCTAACCTTTTGCAGGACTTCTCTGTGCAACAGGCCTAAATGGAGAAGGCTGGTAGGCTGGCCAGTTACATATATAGCTGATTTTTGGCATGGGTTTAATTTCGTTAAATACAGATGTTATCCTGTGGTTTAGCTCCTAAATCTGTCTGCCTGAGAAAACAGCCACTTTCGCAGTGACTTGGTCTCAGTGGTTAGACCAAGAACTGAGCACTGTACACTGAGTTTCCACTGATGAATAATTTAAAATAGTTTTCAGTGGCAGAGAAATGATAACTTGGAGCACAAATCCCATTCCTTCTTTACAGTGATTTGTGACTGCAGTTTGCAGAAGCAGAAATTTCAAGTTGCTTAGAGATATAAAAAAGTTTCAAGAAATGAAAAACAACTCATCTGATAGCCCTTTAAGTTTCCCCTCCCTTTTTCCTCAATGCTTCCAGAATTAACAGGGCATGATAAGACACGTGTGCTTGGATCTACAGCCAAAATACCCTGAGCTGTGGTTTCCAGGCATATCTGGGGTAATGCTTAACTTTCCCTACCTTTTTGTTTATTGTGATCATCCAAAAGACTTCATTTCTGTCCAAACAGTTACATAAACAAATAAGAGTTGTCTGGTCTATCATAGCTGTGAACTGCTGGTTTAGGAGACACAGCAGTAGGGCCTCACTGTCGTCTGTTCGTAAAAAAAAAAACACTGCGGCAGCGTCGCCTTGTGCATGTGGTCAGTGGTGGTTCTCCTTTGGTGTAGCCAGAGGAGAGAAAGTTCTGCTTGCTGATATTGTTGGATGAGGCACCCTTTGCAATTCACAGAATCACAGAATGGTAGGGGTTGGAAGGGACCTCTGGAGATCATCTAGTCCAACCCCCCTGCCAGAGCAGGTTAACCTAGAGCAGGTTGCACAGGACCGCGTCCAGGCGGGTTTTGAATATCCCCAGAGAAGGAGATTCCACAACCTCCCTGGGCAGCCTGTGCCAGTGCTCTGTCACTGTCAAAGTATAGAAGTTTTTCCTCATGTTCAGACGGAACTTCCTGTGTTCCAGTTTGTGCCCATTGCCCTTTGTCCTGATGCTGGGCACCACTGAAAAGAGTCTGGCCCCATCATCTTGACACCCGCCCTTGAGATAGTTATAAGCATTGATGAGGTCCCCTCTCAGTCTTCTCTTCCTCAGGCTAAACAGCCCCAGCTCCCTCAGCCTTTCCTTGTAGGAGAGATGCTCCAGTCCCTTAATCATCTTGGTAGCCCTCCGCTGGACTCTCTCCAGTAGTTCCTCGTCTTTCTTGAACTGGGGAGCCCAGAACTGGACACAGTACTCCAGATGGGGCCTCACTAGGGCAGAGTAGAGGGGGAGGATAACCTCCCTCGACCTGCTGGCCACACTCTTCTTAATGCACCCCAGGATGCCGTTGGCCTTCCTGGCAGCAAGGGCACATTGCTGGCTCATGGTGAATTTGTCATCTACCAGGACTCCCAGGTCCTTCTCCTCAGAGCTGCTTTCCAGGAGGTCATCCCCTAACCTGTGTACCAGTGCATGGGGTTATTCCTCCCCAGGTGCAGGACCCTGCACTTGCCCGCCTTGAACCTCATGAGGTTCCTCTCTGCCCAACTCTCCAGCCTGTCCAGGTCTCGCTGAATGGCAGCACAGCCTTCCAGTGTATCAGCCAGTCCTCCCAGTTTCGTATCATCGGCAAACTTGCTGAGGGTGCACTCTGTCCCTTCATCCAGGTCACTGATGAATAAATTCAACAAGACTGGCCCCGCTACTGACCCCTGGGGAACACCACTCGCCACAGGCCTCCAACCAGACTCTGCGCTGCTGATCACCACCCTCTGAGCTCTGCCATTCAGCCAGTTCTCAATCCACCTCACTGTCCACTCGTCTAGCCCACACTTCCTGAGCTTACCTACGAGGATATTGTGGGAGACAGTGTCAAAAGCCTTGCTGAAGTCCAGGTAGACAACATCCACTGCTCTCCCCTCATCCACCCAGCCATTCATGCCATCATAGAAGGCTATCAGATTGGTCAAGCATGATTTCCCCTTGGTGAATCCACGTTGACTACTCCTGATCACCTTCTTTTCTTCTACATGCTTGGAGATGGCCTCCAGAATGAGCTGTTCCATCACCTTTCCAGGGATGGAGGTGAGGCTGACTGGCCTGTAGGTTCCCGGGTCCTCCTTCTTGCCCTTCTTGAAGACTGGAGTGACATTGGCTTTCCTCCAGTCCTCAGGCACTTCTCCCGTTCTCCAGGACCTTTCAAAGATGATGGAGAGTGGCTTGGCAATGACCTCTGCCAGCTCCCTCAACACTTGTGAGTGTATCTCATCGGGACCCAAGGATTTGTGGGTGTCCAGTTTGCCCAACTGATCTCTAACCCGATCCTCCTCGACCAAAGGAAGGCCATCCTTTCTCCAGGCTTCCTCTCTTACCTCCAGGGTCTGGGATTCCTGGGGGCCAGCCTTAGCAGTAAAGACTGAAGCAAAGGCGGCATTCAGTAACTCTGCCTTCTCTGCATCCTTTGTCACCAGGGCACCCACCTCATTCAGCAGAGGGCCCATGTTTTCCCTAGTCTTCCGTTTGCTACCGATGTTTTTGAAGAAGCCCTTCTTATTGCCCTTCATTGTGGTTGTTCTTGCTTTAACTAAAGGTATTGGCTGTTTTCCAGTAAGAAAAATGAAAATCTTGCCACTAGAAATTAGCCTCATATTTTGGCCTTTAGGGACACTACCTCTGAGAGGGCTGATGACTATCAAGAGCTTGGGTCTCCAGAAAGGGAAGAATCCTGGTATTTAGGATGGATATGCTACAACAGGCCAGAGACTTTCCAGTCAGTTTTGAACCAGGTTCATGGCTATCTGGGGCCTTCAGAAATGGGTTGTCCTAGAAAACCTGCCCTTAGGTACCATACAATCAGGCACAGGAGACCAATGCCTTGAGTGAATTTCATTTGCTGTTTTGTTCCATTCCAGCCATCCCTAAGCTGTTTTCAGCTATTTGTGTCTCTCGCTTAAAAGCTATTTTTTCTTGGAGAGTGCGTCTCTCACTGTGGTGAGAAGCCAGGCTCCTTTCCTCACTGGAGCAGGTACACACGTGGTTTCTTTCTAGGAGCATTTGAAATCCTTGAGTTCAAATGCACGTGTTGAGTGTCTCTTCTCTGGCTGTACAGACCCTGGGGGACAGACTGAGAAAGGGGGACAGTTCCTCACTCCCCCGGCGAGCCCTAGGAAGAGCAAAGGAGCTTGCGGTACATCCAGCTGCTCCCAGCAGCGCTTGACTTTCTGTTTCTCCATCCATCATGCATTTCTGTAGCTCCTTCTGGCGAGGCAGCTGGGCAGACCTAATGGCTGCAAGCAGCATGGACAAGGTTGTCCCCTGCTGTGAGCAGCATGGACAAGGTTGTCCCCTGCGAATGCTCAGCCTTTTGTTTCTGGGTCGACGCAGGTGTTTTTGACTTGTTTGTGTGGCTCCATGTAAGCGCGCGGCACGTGCGAACAGCTCTACCTCTGTTCTGCCAGTTCCTGTTCCCAGGACCAGCACGGGCTCTGCTAGTGCACTTCTGTAGCCTGGTAGGTTTTCAAGCTTTTTCATCTATTCCTATTGACGTTAAAGCCATTTATCTTTTCTGTGGCATTTATTCCAGGACTAGACTTGGAGCCCTTGGGGAGAGGATCACAGTAGCACTTACTGTATGGGAGGAAACACGTGAGTGTTGGGAAGTTCTGTTTTTAACAAATAGCTTTATCTTGCATCTGCTTTGATAATACTGATTGCTCTCAAGAAAATTCCTGAAGGGGCACATAACACAATAGTTGAAGCCCTGCTAGCCTGGACCTCTTCAGCTCTGCTTCTGTTTTCCTCTGGAATGCCGGACAAGTTACTCTGATCTCTCTGTACATTGTTCTCCCCATTGTGAAAGAAGAGAAAAATGTGTCTGAAGAAAGCAGTAAAGGATTAAGCACTTTGAGGTTCTTGAATGAAGACTCTGTGTTGGTCTGAATCACCCAATTGGGGCAGATGGGAGCTGATTTGAAAATGCCTGACACAGCTAGATGTGCCTGAAGAAAGGGAAAAGCACATTTACCAGCTAACATAGTAAAGAGGGCTTTAAATTAGTAATTAGAGAGCTTGATGAAAACAGCCCACAGACAGAGACAAAAAAAGGGTGTCCTGGTTGCGGCTGGGATAGGGTTAATTTTCACCAGAAGCTGGCCGGGGTCTATTCTATACCATGTGACCGTCAGGCTCACTATTTAGAGGGGGTTTGACTGGAGGGGTGGGGATCGCTGCTCGGGAGCGGGCTGGGCGTTGGGCTCTGGGCGGAGAGCGACCTGTCCGGAAAGCACCGCTAAGTACACGCTGTTGTTGTTATTGTTGGGGTTTCTCGCTTGTTTGTTCTCTTTCCCTTTGTTGTTTGGTGTCGTGGTTTAACCCCAAATTGTAACCCAATACCACGCAGCCGCTCGCTCACTCCCCCACTCCCTGGTGGGGTGGGGAGGAGAATTGGAGAGAAAGGAAAACTCGCGGGTTGAGATAAAAACAGCTCACCAGGACAGCAAAGGAAAAATATGAAAATATATTAATAATGATAATAATGATAATATATACAAGGATAATAGAATATATAGAACAAACGATACACAATTTCTCACCACCCGACGACCGATACAGCCCATCCCGAGCAGGGAGCAGGGGTATCCCCCCCAGCTATCCCAGAACAGCAAGTTCCAGGGAAAGCAGGCAAGGGAACAAACAGCCGAACGAACGAAAAACAAAAAGGTAAAGATAGGGAAACAAAAAGCAACCCGAAGGGAAGCTTAAGGATTAAGGCAAGTTAAGGGTCTAAAAGCCTCAAAAGCCCAAAAGATCTAGAAAAAACCTAGTGGCCCACCGACCGACCCTCGCTTATATCGAGCATGACGTCTATGGTATGGAATACTCTCTTTGGTCAGTTTGGATCAACTATCCTGTCTCTACCCCTCCCAAGTTTTGCATCTGCACGTTAGCAGAACCTGGAAAACAGCAAAATGTCCTTGGTCGTCCAGCAGCAACCAGCAACATCAGTGTGCTATCACTATTCTTCTCACACTAAAGCCAAAACATAGGAGCTGCTGAAAACAAAACTAACTCCATCCCGGCCTAAACCAGGACATTTGGTTAAACTGTTGTTGTTGTTAACCCACGAGTTTTTGCCTTTCTTTGGCCCAATTCTCTCCCCGTCCCACCGGGAGGGGGGGGTGAGCGAGCGACCGCGTGGCTCAGCCTCCGGCTGGGGCTAAACCACGACAGTCCTTTTTTGGCGCCCAACGTGGGGCACGACAACAGCACTTCTGTATTAAGTGTGCTCTAACTGTAGTAGTTACTAAGTGACAAGCTCCTGCACGGGTCAAAAAAGTTTGCTGGCTGCATTGTTTCTCTCTTCACTTTTGGCAACATGTTAATGCGAATGTGGTTTGTCCTGGCACTGACGGTCTCAATGTCCTGGGGGAGCTATCTGGTGGAGAGGATGAGGGAATACATCATCTCCCTCTCCCTACCCAGGATTAATGTGGACAGGTTTATTACACAGGCTCCTGAGGTCCTTACTCACCCTTGTGTGAACTGCTTGGTACTACTTATTAATATTGTTGGCATATTATGAGGTTTGTGGAATCTGGTCTCGTCCTGGTGGAAGAGAAGACAACTTTTGGGTGAGGCTATATTGAAGCGTGACCTGAGGCGGCCAGTCCCAGGGTGGCAGGGTGTGTGGAAGGACTTGGGCAGGTTCCTAGGGCGGTTATCACCTCCCATAGCCTGGGACTTTACACCTGAACAGGTGAGCAACCCTAGCAAACTGACACGCCACCTGATGGAAGGGTGCCTTGCCTATCCCAATGAGAACCACCAGCTTCTAGCACTGTACTGGGGCCTGGCTTGTGCCTATCGAGCCACAGTTCAGCATTCTCAGAGGACTCCGGTTGAGGCAGGGACCCAAACTGCACCTGAGGACACCATGGTTGAGATAGGGACCCAAACAACACCACCAACTACAGTAATTGCCCCAGTAGTTAAAAAGAAGCAATGGACAAGGAGGACAACGGGTCCATATCCTCGATTAGTAAGGGAAAAGGAAGAAGAGGAAAGGTTTGATCACGAAGCCGGTCCTTCGACAAGGACATCAGAGGAAGGAGTGAGAGAATTCTGACAGGAAGCAGAAACTACCCGGTCCCTGACCTCAGCAGAACTTTGAGACGTGCGGAAAGATTACAGCCGCCAGCCAGGTGAGCGGATTGCTGCCTGGCTGCTCCGATGCTGGGATAGCGGGGCTGACAGTCAGCAACTGGAAGGCAAGGAAGCCCAACAGCTGGGATCCCTTGCTAGGAACCAGGGAATTGAGAGAGGAATTGGAAAAGAGGCAGCAATTTGCAGTCTCTGGAGACGGCTCCTCTCAAGTGTGAGGGCAAGGTATCCATTCAAGGAAGATCTTGTGAACTCCCCAGGGAAGTGGACCACTGCAGATGAAGGCATCCAGTACCTGAGAGAATTAGCAGTACTGGAAGTCATCTACAGGGATCTAGACAATGATGAGGTCTCCAAAGATCCAGAGGATGTCCTGTGCGCACGGGCTATGTGGAGGAAGGTGATTCAGAGTGTCCCAGCGTCATATTCTAACAGCCTGGCAGCGATGTATTTCCCAGATATTGATACGCCAACTGTGGAGAGAGTGTCTTCTTGGCTCCAAAACTTTGAAGAAAATCTCTGTACCGCCTCATCCCTACGGGCCAGTGCCTTGGCTATCAGGGGTGCCCCAAGAAATCAGTCCTCTCCTGCCTCAGTCGGAGGGAAAGGGAGACCCAGGCGCACGCCGCGTGGAGCACTCTGGTTCTTCCTGCGTGACCAGGGGGAGGACATGAGGAAGTGGGACGGTGAACCCACCTTTAAGCTAGAAGCCCGTGTACGCGAACTGAGAGGGAAGACAGCTGTTAAGAAGGGGCCACCCAAGAAGTCTGTCAGCAGAGTTGCTGTAGAGATGCACAAAGGCAATCAGCGATTTCCCAAACAGAGAAGAACTGAAATCACCTCCCTTGATCCTGGGGAGGGGCCTTCTGGTCTGGCGCTGCAAGGGTCAGACAGAGAATTCTCTGAGGAGGAACAGGAAGAGAGGGTCCCTGCCTTCGGCCAGGAGGAAAGGGATGACCGTGTCTACTGGACTGTGTGGGTTCGATGGCCTGGGACATCAGACCCACAGAAGTATAGGGCTTTGGTAGACACCGGTGCACAGTGTACCCTGATGCCATCAGAACATAGGGGCACGAAACCCATCTGGATCTCGGGAGTGACAGGGGGATGCCAAGAATTGTCGGTACTGGAGGCTGAGGTGAGCTTAACAGGGGACAAGTGGGAAAAGCACCCCATTGTGACCGGCCCAGAGGCCCCTTGTATCCTTGGCATAGACTACCTCAGGAGAGGGTACTTCAAGGACCCAAAGGGATACCGATGGGCTTTTGGTGTAGCCATGGTGAATGCAGAGAAGACCAAACAGCTATCTACCCTGCCTGGCCTCTCAGAAGATCCCTGCGTTGTGGGATTGCTGCAAGCTGAAGAACAGAAGGTACCAATTGCTACCAGGACGGTGCACTGGCGGCAATATCGCACCAACCGAGACTCCCTGGCTCCCATCCATGAGCTGATTCATCAATTGGAGAGCCAAGGAGTCATTAGTAAGACTCATTCACCTTTTAATAGTCCTATATGGCCAGTATGGAAATCTAATGGGGAATGGAGATTAACGGTGGACTATCGTGGCCTGAATGAAGTCACGCCACCACTGAGTGCTGCCGTGACGGACATGCTAGAACTTCAGTATGAACTGGAGTCCAAGGCATCCAAGTGGTATGCCACCATTGATATTGCCAATGTGTTCTTCTCCATCCCTTTGGCAGCAGAGTGCAGGCCACAGTTTGCTTTTACTTGGAGGGGTGTCCAGTACACCTGGAATCGACTGCCCCAGGGGTGGAAACACAGCCCTACCATTTGCCATGGACTGATCCAGACTGCACTGGAAAAGGGTGGAGCTCCAGAACACCTGCAATACATTGATGACATCATTGTGTGGGGCAACACAGCAGAAGAGGTTTTTGAGAAAGGGGAAAAAATAATTCAAATTCTTCTGAGAGCTGGCTTTGCCATAAAACAAGGAAAGGTCAAAGGACCTGCACAGGAGATCCAGATTTTAAGAATAAAATGGCAAGATGGACGTCATCAGATTCCAACAGATGTGATCAGCAAAATGGCAGCTATGTCTCCACCAGCTAACAAAAAGGAGACCCAAGCTTTCTTAGGCGTTGTGGGTTTCTGGAGAATGCATATTCCAAATTACAGTTTTATTGTAAGCCCTCTCTATCACGTGACCCGAAAGAAGAATGATTTCACATGGGGCTCTGAGCAACGACAAGCCTTTGAACAAATTAAACAGGAGATAGTTCATGCAGTAGCCCTTGGGCCAGTCCGGGCAGGACAAGATGTTAAAAATGTGCTCTACACCGCAGCCGGGGAGAACGGCCCTACCTGGAGCCTCTGGCAGAAAGCACCAGGGGAGACTCGAGGTCGACCCCTGGGGTTTTGGAGCCGGGGATACAGAGGATCTGAGGCCCGCTACACTCCAACTGAAAAAGAGATCTTGGCAGCATATGAAGGGGTTCAAGCTGCTTCGGAGGTGGTTGGTACTGAAGCACAGCTCCTCCTGGCACCCCGACTGCCGGTGCTGGGCTGGATGTTCAAAGGGAGAGTCCCCTCTACAAATCGTGCCACCGATGCCACATGGAGCAAGTGGGTCGCACTGATCACACAACGAGCTCGAATAGGAAACCCCAGTCGCCCAGGAATCTTGGAAGTGATAACGGACTGGCCAGAAGGGAAAGATTTTGGAATGTCGACAGAGGAAGAGGTGATGCGTGCTGAAGAGGCCCCACCATAAAATGAACTACCAGAAAATCAGAAGGAATATGCCCTGTTCACTGATGGGTCCTGTCGTATTGTGGGAAAGCATCGAAGGTAGAAAGCTGCTGTGTGGAGTCCTACACGACGAGTTGCAGAAGCCACTGAAGGAGAAGGTGAATCAAGTCAGTTTGCAGAGGGGAAAGCCATCCAGCTGGCTTTAGATATTGCTGAGCGAGAGAAGTGGCCAGTGCTCTATCTCTATACCGACTCCTGGATGGTGGCGAATGCCCTGTGGGGGTGGTTACAGCAATGGAAGCAGAGCAACTGGCAGCGCAGAGGCAAACCCATCTGGGCTGCCAAATTGTGGCAAGATATTGCTGCCCGGCTAGAGAAGCTGGTTATAAAAGTATGCCACATAGATGCCCATGTACCCAAGAGTCAGGCCACTGAGGAACATCAAAACAACCAGCAGGTGGATCAGGCTGCTAGGATTGAAGTGGCTCAGGTGGACCTGGACTGGCAACATAAAGGTGAATTATTCCTAGCTGGGTGGGCCCATGACACCTCAGGCCATCAGGGAAGAGATGCAACATACAGATGGGCTCGTGACCGAGGGGTGGACTTGACCATAGACACTATCGCACAGGTTATCCATGAGTGTGAAACATGCGCCTCAATCAAGCAAGCCAAGCAGTTAAAGCCTCTCTGGTATGGAGGACGATGGCTGAAATATCAATATGGGGAGGCCTGGCAGATTGATGATATCACACTCCCACAGACCCGCCAAGGCAAGCGCCATGTCCTCACAATGGTGGAAGCAACCACCGGGTGGCTGGAAACATATCCTGTGTCCCACGCCACCGCCCGGAATACTAGCCTGGGCCTTGAGAAGCAAGTCTTATGGCGACATGGCACCCCAGAAAGGATTGAGTCAGACAATGGGACTCATTTCTGAAACAACCTCCTAGACACCTGGGCCAAAGAGCATGGCATTGAGTGGGTGTATCACATCCCCTATCATGCACCAGCCTCTGGGAAAATTGAACGATACAATGGACTACTGAAAACTACACTGAGAGCAATGGGTGGTGGGACCTTGAAACATTGGGATACACATTTTGCAAAAGCCACCTGGTTAGTTAACACTAGGGGATCTACCAATCGAGCTGGTCCTGCCCAATCAAAGCCTTTACATACTGTAGAAGGGGATAAAGTTCCTGTAGTGCACATGAAGAATATGTTAGGGAAGACAGTCTGGGTTACTCCTGCCTCAGGCAAAGGCAAACCCATCCGTGGGATTGTTTTTGCTCAAGGACCTGGGTGCACTTGGTGGGTGATGCGAAAGGATGGGGAAGTCCGATGTGTACCTCGAGGGGATTTGATTTTGGGTGAGAATAGTCAATGAATGAACTATTGATAAAACTGAGCAAAGTGCAGCAGTAATGGAAGCAGAACTGGCTTTAGCAACTGGCGCCCATCAACTTCCTCAAGAGATCGACATCTTCAACCCACAGACCGTGGAGATGATGCAGCAGCTGAGCCAGATACCGTGACTGCAATCTCCAGATGCAACAATCCAACACTACACACCCTCCTCCCACTGCGTCCAGCGTCACCTGCCACACCACGCTGAGACCCAGCCCTGTTTCACCGACTGAGCAAACTCCATGTCATCTCTCCTGCCCCAAGCGACTATTCTGACAGATGGAGCCTAAAGTCATGGACTAAATGAACTCAATGGACACTTCAAAGGGATGGTCCATAGACTAAGGGAATGATGTCTGTGTGTGTATCTGTGTATATATATATATAACAGGAAAAGTGGTGGTGATTAATTGGAAAGTGTAGGATCTGAGCGTGACATATATGGTATAGAATAAGGGGTGGATAATGTCCTGGTTGCGGCTGGGATAGGGTTAATTTTCACCAGAAGCTGGCCGGGGTCTATTCTATACCACGTGACCGTCACGCTCACTATTTAGAGGGGGGTTGAGGGGAGGGGCGGGGATCGCTGCTCGGGAGCGGGCTGGGCGTCGGGCTGCGGGCGGGAGCGACCTGTCCGGAAAGCACCGCTAAGTACCCTCTGTTGTTGTTATTGTTGGGGTTTCTCGTTTGTTTGTTCTCTTTCCCTTTGTTGTTTGGTTAAACTGTTGTTGTTGTTAACCCACGAGTTTTTGCCTTTCTTCGTCCCGATTCTCTCCCCGTCCCACCGGGAGGTGGGGGGTGAGCGAGCGACCGCGTGGCTCAGCCTCCGGCTGGGGCTAAACCACGACAAAGGGTGATCTGATAAAGGGCTTAAAAATTAGGGATACTGTGTTATTTATAGGGTTATTGGAGGGGAAGGAGGAAGGATAGCAGTTCAATCCACTGAATAGCTTAAATGCTTGCTAATGCAAGAGTGAATAAACAGGAAGAACTAGATGTCTTAACACATCATTTAATAGGTATAATAGACACGTGCTGGGATAACTCATGAGGCTTGAATATTAATAGAAAAGAATAAAGCTTATTCTGGAAGGGTAACAGAAGTGACAAGGGAAGAGATGTTTTCCTTTTACGTTCATGTGCTCTGAGATCCAGCGTGGAGAAAGAGATGAACAAATCGCAGATCTCTGAGTAATGCTGCAAGAGTAAAGAACACAGATGTAGCAAACCAAGAAGGGCAGTCTATTAATATAGTTTGCTGAGGGATAGGGCATGGTGCTAAATGAGGAATTCTTACTATGCAGACACAGAATTGGAGGGGAGCATAGGGGAACACGACCTGTTCAGCTGGCACAACCTTTTGGAGTAGAGAGAGATAGGTAATTTCTTGGAGCTAGAGAGGAGGCTGTTCCAGAACTGATTCCCTCCAAGAGGGAGGAGCTGACTGGTCCTGTGAAAGCAGAAGGGACTATAAACAGGAATGATTATGAGATGATGGTATGATACTTAGGAAAAAATGACAATAGCAAAGTGTTTAAAATGGACCTCAAGAAGGAAATCTTCAGTAAATATGAAGAACCAGTAACTAAGATTTCATGGGAAGGAAATCTGGAGTGGAGGGAGAATTATGCAGAGCTGTTATTTCCTTAAATAATTTATATTAAGGGCACGGGTATAAGTTATCATGTTTCAGGGAAAGGCTCAGAAGGGCAAGTGAAATGACAAAATTACAAGATCTTAATTCACTTCAGACAGAGGAAGGATGCCTCTAGAAGGTGCAAAGAAGGTTGTTTTTGTAGCACAAACTGCGTGGCAAATGCTCAAAGCAAGAAAAAGCTACTGAGGACGTAAAAGGCTGTCGTGGTTTAGCCCCAGTCGGCAACCAAATACCACACAGCTGCTTGCTCACTTCTCCCCCTCCCCAGTGGGGTGGGGAGGAGAATTGGAAAGAAAGGAAAACTCATGGGTTGAGATAAAGACAGTTCACTAGGACAATAAAGAAAAAGATAATAATAATATAATATATTAATAATAATATTACTACTAATAATAAAATATAATGATAATAGAATATACAAAATGAACAATACACAATTGCTCATCGCCTGATGACCCGATGACTGATACAGCCCATCCCGAGTAGCAATCACAGAGCGAAACTGAGAGCGATCTCAGAACAATCCTGAGCAGCAATCTCGGAACAGCAATTTCCCCAGCAGTGATCTCAGAACCGCAAGTTCCAGAGAGAGCGAGCGAGGGAGGGCAGAATGAAAGAACGAAAGCCCGAATGAACAACATCCAGCCCACCAACCGACCCCCACTTATATACTGGGCATGATGTCTATGGTATGGAATACTTTCTTTGGCTGGTTTGGGTCAACTGTACTGGCTATACCCCTCCCAGTTTTTTGCACCTGCACATTAGCAAAACCTGGGAAGCTGAAAAAAGTCCTTGATCTCTTAGCAGCAACTAATAACATCAGTGTATTATCAACATTCCTCACATACCAAATCCCATACTAAATCCAAAACACTGTAGCTACTGGGGAGAAAATTAGCTCCATCACAGCCAAAACCAGGACAAGGGCAATAAAAGTTTTTCTGTCAGAGTTTGGATCTCTGGGGTTCTGTAACCCTTCTAGTAAGAGGGAGATCAAAGATGGTTTATGTCTGCTACTCAGTGAAAAAAGCTCAGCAAATAATGCTAAGAAATCTGATTTTCTTTTTTTTATTTTTACTTTAGACAGGTGTCCTGGTTTAGGCTGGGACGGAGCTAGTTTTGTCTTCAGCAGCTACTGTGTTTTGGCTTTAGTGTGAGAAGAATGGTGACGATAGTACGCTGATGTTGTTGGTTGCTGCTAAACGACCAAGGACATTTTGCAGTTTCCCAGGTTTTGCTAATGTGCAGGTGCAAAAACTTGGGAGGGGTAGAGCCAGAATAGTTGATCCAAACTGGCCAAAGAGAGTATTCCATACCATAGACATCATGCCCGGTATAAGTGAGGGTCGGCTGGTGGGCCACTAGCCTTAATCCTTAAGCTTCCCTTCTGGTTGCTTTTTGTTCCCTGTTTTTCCTTTTTTTCATTCGTTCGGGACTTTTCGTTCATTCATTTGGCTGTTCATTCCTTTGCCTGCTCTCTCTGGAACTTGCTGTTCTGGGATAGCTGCAGGGGGGAATATCCCTGCTCCCTGACTGCTGCTCAGGACGGGCTATATTGGTCATTGGGTGGTGAGAAATTGTGCATCGTTTGTTTTATATATTCTATTATCCTTATATATATTCTTATTATCATTATTAATATATTTTTATATTTTTCCTTTGCTGTCCTGGTGAACTGCTGTTCTCTCAACCCATGAGTTTTCCTTTTTCTCTGATTCTTCTCCCCACCCCACCAGGGAGTGGGGGAGTGAGTGAGCGAGCGGCTGCGTGGTATTCTGTTAAACCGTGACACGGGCATCTAACACATTAGTTGCCAGAAACAGAAGAGAAGGGGGGAGGTTTGCATTGCCTGATGAAGCATTGGCTCTGCCAGAAAGGATCTGCCAAAATAGATCATATTCTGGAACGCTGTCAGCTGTATGGTGGTGGGTGTCCTGGTTTACGCCAGGACGGAGCTAGTTTTGTTCGTTCGGGCCTTTTCATTCGTTCATTCATTCGGCTGTTTGTTCCCTTGCCTGCTTTCTCTGGAACTTGCTGTTCTGGGATAGCTGCAGGGGAATATCCCAGTTTGGTATTGGAGGTATTGGAGGCTGAGGTGAGCTTAACAGGGGACAAGTGGGAAAAGGACCCCATTGTGGCCGGCCCTCAGGAGAGGGTACTTCAAGGACCCAAAGGGATATCAATGGGCTTTTGGTGTAGCCGCTGTGAATGCAGAGAAGACCAAACAGCTAGTATCTACCCTGCCTGGCCTCTCGGAAGATCCCTTCGTTGTGGGATCACTGCGAGCTGAAGAACAGCAGGTGACAATTGCTACCAGGACGGTGCACTGGCGGCAATATTGCACCATCCGAGGCTCCCTGAACCCCATCCATGAGCTGATTCATCAACTGGACAGCCCAGGAGTCATCAGCAAGACCCACTCACCTTTTAATAGTCCAATATGGGCAGTGCAAAAATCTAACTGAGAGTTTGCTTTCACTTGGAGGGGCATCCAGTACACCTGGAATCGACTGCCCCAGGGGTGGAAACACAGCCCCACCCTTTGCCATGGACTGGCGCTGGAAAAGGATGAAGTTCTGGAACAGCTGCAATACATTGATGACGTCATTGTGTGGGGCAACACAGCAGAAGAAGTTTTTGAGAAAGGGGAAAAAATAATCCAAATCCTTCTGAGAGCCGGTTTTGCCATAAAACGAGGGAAGGTCAAAGGACCTGCACAGGAGATCCAGTTCCTAGGAATAAAATGGCAAGATGGACGTCGTCAGATCCCGATGGATGTGATCAGCAAAATGGCAGCTATGTCTCCACCAACTAACAAAAAGGAAACCCAAGCTTTCTTAGGCGTTGTAGGTTCCTGGAGAATGCATATTCCAAATAACAGTTTGATTGTAAGTCCTCTCTATCAAGTGACCCAGAAGGAGAACGATTTCAAATGGGGCCCTGAGCAATGACAAGCCTTTGAACAAATTAAACAGGAGATAGTTCATGTAGCAGCCCTTGGGCCAGTCCGGGCAGGGGAAGATGTAAAAAAAATGCTCTACACCGCAGCCGGGGAGAATGGCCCTACCTGGAGCCTCTGGCAGAAAGCACCAGGGGAGACTCGAGGTCGACCCCTGCGGTTTTGGAGCCAGGGATACAGAGGACCCGAGGCCCGCTATACTCCAACTGAAAAAGAGATCTTGGCAGCATATGAAGGGGTTCAAGCTGCTTCGGAGGTGGTTGGTACTGAAGCACAGCTCCTCCTGGCACCCCGACTGCCGGTGCTGGGCTGGATGTTCAAAGGGAGAGTCCCCTCTACGCATCATGCCACCAATGCCACATGGAGTAAGTGGGTTGCACTGATCACACAACGAGCTTGAATAGGAAACCCCAGTCACCCAGGAATCTTGGAAGTGATCATGGACTGTCCAGAAGGCAAAGATTTTGGAATGTCGACAGAGGAAGAGGTGACACGTGCTGAAGAAGCTCCACGGTATAATAAACTGCCAGAAAATGAGAAGGAATATGCCCTGTTCACTGATGGGTCCCGTCATATCGTGGGAAAGCATCGAAGGTGGAAAGCTGCTGTGTGGAGTCCTGCATGACAAGTCGCAGAAGCCGCTGAAGGAGAAGGTGAATTGAGTCAGTTTGCAGAGGGGAAAGCCATCCAGCTGGCTTTAGATATTGGTGAGTGAGAAAAGTGGCCAGTACTTTATACTGACTCATGGATGGTGGCAAATGCCCTGTGGGGGTGGTTACAGCAATGGAAGCAGAGCAACTGGCAGCGCAAAGGCAAACCTATCTGGGCTGCCAAACTGTGGCAAGATATTGCTGCCCGGCTAGAGAAGCTGGTTATAAAAGTACGCCATGTAGATGCCCATGTACCCAAGACTTGGACCACTGAGGAACATCAAAACAACCAGCAGGTGGGTCAGGCTGCTAGGATTGAAGTGGCGCAGGTGGATCTGGACTGGCAACATAAAGGTGAATTATTCCTAGCTGGGTGGGCCCATGACACCTCAGGCCATCAGGGAAGAGATGCAACATATAGATGGGCTCGTGATCGAGGGGTGGACTTGACCATAGACACTATCGCACAGGTTATCCATGAGTGTGAAACATGCGCCGCAATCAAGCAAGCCAAGCGGTCAAAGCCTCTCTGGTATGGAGGACGATGGCTGAAATATCAATATGGGGAGGCCTGGCAGATTGATGATATCACACTCCCACAGACCCGCCAAGGCAAGCGCCATGTCCTCACAATGGTGGAAGCAACCACCGGGTGGCTGGAAACATATCTCGTGCCCCATGCCACCGCCCAGAACACCATCCTGGGCCTTGAGAAGCAAGTCTTATGGTGACATGGCACCCCAGAAAGGTGGCTAGTTTTGTTCGTTCGGGCCTTTTCATTCGTTCATTCGGCTGTTTGTTCCCTTGCCTGCTTTCTCTGGAACTTGCTGTTCTGGGATAGCTGCAGGGGAATATCCCTGTTCCCTGACTGCTGCTCGGGACAGGCTGTATCGGTCATCGGATGGTGAGAAATTGTGTATCGTTTGTTTTATATATTCTATTATTCTCATATATACTATTATTACTATCATTAATATATTTTTATATTTTTCCTTTGCTGTCCTGGTGAACCGCTTTTCTCTCAACCCGCAAGTTTTCCTTTCTCTCCGATTCTCCTCCCCACCCCACTGGGGAGGGGGAGAGTGAGCGAACAGCTGCGTGGTATTAGGTTACTATCTGGGGTTAAACCATGACAGTGGGGCATAAGGATATTGTTTTAAATTCCTTCTAGGTGAATTCCCGTGTCAAGTATGCATTGTCTACAAGATAGGTGGAGTGTCCCTTGTGCTCCAGTCAGCTTTGGTAAGGCCTCAGCTGCAAACTGTGGTCCATTTTGGCCACCATGCTTCCAGAATGAGGTGAACTAGCTGGGAAGCCCACTGGAGAGCAGCAAGATTGATGCTACTTCTGACAGATTGACCCATAAGAAGTGACTGAAGAAACTGGAGTTGCTTACCCTTGGGAACAGAAGAATACAGTAAGGCATAACAGCCTTCAACACATAATGAACTCGTCTGTGCTCTGCGTCCTTGGCAAATAGCACAAGGAACTGAGGAGGCGCACCTTTGACCATTCCAGGAGAAGATATAATTTGTTTAAATTGAAGTAATGAGTTTTATGTTAGATAATGGGGAAAAAAACTCCTCCAGGGGAAGGACACTGCAGTCCTGGAATAGGCAGTCAGAAGAACAGCCATCACTGGAGCTTTCTAGGACATTTATTGAGAGTGACAGGCATGACCCTGTCTTGAGGTAGAAGATAGATTTGATGACCTCTTGAAATCCCTTCCAGTGTTTTTTTATTTCATGATAGCTATGGTGGTGATGTCCCATCTGTGGGATGATGCTAGGAGATGCACTTGTACTGGAGGAAGGTCACTAACAGCAGGCTGATGGCAACAGCCCCAGAGCCTTCAGGGGGAAGAGATAGAGCAGGGCAGGAATAGTGAGCATCACTAGTTAAGTGGTAATTCTTATCCAGGAGAAGGTGTACAACCTGTAAAACCAGTGCTGGCATTGCAGTGGGGTGTGAGCAGAGAAGACTCGGAGTATGGACTTACACCGCTATGGTACCAGTCCACAGTGCTGCTCTTTCAGTGTCACCAGCCTCTTCAATTCCCTGACATGGGGTGGTTAGCACAAAGCACAGATTCCTGGTGACATTACCTTTTAGAAGCTCTGCTTACTTTTTCTGATGCTTCATTCATGTCTGTATTGACTCTGCTTACCTTCAAGCATGTCTGATGTGTTTCCTCTTCTTTACAGAGGAAGAGAGACAACTTCAAGCAAACAACCGGGATTTTAATCTACAGTTTGAATATGATGTAAGTAACCAGCATATATTGTTTCATGAAGATGTAGTCACAGATGTAGCTGCATCTGCTTCATGTCTTCAATGTTGTTTCAAGGGGATGACATGACTGCACACTAGCTATGACTCTGAAAACAATGCAAACATGTGCCAGATGAACCATCAGAGAGATGGTTCATTACTGAGTCAACCATAGGGAGCTCTGCCTTTGGAGTCAACTCTGCGATTGGGCAGTCGAAGGAGATCTAATGTTGCAAGAATATAACACAGTGACTTTACACACTTCCAGAAAATTATTTATGAGTCAAAGTTTTTGCAGGATCAGGCTCCAAGGCCTTTCAATAATGGAACCTGGGGGGAGATTTCTGCTGGAAATATGTCTCCATTTAAAGTAAAACATGAAAGGAAATGTGTCGGTTCCTCAGCTCTTGCAGTGAAATCCTCTCTGGCAGGAAGGTTTTGAATCTGGCCTTTGTGGCTTCCTGCCAGCTGTATTTCCAGCTCCTTAACAACCTACTTAGGTTCACATTGTGCCATGAAATCTGTGACTTGAAGGAGCACCATGACACAGGCTGTAGTGCCAGGCAGCCCCTTGGGCAACTTGATTTCCAAAGCTTGGGGACCATTTGCTGATGCTGTGTGCAGAGGAGGGCTAGCTCAGCTGCTAGACCTGTACTGCCTGGCTGCAGGATCATCTCCTCCTTGAGGTGATCCTAAAGCTGCATTCTTTCAAAGCATTTGCAGCTGCCAACTGATAATAAAAGGAATTTTGTGAATTTTTGTCCTCTGCATATCTAAATTCCAATGGTGAAATTCACCCTTCAGTTTTACTCAGGAGCTCCTTTGAATCATACAATGGACTACGGAAAACTACACTGAGAGCAATGGGTGGTGGGACCTTGAAACATTGGGATACAGATTGAGCAAAAGCCACCTGGTTAGTCAACACTAGAGGATCTACCAATCGAGCTGGCCCTGCCCAATCAAAGTCTTTACACACTGTAGAAGGGGATAAAGTTCCTGTAGTGCACATGAAGAATATGTTAGGGAAGACAGTCTGGGTTAGTCCTGCCTCAGGCAAAGGCAAACCCATCCATGGAATTGCTTTTGCTCAAGGGCCTGGGTGCACTTGGTGGGTGATGCGAAAGGATGGGGAAGTCGGATGTGTACCTCGAGGGGATTTGATTTTGGGTGAGAATAGCCAATGAATGAAACTGTATGATGTTAATTGCTATATAACCTTGTCACTGTATGTCATCTCTACCACAGTTGCCATATGCCAGATCAGTGGTATTATAGCAAGAATTACCCAAATTAATAAAGAATGAACTATTGGTAAAACTGAGCAAAGTGCAGCGGTAATGGAAGCAGAACTGGCTTTAGCAACTGGTGCCCAGCAACTTCCTCAAGAGATCGACATCTTCAACCCACAGACCGTGGACATGATACACCAGCTGAGCCAGATACCACAACTGAAAGCTCCAGATGCATCATGCAACAATCCAACACTACACACCATCCTCCCACTGCGTCCAGTGTCACCTGCCGCACTGCACCGAGACCCAGCCCTGTTTCACCGACTGAGCAAACTCCATGTCATCTCTCCTGCCCCAAGAGACTATTATGACAGATGGAGCCCAAAGTCATGGACTAAATGAACTCAATAGACATTTTGGAGGGATGGTCAATAGACTAAGGGAATGATGTCTCTCTGTGTGTGTGTGTGTGTATATATATATAAACCAGGAAAAGTGGTGGTGATTAATTGGAAAGTGTAGGATCTGAGCGTGACCTATATGGTATAGAATAAGGGGTGGATAATGTCCTGGTTGCGGCTGGGATAGGGTTAATTTTCACCAGAAGCTGGCCAGGGGGCTATTCTATACCATGTGACCATCACACTCACTATGTAGAGGTGGACAGCTCGAGGCAGGGATCGAGGTGGGGATCACTGCTCCGGAGTGGGGCTCTGGGCAGGGAGCAACCTGAGCTGGGAAGCACTGCTAAGTACACTCTGTTGTTGTTACTGTTGGGGTTTTCTTGTTTTTTTGTTTTCTTTTCCTTTGTTGTCCCATTAAACTGTTGTTGTTGTTAACCCATGAGTTTTGCATTTTTTTTCCTGATTCTCTCCCCCATCCCACTGGGAGCTGGGGGCGAGCGAGTGGCCACGTGGTGCTCAGCTGCAGGTTGGGGCTAAACCATGACACTACAGCAGCAATCTGCACTGCTCTTTCTGCTTTTAGGAAGGTGTTAGCTGGATTCATCTGAAGAACAGCTGAGGCATTGTCAGAGAGCAGCTAGAGCAGGGCTGCCCTACAATAGGGGACGAGCTGGGAGCTGAGGGTGACCCCAGTGCAGGCAATGCCCTCACTGATCAGGATGCAGTCCTGCAGCATCTGGTCAGGGGCGACAGGGCAGGATGCTAGTAATGGGATGCATCCTGATCATCCCAGACAAAGTGAGATGAACCAGGTCCAGGGTCCATTTAGGGAGCCCAGTCAGGAGCAGAGGGAGACAGGGCTGAAGACAAGACTACACCATAGGTCCAATCTAGGAGGTAGGGCTGGATATGTCCATCTGGGAAAGTAGGACAGACGTCAGGCTGGGGACTGGTACTCCTACAACATAGCTCAGGCAAGCACTGAAGTCCTAGGGCTGAGCTTAAGTGGAGCTCCTGGGCCCTGGACAGGGGGTGTGGATGGAGGTGCCAGGTGAGGTCAAGGCCATTAAGGCATATTAGAGCCCTGACAGGCACAGAAAGGTTGAGCTGTGCCAGACATGAGCTGTAGTGAAGTCCATAGACTCTCTTTGGACCTAGTCCTCCACTCTTCATCTTATCTTAAACTTCATGGAGACAAAACTCCTACCATACTTGTTGGGAGTCTGGTTGTGTGAAACCTTAATGAACAGTGTACGGTGGCTTGGTGTTTTCCTCCTCTGCACCATGCGGCAATGCTCTGCCCTCCCTTTCACTTCTCTTCCCTGCCTGACAGCAGCTTCAGGTACTGAAGAGAAGGCAATGTTGTCATGGTTTAACCCCAGATGGTAACTGAATACCATGCAGCCGTTCACTCGCTCCCCAACCCCCAGTGGGGTGGGAAGGAGAATTGGAAAGAAAAGGAAAACTCGTGGGTTGAGATAAAACCAGTTCATCAGGACAACAAAGGAAAAATTATATTATATATTAATAATTATAATAATAGTAATAAAATATAAGGATAATAGAATATATAAAATGAACAATGCACAAATTCTCACCACCCGTTGACCAATACAGCCCATCCCGAGCAGCAGTCAGGGAACAGGAATATTCCCCAGCAGCTATCCCAGGACAGTAAGTTCCAGAGAGAGAGAGCGAGGGAACAAACAGCCAAATGAACGAATGAACGAAAAGGCCTGAACGAATGAAAAGAGGGAAAAAGAGAACTGGCCCATCGGCCGACCCCCACTTATACCGGGCATGACGTCTATGGTATGGAATACTCTCTTTGGCCAGTTTGCATCAACTATACTGGCTGTACCCCTCCCAGGTTTTTGCACCTGCACGTTAGCAAAACCTGGGAAACTGGAAGATGTCCTTGATCGCTTAACAGCAACTAATAACATCAGTGTATTATCAACATTCTTCACATACTAAATCCAAAACACAGTAGCTACTGGAGAGAAAATTAGCTCCATCCTGGCCGAAACCAGGACAAATGTAGTTGAAGGAGATGACTAAGAGACAAGGCCATTAGATCCTGTACTTGGCCTGTCTGTGAGCGATGATGTAAGGTCAGCAAGCCATGTCACCTCCATCTGCCTCCATGCACTCTTCTGCACCACCATGATGAGGACATTCACCACAGTGATGTTACATGGATTGACAGCTCTGTAATAGGATGGCTCCAGGCAGAAGGAACAGTATAGGAAAACAGAGCTAGTGATGACATTTTCCTAGAGATTTTCCTGGAATACCCAATATGTGATGAGATCCTGGAACTCACTTTATTATTGCTGCCAAGAGGGAGAGGGAGTTGAGGGGTTATATATCTAAGAAATTCCCAAAGCTGTTAAAAAGAAAAAAAAGAAGAAAAAACAAAAAAAGAAAAAAGAGGAGTGTGGATTGGATATAGATCTTTCTATTTTTGGTGTTCGACCAGTCTTTTACTTCTGGGAGTCAGGATGAGACCTTTACAGGGACCAGATGAACCCCATCGGCATCCTGTTGGCCTTTCTCAGTCTTCTGTTGAGTTGGGGCTGCTGCTCACTGTTGGGAATAAGGCAGTGAACTCGGTAGGCTTAAAACTGATCTAGTCTGACTATTCTGTACTCCCTATGAAAACAAAACCTCTGTGGCACCATGTGCTCTGTTACATGACTTTATTAAATTATTAAATGTACTGTGGTCACATTTCTGCATATGGCAGCTGCGTACTTTCAAATTGCACTACAGCAGTTAAACAAAGTGTTACTGAATTGTGCTCCCACCGTCTCCTTGCAAGGCTTTATCAAAGCACCGGGGAAAAGTTGTTTCTGCTTCTCAGCTGCTTCATCAGTCTGTACCTTGTGCTACACAGGTACCAGTGAAATTGCCGGGTGTTGTGGCACAACACCTCCCTGCAGGATGGCCAAGATATCACTAACATTAGCTTTGAACCAGGTTGTTCAGCTGCTAGAAACTAATATATCACTGAGCCAGGGATATAAATTCAGATGGTCAGTACTCTGCCATACCCTGCCTTTTCTGGGTATCACCCTTTAGCCCCTGTAATCTGACCACAAAGCCAGCAATGTTTCTTATTTCCAGTGACTTTTATGTCTAGGAGATGATTTGTTTGCTCAGCAAAAAAAGGTAGGCGCCATCTGCCAAGCATGAATGCACGGAGCATGGGCAACAAACAGGAGGAGCTTGAGGCTGTTGTGAAAGGGGAAAACTATGATATAGTTGCCATCACGGAAACATGGTGGGATGACACGCATAGCTGGAGTGCCGCGATGGATGGCTATAAACTCTTTAGAAGGGATAGGCAAGGAAGGAGAGGCGGTGGGGTAGCCCTCTATGTTAGGGAGAGTCTGGACTGCCTTGAGCTCGAGGACGGTGATGCGAGGGTTGAGTGCCTATGGGTAAGAATCAGGGGGAAGGCCACCAAGGCAGACATTGTGGTGGGAGTCTGTTATAGACCACCCAACCAGGACGAGGAGGCAGATGAAGTATTCTACAAGCAGCTGGGAGAAGCCTCATGATCGCTCACCCTTGTTCTCGTGGGGGACTTGAACTTGCCAGATGTCTGCTGGAAATACAATGCAGCAGAGAGGAAACAGTCCAGGAGGTTCCTGGAGTGTGTGGAAGATAACTTCCTCACACAGCTGGTGAGGGAGCCCACGAGGGAAGGCGCCCCGCTGGACCTGTTGTTTGTGACCAGAGAAGGTCTTGTGGGTGATGTGACGGTTGGAGGCCGTCTTGGGCACAGTGACCATGAAATGATTGAGTTTTCGATTCTCAGAGAAGTAAGGAGGAGGGTCACCAGAGCTGCCACCTTGGACTTCCGGAGGGCAGACTTTGGCCTGTTTAGGAGTCTGGTTGGCAGAGTCCCTTGGGAGGCAGTCCTGAAGGGCAAAGGAGTCCAGGAAGGCTGGACATTCTTCAAAAGGGAGATCTTAAAGGCGCAGGAGCAGGCCGTCCCCATGAGCCAAAAGACGAGCCGGCGGGGAAGAAGACCAGCCTGGCTGAGCAGAGAGCTCCGGCTGGAACTTAGGAATAAAAAGAGAGTCTACAACCTTTGGAGGAAGGGGCAGGCAACTCAGGAGGACTACAAGGATGTCGTGAGGTTATGTAGGGAGAAAATTAGAAGGGCCAAGGCCCAGCTAGAACTTAATCTGGCTACTGCCGTAAAAGACAACAAAAAACTCCTTCTACAAATACATTAACAATAAAAAGGGGGCTAAGGAGAATCTCCCTCCTTTATTGGATGCGGAGGGAGACTTAGTGTCAAGGGACGAGGAAAAGGCTGAGGTGCTAAATGCCTTCTTTGCCTCAGTCTTTAACAGCAAGGGAAGTTGCTCTCTGGGCACCCAGCCCCCTGAGCAGGAAGACAGGGATGGGGAGCAGAATGTAAACCCCGTAGTCCAAGGGGAAATGGTCAGTGACCTGCTACGCCACCTAGACACGCACAAGTCTATGGGGCCGGATGGGATCCACCCAAGGGTGCTGAAAGAGCTGGCAGAAGTGCTCACCAAGCCACTCGCCATCATTTATCAGCAGTCCTGGCTAACTGGGGAGGTCCCAGTTGACTGGAGGCTGGCAAATGTGACGCCCATCTACAAGAAGGGCCGGAAGGAGGATCCGGGGAACTACAGGCCTGTCAGCCTGACCTCGGTGCCCGGGAAGATTATGGAGCAGATCATCTTGAGTGCCATCACGCGGCACGTATGGGACAACCGGGCAATCGGGCCCAGTCAGCATGGGTTTATGAAAGGCAGGTCCTGCCTGACCAACCTGATCTCCTTCTATGACATGGTGACCCGCTTAGTAGATGAGGGAAAGGCTGTGGACGTTGTGTACCTGGAATTTAGTAAAGCCTTTGACACCGTCTCCCACAGCATCCTCCTGGAGAAACTGGCTACCCATGGCTTGGATGGGCATACTCTGCGCTGGGTAGGAAACTGGCTGGATGGCCGGGCCCAAAGAGTTGTGGTGAATGGAGTTAAATCCAGTTGGCAGCCGGTCACAAGTGGTGTTCCCCAGGGCTCAGTACTGGGGCCAGTTCTGTTCAATATCTTTATCAATGATCTGGACGAGGGGATCAAGTGCACCCTCAGTAAGTTTGCAGATGATACCAAATTGGGCGGGAGTGTTGATCTGCTGGAGGGCAGGCAGGCGCTACAGAGGGACCTGGACAGGCTGGATCGATGGGCCAAGACCAATTGTATGAGATTCAACAAGGCCAAGTGCCGGGTCCTGCACTTGGGACACAACAACCCCAGGCAACACTACAGGCTTGGGGGGGAGTGGCTGGAAAGCTGCCTGGTGGAAAAGGACCTGGGGGTGTTGGTCGACAGCCGGCTGAATATGAGCCAGCAGTGTGCCCAGGTGGCCAAGAAGGCCAACGGCATCCTGGTCTGTATCAGAAATAGTGTGGCCAGCAGGAGTAGGGAGGTGATTGTCCCCCTGTACTCGGCCCTGGTGAGGCCGCACCTCGAGTACTGTGTTCACTTTTGGGCCCCTCACTACAAGAAAGACATTGAAGTGCTGGAGTGTGTCCAGAGAAGGGCAACGAAGCTGGTGAAGGGTCTAGAACACAAGTCCTATGAGGAGCGGCTGAGGGAACTGGGGTTGTTTAGCCTGGAGAAAAGGAGGCTGAGGGGAGACCTTATCGCTCTCTACAACTACCTGAAAGGAGGTTGTAGAGAGATGGGGGTCGGACTCTTCTCCCTAGTAACAGACGACAGGACAAGAGGAAATGGCCTCAAGTTGTGCCAGGGGAGGTTTAGATTGGACATTTGTAAAAATTTCTTCCCTGAAAGGGTTGTCAGGCATTGGAACAGGCTGCCCAGGGAGGTGGTGGAGTCCCCATCTCTGGAGGTATTCAAAAGACGTTTAGATGTGGCCCTAAGGGATATGATTTAGTGGGGGACTTGGTAGTGATAGGTTAACGGTTGGACCCGATGATCTTGGAGGTCTCTTCCAACCAGAACAATTCTATGATTCTATGATTCTATGATTTGCCCATGGTCAGACGTCACAGGCAGGCTTCTGAAAACACTCCCTAAGTAACAGCTTATCCGCCAGATCTGGACTTGTGTAACTGTGGTGCTATGAACACTATTCTTGGGGACAGCATTTTGGTGGAGTCACACCTCCAAGAGGTGTGAATCTAGCCCCTGAAAAGAGCAGATGAGAATAATCCCTTACCCACAGACAACGTTGCTGTCATGTCAAGCTTTGCATCTGGAGAGCTTGAGGCTGACGGTGGGTAACCACGGTTGTGCCTGTTCTTTCAGGACACACACACACACGCAGGACCTGCCCACTGTCAACCAGAAGTCTAGGGCAGATATGGGAATAAGTGTAAATGTCCTGATTCCCATCTTTGTACTTGACCCATAGAGCTACTTTTCTTGGACGTTTGATTTTTATAAATCTATAGGAGTACCAGAAGCTCCTGTAAGGCCTCTTAATACTTAATTGCTGCTTCAAAGATATTTCCTCTCCATCACTTTTCCCATATGGTAGTCTCCCTCACTGAAGACAGAGCATGGGGAAAGTAAGGAGGATGATGCATTAAAAGCATTGCTTATAAAATGATGGCTGCATATGGACTGTTTAACACACTGTGGTGCTGCAGGTTTCTGTAGTACTCCTCCCATCCCAGAGTCAGGTTCTGGTACAGTGACAGGGTGTGATGGTATTAAGCATCACAGAATAGGATAAGATCAAGAGCAGAGGCCAACTGAGTTTTCCCTGTAGTCAACTGAGAGCCCAAGCTGTCAAAGCATGCAGCTCTGGAGTATGGCATGAAAACATAAATGATGCCTTACACAGAGCTTCAACTGTATCCTTGACATGGGAATAGAGAGCTGTGAATTGGAAAGGCTGAAGTTTTCCCTAGTTTGTTTTTATCTTTTAATACTGATATTCCTTCAGCCCCTGAGGGCCATGAACAAGTTAATTGTTGAATTAGAAATCTTATAGTGATTATGAGGAATTATTTTCTTCTGGTGTTTAGTTTTAATTATGGATTCTAGAATAATGAAAAGATCCACTATGATACTCCCTGACCTTATCCTGAGGTCTTGTCGCAGATGGAGTGATGCACTTCACTCGTAAGAGAGAAGCAAAAGTATACTTTATTGATATAAAACAGTGAGTTAACAAAGTTCAATGGTAAATGTGACTGGTTTAACAAGATTTGATGGCAAGGTACACTAGATTATTTACCGCATAGAGGACAGGGTCAGACAAAACTGTCAGGGAGACCCTCCCGTTGAGTCATGAGGTTCAGAAAGGACCCCCTTGCTTTCTAAACTCCTTCTCAGAGAGGAGTCTAGGTGGGACTGGATCCAGTCCTAGTCCCAGACTTGGTCAACACTTTATGTCTAAAGGATTATATATGCGCAATCAATCCTTTATATCACTTAGCTAAGATCTCAAAGTTTAGCATGGTATTGGTCACTTACCAAGGATCTGTTGCAGCAAGGAATCTCTCAACCTCGAGGAGTAACCTTGAGAGGTGTCCCTACTCAAGGGGAGATCCTGGCATGCAGCCCACTGCCATGCAGGAGAGCTCAACGGGCCCTGGTTTGTTCACTATTTATAGAGTAAGATGATTGACTTATAGTCATATTTGCATACCAGCAAGAAGTCTCGATCTCTGCTCCAGACAGGTCTTAGCTACTGTGTTGCCATCCATCCCCCAAAGTCCAGTGTAAGCTGGATGCAGCCATCGCAACCCCCACTGGTGGTTCTGACTTAAGTGGGGGGGGGGAAGCACACCGTCACAGGTCTGTAGTGTCCCAGTGTCCCAAAAGATAGTGTGTGTCAAACAATATCATGATCTTGAACTACTATGGAGAAAATACTGGATGTCCAGATTCCTGCAGTTAAGCATTTGGAAGCTGTTATGTCTGGGGTTTTTACCATGCCTAATGGCAATAGGAAATATAATGAATGGCTCTGGTTCATTCAGTGGTTTTCCTGACATAATTAATGGACAGAAATAGAAAGTAGGAATTGAAATAAACCACTCCCATTCTTTTCTTATCCCCCTCTGAGATTTTTGCAGGCAAAGTCCTATAAACTTTATGTGTTTACAGAGTAGTTTTTCCCATGTTGTATGTGACCCTTTGAAATCTGTTGACGCACAAAGGTCGAGTCCCCTGTACATACTTTTTCCTGCAGCTACTGTCTTCTCTTTTTTTAAGTAAGCGGCAGGGATATTTTTCTTCAGGTTAGTGGGCAGGGAGCATCTTTAGATCCAGGTTTTATTAAAAAATCTGCCACACTCTGTGTCTGGTGGACACAGACTTGTCAAGCAAGTAATTTAGTTCACTGTATGTTGGGTTTGCAGAGGATGCTGCTATTCCATTGCTTCTGTTTTAGCAGTGTCTGTGGAGCCTGTATGCAGCACATATTCCATGGAGAGGAATTTTGAAAAAAAAAAAAATTTAACAATGTGTCATGACCTTTAGATCACAGGCAGAATTAACCACACCCAGAGATGGCTACATGATGCCAGGAGACAGGCAATATTGTTTATATGATGATCATTGATTGTCCTGTTTTTGGCCAGGATGGAGCTAGTTTTGTCTTCAGCAGCTCCTGTGTTTTGGATTTAGTGTGAGAAGAATGGTGATAGCACACTGATGTTGCTGGTTGCTGCTGAACGACCAAGGACATTTTGCAGTTTCCCAGGTTTTGCTAATGTGCAGGTGCAAAAACTTGGGAGGGGTATAGCCACAATAGTTGATCCAAACTGGCCAAAGAGAGTATTCCATACCATAGACATCATGCCCGGTATAAGTGAGGGTCGGCTGGTGGGCCACTTCCCTTAAGCTTCCCTTCTGGTTGCTTTTTGTTCCCTGTTTTTCCTTTTTTTTTGTTCGTTTGTGCGGCTGTTCATTCGTCTCCCTGACTGCTGCTTGGGACGGGCTGTATCAGTCATCGGGTGGTGAGAAATTGTGCATCGTTTGTTTTATATATTCTATTATCCTTATATATATTATTATCATTATTAATATATTTTTATATTTTTCCTTTGCTGTCCTGGTGAGCTGCTTTTATCTCAACCCGTGAGTTTTCCTTTCTCCCCGATTCTCCTCCCCACCCCACTGGGGAGAGGGGGGAGTGAGTGAGCAGCTGTGTGGTATTGGGTTACCATCTGGGATTAAACCATGACACTGATAAACATCTCTCCTTACTGGAGTGCAATCAATGGGAAGATTTTGCTAGCTCTTCCATAAAGGGCGTTTCCATCTCTGCTCTTTTAGAGACTTATTCGTTGGCTTGTACAAAAGGTTAAAATATGAAGTTAATGCTGAAGAACATTGCCATACTTTGTGTCTGGATATAGCCAGAAATCCAGTATCGTGGTTTAACCCCAGATGGTAACAGCCACGGGTGCCGTGGCTCTCCCACCCCTTGATATGGCCACTGCAGCCGTCCCAACCCTTGTTACAGGCGTCGCTGCTGCTTCACCCCCCATCATAGCCACCGCAGCTGTTCCACCCCCTGCTATGGGCATCACGGCTGCCCCAGTCCCCGCTATGGGCACCACAGCTATTCAAGCCCCAGCTATGAGCACTGTGGCTACTCAAACCCCGGTGACAGGTACTGCAGATCAACCCGTGTTGGTATCAGTCACCCCTATACAAAAGAAGAGAAGCACAAAGAAATCATTTTGCCTAATGAAAGATGAGGATGAATCAGGGACATCACAAGAACAGGGAGAGGCAGAAGCAGAGATAATCACCTGACCCCTATCCCTGAGTGAGCTGCGAGATATCCGAAAAGATTTCAGCCGTCATCAAGGTGAGCAACTTGTCACCTGGCTGCTCGAATGCTGGGACAACGGGGCCAGTAGCCTGGAATTAGAGGGCAGGGAAGCCAGGCTGCTGAGATCCCTGTCTAAGGAAGCAGCCATAGACAGGGCGATTGGAAGAGAGGCAGAAGCCTGCAGTGTCTGGAAGAGACTCCTGTCAGGTGTGAGGGACAGGTATTTCTTTAAGGAAGATATTATATGCCACCCAGGCAAGTGGACCACCATGGAGAGATATATCCACTATCTGAGGGAATTAGCCATGCAGGAGATGATTTATTGTGACCTGGATAACCCACAGACACCCATAGATCCAGATGAAATCCCATGGACGTGACCCATGTGGCGTAAGTTTGTACAGGGTGCACCATCATCATATGCCAACTCATTGGCAACCATGGGTTGGAAAGACAAAGAAGCACCACCGGTGCATGCAGTGGCTAACCAACTCGGACAATACGAAGACAATCTCTCTTCATGCCTACGGGTCCATGTCTTGGCTATGAAAAGACTGGTCGAAAGAACTGAGAACCACTACGAAAACCTGTGCCGGAGGATGCAGCGACTCGAAGAGGATAGGTCCTACTGCCCACCTGTATGGACCAGTATCTCAGCTATTAGGAGAAAATCTTCCCCTGCTCAAGAGAGACAGTAGGCGTGGCGAGGTACCCTGTGGTTTTACCCGCCTGACCATGGAAAGGACATGAGGAAGTGGGATGGGAAACCCACCTCGACCCTAGAGGCAAGGGTACGTGAGTTGAAAAAGAAAACAATCACAGATAAGGGCTCTTCCAGGAAAACTGCTGCTCCAGTCTCCAGTGGGCAGTTCCCCAGACAGGGCAGAAGGGCTTCTGATTCGTATTTATAAGCAGTGAGTAATAAGGATGGGATTTGACCCCATGCATCCCACACGAATCCATTGGTTGATAGTGGGTATTATAATCAGAATTAGAGGGGCCCTGCCTCCAGCCAGGTGGAGGAGAGGGACAAACGAGTTTACTGGACTGTGTGGATTCGATGGCCTGGCACATCAGACCCCCAGAAGTATAAGGCTCTAGTGGACACCAGTGCACAGTGTGCTCTAATGCCATCAAGCTATAAAGGGACAGAACCCATTTGTATTTCTGGAGTGACAGGGGGTTCCCAAGAGTTAACTTTATTGGAAGCTGAAGTGACCCTAACTGGGAATGAGTGGCTAAAGCACCCCATTGTGACTGGCCCAGAGGCTCCATGCATCCTTGGCATAGATTACCTCAGGAGAGGGTATTTCAAGGACCCAAAAGGGTACTGGTGGCCTTTTGGTATAGCTGCTGTGGAGACAGAGGACATAAAGCAGCTGTCCACCTTGCCCGGTCTCTCAGAGGATCCTTCCGTTGTGGGGTTGCTGAGGGTCAAAGAACAAGAGGTACCAATCGCTACCACAACAGTGCACCGACGGCAATATCGCACCAACCAATACTCCCTGATCCCCATCCATAAGCTGATTCGTCAACTGGAGCGCCAGGGAGTGATCAGCAAGGCTCTCTCACCCTTTAATAGACCCATATGGCCAGTGCGGAAATCTAACGGGGAATGGAGACTAATAGTGGACTATCGTGGCCTGAATGAAGTCATGCCACCACTGAGCGCTGCCGTGCCGGACATGCTAGAACTTCAGTACGAACTGGAGTCAAAGGCAGCCAAGTGGTATGCCACCATTGACATTGCCAATGCATTCTTCTCCATCCCTTTGGCAGCAGAGTGCAGGCCACAGTTTGCTTTCACCTGGAGGGGCATCCAGTACACCTGGAATCGACTGCCCCAGGGGTGGAAACACAGCCCCACCCTTTGCCATGGGCTGATCCAGACTGAACTGGAGAAGGGTGAAGCTCCAGAACACCTGCAATACATTGATGACATCATTGTGTGGGGCACCACAGCAGAAGAGGTTTTTGAGAAAGGGGAGAAAATAATCCAAATTCTTCCAAAAGCTGGCTTTGCCATAAAACGAGGTAAGGTCAAAGGACCTGCACAGGAGATCCAGTTCCTAGGAATAAAATGGCAAGATGGACGTCATCAGATCCCGACAGATGTGATCAGCAAAATAGCAGCTATGTCTCCACCAACTAACAAAAAGGAAACACCAGCTTTCCTATGCATTGTGGGTTTCTGGAGAACAAATATTCCAAATTACAGTCTGATTGTAAGCCCTCTCTATCAAGTGACCCAGAAGAAGAACCATTTAAATTGGGCCCTAAGCAAAGACAAGCTTTTGAACAAATTAAGCAGGAGATAGTTCATGCAGTAGCCCTTGGGCCAGTCCGGGCAGGGCAAGATGTAAAAAATGTGCTCTACACCGCAGCCGGGGAGAATGGCCCTACCTGGAGCCTCTGGCAGAAAGCACCAGGGGAGACTCGAGGTCGACCCCTGGGGTTTTGGAGCCGGGGATACAGAGGACCCGAGGCCCACTGTACTCCAACTGAAAAGGAGATCTTGGCAGCATATGAAGGAGTTCAAGCTGCTTCGTAAGTGATCGATACTTGCTCCTCCTGGCACCCCGACTGCCGGTGCTGGGCTGGATGTTCAAAGGGAGGGTCCCCTCTACGCATCATGCCACTGATGCTACGTGGAGTAAGTGGGTCGCACTGATCACACAACGAGCTCGAATAGGAAACCCCAGTCGCCCAGGAATCTTGGAAGTGATCATGGACTGGCCAGAAGGCAAAGATTTTGGAATGTCGACAGAGGAAGAGGTGACACGTGCTGAAGAGGCCCCACCGTATAATGAACTACCAGAAGTTGAGCAGTGATATGCCCTGTTCACCGATGGATCCTGTTGTATTGTAGGAAAACATCGAAGGTGGAAATCTGTCGTGTGGAGTCCTACATGATGAGTCGCGGAAGCCACTGAAGGACAAGGTGAATCGAGTCAGTTTGCAGAGGTGAAAGCCATCCAGCTGGCTTTAGATATTGCTGAGCAAGAAAAGTGGCCAGTGCTCTATCTCTATACCTACTCATGGATGGTGGCAAATGCCCTGTGGGGGTGGTTACAGCAATGGAAGCAGAGCAACTGGCAGCGCAAAGGCAAACCTATCTGGGCTGCCAAATTGTGGCAAGATACTGCTGCCCAGGTAGAGAACCTGGTTGTATAAGTATGTCACGTAGATGCCCACGTACCTAAGAGTGGGGCCACTGAGGAACATCAAAACAACCAGCAGGTGGATCAGGCTGCTAGGATTGAAGTGGCTCAGGTGGATCTGGACTGGCAACATAAGGGTGAATTATTCCTAGCTGGGTGGGCCCATGACACCTCAGGCCATCAGGGAAGAGATGCAACATACAGATGGGCTCGTGACCGAGGGGTGGACTTGACCATAGACACTATCGCACAGGTTATCCATGAGTGTGAAACGTGCTGCAATCAAGCAAGCCAAGTGGTCAAAGCCTCTCTGGTATGGAGGACGATGGCTGAAATACAAATATGGGGAGGCCTGGCAGATTGATGATATCACACTCCCACAGACCCGCCAAGGCAAGCGCCATGTCCTCACAATGGTGGAAGCAACCACCAGATGGCTGGAAACATATCCTGTGCCCCATGCCACCGCCCGGAATACTATCCTGGGCCTTGAGAAGCAGGTCTTATGGCGACATGGCACCCCAGAAGGGATTGAGTCAGGCAATGGGACTCATTTCCCAAACAACCTCCTAGACACTTGGGCCAAAGAGCATGTCATTGAGTGGGTATATCACATCCCCTATCATGCACCAGCCTCCGTGAAAATCGAACGGTACAATGGGCTTTTAAAAACTACCCTGAGAGCAATGGGTGGTGGAACCTTCAAAAACTGGGATACACATTTAGCAAAAGCCACTTGGTTAGTCAACACTAGAGGATCCACCAATCGGGCTGGTCCTGCCTAATCAAAACCTTTACATACTGTAGAAAGAGATAAAGTTCCTGTGGTGCACATTAAAACCATGCTGTGGCCGTAGCACAGGGTAGAGCAGCCATGATACCCATGGCAGGGGATGGAGCAGCTGCGGTGCCTGTAGCGGGAGCTGGGGCAGCCGTGATGCCCATGGCCGGGGCTGGCGCGGCCCTGGGAGCCTTAGCAGGGCCTGGCTTGGCTGTGGTTCCCATAGTGGGGCCTGGGCCGGTCATGGTACCCATATGGCAAGGTGTAGAGCAACCGCAGCTCCCGTAGCGGAGGCTGGGGTGGCCACAGTGCCCGTCGTGGGGGCTGGCGTGGCCGTGGGGGCTGTAGCAGGGGGCTGTGATAGCACGGCGCCTATATCTGCGCTGATTTCTAGTCTTAAGCAAGATATGACACAAATTTATTCCTAATAATAGGAGCAAGCCGGTTCAAGCATCCCAAAAGTATTTGAAATTCTCATAAGCTCCCGTAACTACCCAGGAGGGCAAAGGGAAAGCAAAGGAAGATGTTTCCTCCTGGTGATCCTCCGGGGAGGAAAAATAAAAGGAATAATTACTGATAGTCCCCACCAGATTGCTCCCGAAGTACGGAGCTGTAACCATCGCTGCCGCTCCGCTCTGCATGTCGCCTTCCCCCACTGAATATGAATACAGGTAATAAAATGGTCTAAGCACCAATGATTTTATCATGCCGTAAACCAGTGCTACACCGCACGGCCGAGCGATAACCTTAATCCAACACCCAGAGGTGACAAACCACACATAAACACTGATAGACAGCATATACGGCAAGTAAGGTGCTACATGATACAACTCTGAGAACAACTCTCTAAACAAATAAAACAACATTGTGACTAGCAACGATTAAACTAATATAATGGATGCTTATAACAAATTGTTTTAAGACACTCTGGTCAAGTCTGTTGTTATCTCAACCCTTCAAGCCTGACCAGGGGCTTGAACCCTGGACCCTCAATCTGATGCTCTCTCACCTGAGCTAGCCGGGCCCCTCTCGAGCCCTACGTTGGGCGCCAAAAAGGACTGTCATGGTTTAACCCCAGCTGGTGACCAAATACCACACAGCCGCTCGCTCACTCCCCTCTGCCTCCCCAGTGGGGTGGGGAGGAGAATCAGAGAGAAAGGAAAACTCGTGGGTTGAGATAAAAACAGTTCACCAGGACAACAATGAAAAAAAATTATATTATATAGTAATAATGATAGTAATAATAATAAATATAAGGATAATAGAATATATAAAATGAATGATGCACAATTTCTCACCACCTGACAACTGATACAGCCCATCCCGAGCAGGAGTCAGGGAACAGAAATGTTCCCCAGCAGCTATCTCAGAACAGCAAGTTCCAGAGAGAGCAAGCGAGGGAACGAACAGCCAAATGAATGAACGAACTAAAAGGCCAGAATGAATGAAAAAAGGGAAAAAGAAGTCTACATGCCCACTGGCCAAGCCCCACTTATACTGGGCATGACGTCTATGGTATGGAATACTGTCTTTGGCCAGTTTGGATCAACTATTCTGGCTCTACCCCTCCCAAGTTTTTGCAGCTGCACGTTAGCCAAACCTGGGAAACTGGAAGATGTCCTTGATCGCTTAACAGCAACTAATAACATCAGTGTATTATCAACATTCTTCACACACTAAATCCAAAACACAGTAGCTGCTGGAGAGAAAATTAGCTCCATCCTGGCCGAAACCAAGACATCCAGTAACTGCCTAAAATGGAATAGCTTCCCCCATACACACCTTACGGTGGTGATCTTAGGTAATTGGTTTAATGGTGGAAACATGCTGATGTGTGTCTGTTTAGAAGTAGAGATCCTGGATTAATGCATGGATTGGAAGTGACCTGTGATTCACATTTAGTAGCTCCTGTGCTCCCACCAGCTTAGCAATATCTAAAGGCTATTACAATACTACAATCACCATTTGCTCTTCCATTGAACCAGCAAATCTATTACTGAATGAAGGTGCGCTGTGTAATATCCTTGTGCTGTCACACCTTAGGTGCCCTGGGAGGGAGTTAATAGGCATTTTCTGGAGAGCTTCTCTGGGGGAAATTTTAGATGTGTTGGCAACAGATGGCATACATGCTTCCAGGACTAAACCTGGATGAGTGCTTGATAAACTTCATGTAAAAAGAAAATCCAGCACACCTGAATATGGAAGGGAGGAAAGTAGCTGCCATTTTCCCCAGAGTGCTGGGAAAAATATGTATCAAAACTCTTTTCAAGTCAAAGAAGAAACTATCTATGGGGTGATGCTGGACCCTCAGCCCAGGGTCCCACGTTGCTACCACAACCCTAAACACAGTAAGATATTTGGTACAGTCCACTCTGGCAAGATAGTATTATGCAAACAGCAACTGCTGCTACCATGCTGCTGAAAGGCACAGAGAGATGTTACTCTGGCAGCTCCAAAGAGCACTGTGAAACACAGATGAATCTGAGCTAAAACCTTTAGAAATTTGGGACAGCCCTAGCTGGTGGGCTTAGTATGATGGATTGAGCCTGTCTATCAGATGGCAAGAATTGGATCAGAGTGCTCTGATCTTCGGGGAAGAAAATACCCAGTTCTGTAATGTTGAGCTTGGGTCTTTCTCTGGTTTGAAGAAGACAGATGGGGGAGCATCCATTGCTTGTGGCTGGAGGGGCCATCTGCAATTAGAAAAGGAAACTGGAAATAGGGAACAAAGCTGCAACTTGCTTACTGAAATGGTGAGTTCTTGTATTAGTGGCTATTTGCACAACACCACATTCAAGTGATCTTTATGGAATATAAACAAGCCACCGCTCTAAGTTGCTGAGTTGAGAGGCTGCTGAATCAGCTAAAAATGATAATGTCATGTTCTGCTCCTGGGAGGACCTGTAGCTCCTGTGTGGTTATTCAGTCAAATGGTGCTTCAAAGTCTCAGACAAGTTATAGATAATTGACCTAGCATGCGTTTTCTAACACTGCTTTGTAGACACTACGAGCAAAATGTCTTAGTTGTGTTTTGGTTA
Organism: Phoenicopterus ruber ruber; assembly: GCA_009819775.1. Lineage (NCBI taxonomy): Eukaryota > Metazoa > Chordata > Aves > Phoenicopteriformes > Phoenicopteridae > Phoenicopterus > Phoenicopterus ruber. Next base: position 23,159,048 of record CM020247.1, read on the forward strand.
CAGTTTTTAATTCTACTTGTGCATCATGTAAGTGGAGAGACTAATAAAGGGAAGATGTGTCTCTGTGTGACTACATGTACCTGTATCTACCTGCATTTGCACTGGCATAAACTGAGCACCATGTTTTCACTAATTCTGTGAGGAATTCTGTCTGTTTATCCAGACTCAGCATGATTGTATGGGGGAAAAGGAAATGTTTTTTGAGATGCTATTGGAAACAATGCTATTGCTAAATATAAGCAAGTTGAAATGGGTTGTGCTATAATTTTGTTTCCTGTTTTACCAATCCTATTTATTTTCCCTTTTTTCCCTACAGAGCAATTCAATTAAAACATCAAAATACAACTTCTTCACTTTCCTGCCTCTCAACCTGTTTGAACAGTTTCAGCGAATAGCCAATGCTTACTTTCTTTTCTTGCTGATTTTGCAGATGTGAATTCACTGTGTTGTTTCTAACAGATTACATTGTCTGCTATCAAAGCTTGTGTATGCATTGATAACTGTAATGAAGTGCAAGCTATATCCCTATTATGAATTAGTATCTTAGTAAAACCTTAAAGTAGATAGAAAGTAAGGCAGAAAAAAAATTTCCTCTCTTACCTTTGGATATGAGGCTTTGAACTAAATGAAGAAAAAAATTTCATTAAAATTTTCAACAAATTGTGTACATTTTTCATGCCCTGTCCTACTACCCCTTTGTGTCTACATCTGAGCGCTCCTGGCTGTCCTTGGCTTTGCATTACTTATTCCTCCTGTAGTACAAAAGGAAGTTGTCTCTTATCCATAGGTTTAAAGGCAAATTCCATTGACTATCTCAAAGGAAACAGCATGAAGAAGAACAAATTTTTAACCCGTACTGTTTTCCTGGGAAGGATGGAGTTAACATCAGGAAGGCTGACAGTTGCAGCTAGTTTGCATAAAGCAAATTCATAGAATCATAGAATGGTTTGGGTTGGAAGGGACCTTAAAGATCATCTAGTTCCAACCCCCCCTGCCATGGGCAGGGACACCTTCCACTAGACCAGATTGCTCAAAGCCCCATCCAACCTGGCCTTGAACACTTCCAGGGATGGGGCATCCACAACTTCTCTGGGCAACCTGTTCCAGTGCCTCACCACCCTCAGAGTGAAGAATTTCTTCCTTATATCTAATGTAAATCTACCCTCTTTCAAGTTTAAATCCATTACCCCTTGTCCTATCACTACATGCCCTTGTAAAAAGCCCCTCTCCAGCTTTCTTGTAGGCCCCCTTTAGGTACTGGAAGGCTGCAATAAGGTCTCCCCGGAGCCTTCTCTTCTCCAGGCTGAATAACCCCAACTCTCTCAGCCTTTCTGCATAGGAGAGGTGCTCCAGCCCTCTGATCATCTTCATGGCCCTCCTCTGGACCCGCTCCAACAGATCCAAGTCCTTCTTGTGTTGGGGGCCCCAGAGCTGAACGCAGTACTCCAGGTGGGGTCTCACGAGAGCAGAGTAGAGGGGCAGAATCACCTCCCTCGACCTGCTGGCCACGCTCCTTTTGATGCAGCCCAGGATACGGTTGGCTTTTTGGGCTGTGAGCGCACATCGCTGGGTCATGTTGAGCTTCTCATCAACCAACATGCCCAAGTCCTTCTCCGCAGGGCTGCTCTCAATCCATTCTCTGCCCAGCCTGTATTTGTGCTTGGGATTGCCCCGACCCATGTGCAGGACCTTGCACTTGGCCTTGTTCAACTTCATGAGGTTCGCACAGGCCCACATCTCAAGCCTGTCAAGGTTCCTGAGGATGGCATCCCTTTCCTCCAGTGTGTCAATTGCACCTGTCATGGTTTAGCCCAGCTGGAAGCTGAGCACCACGTGACTGCTCACTCGTTCCCCCCCCCGCAGTGGGATGGGGGCGAGAATCGGGAAAAAAGAAAGGCAAAAACTCGTGGGTTAACAACAACAACTGTTTAAAAGGACAACAAAGGAAAAGAAAACAAACAAACAAGAAACCCCAACAATAACAGAGTGTACTTAGCGGTGCTTCCCAGCACAGGTCACTCCCTGCCTGGAGCCCAACACCCAGCCCACTCCAGAGCAGCAATCCCCCCCTCGCGCCGTCCCCCTCTATATAGTGAGCATGACGGTCACATGGTATAGAATAGACCCTGGCCAGCTTCTGGTGAAAATTAACCCTATCCCATCCGGAACCAGGACAGCACCACACAGCTTGGTGTCATCAGCAAACTTGCTGGGGATGCACTCCATCCCACTGTCCATGTCGCCGACAAAGATGCTGCTCCCTGCTCAACAGGGTGAGGAAGGTGTCTAATATGGAGCGTGTCAGACAGTGGCAACACTATTGAACCCTGTGGCTCATAATGGCATTGAGTTGCACTTTGCCCATTGCTGTTGGTAATACTACTGTCTGAAAGCTGAACACACCAGAGAAATGGATATCAGTATTTCTACCCCTTTGCACTTTGCTAGAATATGAATAAATGCTGCGTCCTCTCTTTGTTGTTGCTGAGTCATACTGGAATACACGTTATCAAAAAAAAATGGTATAATTTTGGTTATGTTTCAGGTATGATATTTTAAATTTAACCATTTCAGTGCACACAAGTTTGCAAAATTACCTTTTTCATATGCTCTTTTTCAATTTCAGCTCAAAAAAGCATAGGCAAAATTTTGTTAAGCCTATAGCAAACTACGTACAATCTTCTTTGCTTATTTACATGGAATGAATTTGGGAAATTTCAACCCACGTATATTTTTCAAGAAACTAGCTTATAGTGAAAGTGCCTTTTCAGCTAAGCTAACAGCACTGTTCCTGTGTTGTTGTACTGCACTCTAGCTGTTTGTGTGTCAAATTCATAGTGTTTCAAACTATTTGCCTTAAATTATTCCACTGTGTCTTTTGCTGAACCATCTAGGAGTGACTGTATAAAAGCATACAGCTTTTGCTGCTACCAGCATCAAGGTAGGCTAAAGAGGGCAGCTATTAGTCTTTTACATTTACATATTCCCCCATTTAATTTTTTCCCTCTTCTGCCCACTCAATCCATTCCTGTAGCACTGGAAGTATCTTTTCCTGCATCAGGAGTGGATATGATGGGTAGGCTGTGGGGACTTTGCCTCCCCACTCCTTTGGCACGGCCTAGTAGGACGTGCATACTCCCAGTTAGGTGAGAAGGTAGCAGTTACTTGTCTCTGCAGCCTCCACAGCTGAGTGAGGCTGTGCTTGCCTCTAAACATCATTCCTTCTGGCTGGATTAGGTGGTGTCTGTAGGATCTGGGTTGTGACAGTGCAGCAGAAGGAGCAATCCCAAAGAGCAGCTCTCCACCCTTAAGCAGCTGCTTTAGTGGCATAAATAGTTGCTGTAATTTTGACTGAATATTTATCACTGGAAAGAGCATTTTCTTAATATTTTTTTTCTGTGTGATTCCCAAGGATCACTAAACAATTTTAAATGGAATTGTCTTTCACACCATTAGTTCACAGTGCAGTTCTGCACTATGTGTCTGATTAATAGTACAGTACTATTAAGTACAGTAACTATTAAGTACAGTACTATTAAGTACAAGACACAGTACCACAATCAGTGCAGACATAATGACTGTGATCCTGCACAGACAGAAAGTAAACTCTTTCTGTTCCTGGATATATATGTGTTTAAATAAGTGGTATTTTGAGAGTATCATATTATTTTACTCCTTACCCTAGAATGAAAAGTAAAGCTATATCTCCCCATGTCCATTTTATGTTCATAGCATTTATTTCTGCATTAAGCAAAGCAAGGCATTATCAACAAGTGATTTGAAATTAAGAAGCATGAATAGCTTCCTCATACATGTCATAATACTTTGAGTGTGTGTAACACTTCTGACTTAGATGTACTCAAAACATTTGAACTGTGTGTCTTGGACATTGTACTGCTAGCACTGTTCTTTCCTGCAGAAAAAATAGAGACTTTAGCTTTTGTGGCAGACGTGCTGTTTACTTGCAGCTCCATGGAGTCCAACTGTCCATAGGACACAGTTGTAGACAGCTGTGAAGTCTCTGGTGACTTTTTTTCCCATACTATAGATAGCAGTATGTTGTGTAAACTCCAACAGATGATCAAACAAAAATATAACTGGAAACTGAAGAATAGGAACATACTTTTTGTGCTTTCTGCTAAGTAAACCAGTTTCTTAGTTTACTGTGTATTAGTTACTGTGTCTAGGAAACACATACATTGAAAGAGAAATTTTCTAATATTCTGTCTTTCTTCAAAAACTGGAAACCACAGGTCCTGCCCAACAACGACAGACATTGAAAGAAAGAGGGCTGAGCTGAACTCAAACTTGAATCCAGAGTCCTGTTTTGATATAACTCTTGATATTTCTCACCTCTAGGTTTTGCATACATAGCTATCGTGACTTGGTTACATTGGTGCTTGCAGTTTAGCTGGCTGTCTGCACATCTTGCTTAGTGCTGTGAAGGCCATTGCAGACATGGGCTTAGCTAGACACATGCACAGCTGAAGCACTTGTATTGACCTTCCTGACAGCCAGGCCCGCACAGAGCCAGATCTGTTGCTCTAGCCCTTAATACCACTTAGAAAAACTAACACAAATGGCAATTTTCCCAGGTGTTTGGGAAGTCTATTACAGCAAAGAAGAGAGGTTTTTTTCTGAGACATTGTGGCTCTTTAGGAGAAGGAAGGGAGTAATCAGTCCAGATAGGACAGTGCACATGGACTGTGCTGCTATTGTGGGGCTTGGTCTCAGCCCTGCACACGTCACCCCAACAACTGTTACTGCTTTTTTGTACTGTGGTAGTCCCTTAGCTTAGTATGGATCAGGCCACATCATGGCAGAATCTGCTCCATCTTACCAACAGCCTGAGTCCTGATGGCACTTACAGTCTGGCTTCAGCAGCAGAGTGAAGTATCCTACTTTCCTAAGTGATATTTGTTTTATGTGCCTTCTTACTAGGAGTTTTCTTGCAGGTTAAAGGATGAAAAATGAATGAATGTCCAAGTGGGGGATATAATAAAACTAGAAAACAACAACTTTGTGATGGTGAGTACAGTTTCTCTCCATCCTGCTCACAGTTAGTCTCTGTAATTACTCTTATTACTCTCAAGCAAATTAGTCAGTAGTGATGATAACTGCCTCAGAGACCTGCAGTGTTCAGAAACCACAAGTAGCATTGCGGTGCCACTGCCTTCTGACTGTGTGAACTCATGCCAAGTCTGTCTGTTCGTGTTCAGGCCAATCTTCTGTTACTGTCGAGCAGTGAGCTGCACAGCCTGACATATATCGAGACAGCTGAACTGGATGGGTAAGTGAGCCTGGCCCTCAGGCACAATCACTGCTGCCAGTGCAAGGCCAAATCTTGTGTGGTGACCCTGGATGCTGCAAGCTTACCTGCAATAGCTTTTGTAGCAAGAGTTTCCTAATATGTAGACTAAACTTTGGGTAGGTATCTTGAAAATAATGTCTTCTGGTGGAGACTTTTGCCTCTTTCAGTGCAAATGTCATGTGAGGAGGGGACTTTTCCTTTTATTTTTAGTGACAGTTCTTCTAACACTGAGAGTTAGTTTGAAATATGTTCCTGCAATATCCCAGGTCACTGACAGAAGCTTTCTTATCTCCCTTAGTCTTTTCTGTCAGCCAGATTATCTGGGTGAGTTAATCACAATGAATAGCTCCAGTAATCTCCTTTGGACTGCTATACCATAATATTAATGCATGCACACTGCAAAGGCTTCCAAATGTTGCTCACTCCAGGGCACAACTGGCCACAAGTCAGAGGGTTACAACTAATTTGTATTAATTGGAATAAACTGGAGCTGACCATCTTTATGACCCAATTTGCATTACCTTTTCTACATTGCCTGGAGCTAGCATCAACTTGAAGGACTAAGCAAGACTAGAGAGATCAAGAAATCGTGTCTCTCCCAAGACCCTAGACAGCCCTCTGGACTTTCCCTGTCTGATTTCTGCTGAAAGTGAGCTTGTAGTTCTTGTACATGCAAGTGCCAGGGAACACTTTTAGGAGACCCTGAACAAATGCAGTGTTTCTTTGACATTGCATTTCAAACTCACCTCCCCAGCTAGCTAGCCTCAGGACTTCAGTACTCTTCAGGACCAGAATACCATGGGAGAAGATCCAGAGCTCTCCTGTATGCTCAGATACCTCAGGATTGAGTGTGGTATGAGTGGCAGGATAGACAGTGAGCTGCTCAGGGAGCTGAGATGCCTGGTCTTGCACTTTGTGGTGAAAGTGAGAAGACAGAGCCACCTCACTCTCTTTGGTACCATGATACCATGTCCAGAATTCCTCTGACCTGCCTGTCTTTGCAACTGAAAGAGACAACTACACCCTTTGTCCAGGTAAGAAAGGCCCATGATGGCATGGTCTATCAGATGTCTAAAGAAGACTGTCCTCAAGAACAGAAGTGACTTTCAGGGTGAGTTGAACTCATTCCTTTTTGTCTCATATAATTTGTTACAGTGAAACAAACCCCAAGATGAAGCAGTAGAAAATTCACTTGCCAAAGGATTTGCCCAGACACCAGAGTCCAGAGAGTGCCTGGGAGTCTTGCTTCCAGGCTGTCCTCTGCTCCCTGCTAGGATTCATCTGGATGCAGTGGCAGGAAAACAGAGAGGGCACGTTGCAGTCTGTGCAACAGATATCAACAGCATATGTAGAGAAAGAGATCCTCCTTTGCTTGCAGGTCTCTTGGTGCCATATATGGCTATTACCTGAAACTGCATTGGTGGAATTCTCCTTCTGGCTGCACACTTTTCTTTAGCATCTGTCTGTACATGTTGAGACCGCCCACCTCGAACTTCAGTACAAGAGTTTGTGTAATTGCACAGTGGAAACTGTTTTCCCCAAACTTCATGCTTAGTTCTGATCTCAAAATATTTTCACAATGCACTTTTACATTGATGCAGCAATGCTGACGCACTGATTACATTTAGCTTCTGAGTGACTGCACTTTCCAGACACTGTGCTGACCTGAGGACTAACTCTGCTCTGTGCATACAGGACAGGTGACTACCTTCCAGCCTGAAGCCTTGCCCTGCCAGCATTTCTCGCCTCTCTCAATGCCTCAATAAAGACTGCATTCTAAGATATTTAAAGACCAGCAGTGCAGATGTGGTTAACAGGGAAGGTGTCCTTTCTTAGCACTGTTTTGTATATCAAATATATAGCAGCACATATACAGAAAGGAGCTAGACCTGTTGAAAACAGAATACTCCATGCTCACACATCATCTGTCTGCAGAGAGAGGATGGGGGAACAGACCAAGTGGTGTTAGTCATGCTTCACAGTGCCCTGCTGGCTTAGCTATGAGGGCAGGATTACAGGAAGAGTCAGTAAGGAAAGGAGTGGAGTGAATGCTGCTGTCCTTGGAACTTCTCAAGGACTGCAGACTCTCAGGAAATATTTTTAGAAAGAGGAAAAATAATTTAAAAAATTATCTGAAATAACTAGATGATTCCAGAACAAATGGTGGAGATGTGACAGAGAGTTAGCATAGCTGAGACAGTCTCTGGTAGAGCCATTCAAAGGCATGGGCTTTTCTTTTGCTTTCTACACTGAGGTTTTATGCAATAATGTGTGTGGTCTCAGCTGAGTGTCAGCTCAGTACATCGGGATTTCTCTGAGGTGATGGCTGAGGTTCTGAGTGTTTTAGGTCTTGAGAAATATGTTTTTGCAGGTGCAGTTAGATGCTTTATGTTAATAGTCAGTGGCATGCCTTAATTATTTTCTGAAGAGGCTGCAGTATCAATTTGTAAGCAAAATTTCAAGCATTTTCTCTGTAATGCTTATCTAAGGATCCTGCATTCTTGAAACTGCATAATTTAAAAAATGTTTCAAAATCTTTTGGAAAATTAAAACTTTTCTTATCAAATATTTATTTTTCCTTGAAATCTCTATTTTAGTTATGTTATAAATAAAAGTGGCCTCTTCACAATACTAAAATGAATAAAATGATTCCCAGGACGATTTATGTTTGGCAGAGTACTGGGAAGAGTGCCTAGAATCAGACCCAACCATGCATTTCCCTAGCAAACCTCTGTAAAAGTATTTATGTAACTCTTTATCTAATTACTTCTTAAGACAGGAAGAGAGGAAAGGGTTGAGCAGCTAATACAGGCACTTAGTGGAATGCTTAATGTGAGTTATGATGTTTGTTGACATCGCGATGGTTCAGATAAGGAAGATGCTTGCAAAACACTGAACTTCTTTATTTGATTTGGGGAACTGGGAGATCAGAAAGGAAACAATATTTTTCAGTTACCTACTATTTATCACATGTAGACTTTGCAGTATTTACCCCTTTCAGGTGAAAGGCATTCACATATCTTCTTGCTGTTAATGGGAGAAGGAGACAGGAGGCACAGTGCCTTGCTGAGGTATCTTCAGCTGCAGAGTTACTGGGGTCAGCGCAGGTATATTGTGTGAATCTCTAGAGCTTCTCAATTTTTTGTGATCAGTCTAATTTGTATGAATCTCTTCTGATCTCAAAATCAGCATATCAGTAACCCAGTCCCATCCGCTTACTAGAAAGCAGATTTGGATGTTAACACACAAGGTACTCACAGGAGCGTTGTCCCACAGCTAGCATAAGAGGCACAGTCTTCCTGATGAAGGATCATGCCCTGGTTTTAGTTCACCCAAGTCTCATTGTGCTGTGTTTCAGATTGCACTGCAAGGCCTCTGTTTTCTTTGGGCTTTTCAAGGGTTGCAAGGGCTGTAATGAGACAGGTCTGGTTACTGTAGACTTTTAGAAATTATGGAGTACAGATCTGATTGATTGCTCTTGGATTAACTAGATGACAAAACAGATCAGCATAGTCGGTAGCATGAGCTCAGATGTCATGTGTCACAGAATTTCCTAATCACTTCATCTTTCAAGTCTGATGATTTGTCTGCCGTATAGTAGAGCTACTTTTCTATGAAAAGAACATCCATTCTTGATCTTAAAATTTGCAGTGGTGGAGACTACCACAATACTTAAAGTTGTACTTTTTTTCTGGACTTCTCTGGATTTTGCATCCAGTTTCTTGCGCTTGGTGTGTTTTGTCTGAAAACAGCTGGAAGAGATGTATTCTCTGCAAATGCTAGTCCTTATGTAGATATTTGCAGCCTGCGATCAAAATAACTTTAATGTTCCTGCTGATTAACTGAACAGACTGAACTCTTGGAATCCCTTTCAATGAGGCAGATTTGTATTTTCCAGTTCTTTCCAATACATCCACAGGGCTCTGCTTCGAATCTTTAGATGTGTCGTGGTTTAACCCCAGGTGGTAACTGAAATACCATGCAGCCGCTCACTCACTCCCCCACTCCCCACTGGGGTGGGGAGGAGAATCGGAGAGAAAGGAAAACTTGCAGGTTGAGATAAAAACAGTTCACCAGGACAGCAAAGGAAAAATATAAAAATATATTAATAATGATAATAACAATATATATAAGGATAATAGAATATATAAAACAAACGATACACAATTTCTCACCACCCGACGACCGATACAGCCCGTCCCAAGCAGCAATCAGGGAGCAGGGGTATTCCCCCCCCAGCTATCCCAGAACAGCAAGTTCCAGAGAGAGCAGGCAAGGGAACGAACAGCCAAGCGAAAGAATGAAAAGGCCCAAAGAAACAAACAAAAAAAAAAAAAAAAAAGGGAAAAACAGGGAAACAAAACAACCCGAAGGGAAGCTTAAGGACCAAGGGCTCTAAGGGAAGTGGCCCACTGGCTGACCCTCACATATTGGGCATGACGTCTATGGTATGGAATACTCTCTTTGGCCAGTTTGGATCAACTATTCTGGCTCTACCCCTCCCAGGTTTTTGCACCTGGTCCTTTAGCAGCAACCAACAACATCAGTGTACTATCAATCACCATTTTTCACATACTAAATCCAAAACACAGTAGCTGCTGGAGACAAAACTAGCTCCATCCTAGCTGAAACCAGGACAAGATGTCAGGTGCAAATGTTGATTTAAATAATCATTTTTTATACCAAAGTATCTGTGTTTACAGTTTTGTGTGAACACGTTTTATTATAAGAAATAAATATAAAGCATGGAAATAAAAACAGGCTCTCCAATCACTTACAGTGTCAGTTGCATGGCCAAAGGTAGCAGTATCTTTTTTCATGTGCCACTGGGACTTACTTAAGGTATAAACCAGATGAAATTAAAAAACAGTGAACAAAGAAAGACACCTCACAATTACTCTCTTGCAGCCTTCATGCTATAATTTTCTCACTTGGGGTCCTGCAGTTTTAAAGAAGATGGAATAGGAATTATGTGAGGTCAGCACTTCTATCTAAAAAGTTATCCAGTGACATCCTACCACTATGAACTTGCTGTGGAAGGATTAAAAGTATGTTGCTGGTTCAACATTTCTTCTTACCCACATAAAAGGCATGGAAACTACCAGTACAAAATTGCCATGTTCAAAGAACAGGATAAATCCAAATTCATTGTGGTCCATTGGACTATGACATGAAAATGGGAAGGAGCAATATCCCAAAACATCAGTAAATATAGGGTACAGGATGGCAATGACAGGGTCAGGAGTGGACTGCAGTTACAGTGTGAAATATTCCCTGTCTGGGGAACAGCTGAGAATGCAGTACTGACTGACATCTTTCTGGGCCACAAAGATTTCCACCATCTTTTTGTTTTTACCTTCCTTTTACAGGTGAAGTCAAATGTGAGGCACCAGATAACAAACTGGATAAGTTCACAGGAACTCTTATTCTTCGAGGAGAGAAGTATGCCCTGGACAATGAGAAGATGTTGCTGAGGGGCTGTACTATTAGAAACACAGAGTGGTGCTTTGGTCTTGTTATTTACGCTAGTAGGTACAAAAATTGACATGTGAATTGCAGAGCACAGCAACATTAGCACAGAAGTCTTAAAGGCACAGGAGCAGGCCGTGCCCATGTGCCGAAAGACGAGACCGGCCTGGCTGAACAGAGCTTTGGCTGGAACAAAGGAAAAAAAGGAGAGTTTATGAGCTTTGGAAGAAGGGGCAGGCATCTCAGGAGGACTACAGGATGTCGTGAGGTTATGCAGGGAGAAAATTAGAAGGGCCAAAGCCCAACTAGAACTTAATCTGGCTACTGCCGTAAAAGACAACAAAAAATGTTTCTATAAATACATTAGCAACAAAAGGAGGGTGAAGAAGAATCTCCCTCCTTTATTGGATGCGGGGGGAAACATAGTGACAAAGGATGAGGAAAAGGCTGAGGTACTTAATACCTTCTTTGCCTCAGTCTTTAACAGTAAGGGAAGTTGTTCTCTGGGTAAGCAGGAAGACAGGGACGGGGAGCAGAATGAAGACCCCGTAGTCCAAGGGGAAATGGTCAGTGACCTGCTACGCCACCTAGACACGCACAAGTCTATGGGGCCAGATGGGATCCACCCAAGGGTGCTGAAGGAGCTGGCAGAAGTGCTCACCAAGCCACTCTCCATCATTTATCAGCAGTCCTGGCTAACTGGGGAGGTCCCAGTTGACTGGAGGCTGGCAAATGTGACGCCCATCTACAAGAAGGGCCGGAAGGAGGATCCGGGGAACTACAGGCCTGTCAGCCTGACCTCGGTGCCCGGGAAGGTTATGGAGCAGATCATCTTGAGTGCCATCACGCGGCACGTACGGGACAACCAGGCGATCGGGCCCAGTCAGCATGGGTTTATGAAAGGCAGGTCCTCCTTGACCAACCTGATCTCCTTCTACGACATGGTGGCCCGCTTAGTGGATGAGGGAAAGGCTGTGGACGTTGTGTACCTGGAATTTAGTAAAGCCTTTGACACCGTCTCCCTCAGCATCCTCCTGGAGAAACTGGCTGCTCATGGCTTGGATGGGCATACTCTGCGCTGGGTAAGAAACTGGCGGGATGGCCGTGCCCAAAGAGTTGTGGTGAATGGAGTTAAATCCGGTTGGCGGCCAGTCACAAGTGGTGTCCCCCAGGGCTCAGTATTGGGGCCAGTTCTGTTTAATATCTTTATCAATGATCTGGATGAGGGGATCGAGTGCACCCTCAGTAAGTTTGCAGATGACACCAAGTTGGGAGGGAGTGTTGATCTGCTGGAGGGTGGGAAAGCACAGGCTGGATTGATGGGCCGAGGCCAATTGTATGAGGTTCAACAAGGCCAAGTGCCAGGTCCTGCACTTGGGTCACAACAACCCCAGGCAATACTACAGGCTTGGGGGGGAGTGGCTGGAAAGCTGCCTGGTGGAAAAGGACCTGGGGGTGTTGGTCGACAGCCAGCTGAATATGAGCCAGCAGTGTGCCCAGGTGGCCAAGAAGCCCAATGGCATCCTGGCCTGTATCAGAAATAGTGTGGCCAGCAGGAGTAGGGAGGTGATTGTCCCCCTGTACTCGGCCCTGGTGAGGCCGCACCTCGAGTACTGTGTTCAGTTTTGGGCCCCTCACTACAAGAAAGACATTGAGGTGCTGGAGCATGTCCAAAGAAGGGCAACGAAGCTAGTGAAGGGTCTAGAACACAAGTCCTATGAGGAGCGGCTGAGGGAACTGAGGTTGTTTAGCCTGGAGAAAAGGAGGCTGAGGGGAGACCTTATCGCTCTCTACAACTACCTGAAAGGAGGTTGTAGAGAGATGGGGGGGTTGGTCTCTTCTCCCTAGTAACAGACGACAGGACAAGAGGAAATGGCCTCAAGTTGTGCCAGGGGAGGTTTAGATTGGATATTCGTAAAAATTTCTTCACTGAGAGGGTTATCAGGCATTGGAACAGGCTGCCCAGGGAGGTGGTGGAGTCCCCATCTCTGGGGGTATTTAAAAGACGTTTAGATGTGGCACTTAGGGACATGGTTTAGTGGTGGACTTGGTAGTGATAGGTTAACGGTTGGACTCGATGATCTTGGAGGTCTCTTCCAACCAGAACAATTCTATGATTCTATGAATCATTCAGGGTACAGTGATAAAAGAGCTAGCTGACTCTTCTGATTAATTTCTTTTACAACAGACAAGGTCTGCAGAGAGAAGTAATATTTTTTACTTGACCAACAGAAATATCTATAAAAATGGACAGGCTTGTCTATTTTCTCCATCTATGTCTATTGGTTTAATAAAGGACATTGCCTGTCCCCAGTTCATGCCTCTCATATATCCTTAAGTCATGATGATTTCAACAGCACAAATTGAAATCTGTTTTTAATGCTGGTCACAGAGTTTTAAAAACGCTGCACCACATTCCTTACTAGCAAGCAATATTGTCTCCATTTCACAAGTGGAGTAATTTATTGGGCTTCCCACAGTTAAATAGAAAAGCTACTACTGATGTGGGAAATAAATGTGTCTCTCCTGAAACTCAGCCCAGCACCTTTACTTACTGCAGTCCCCTTTTAGCAGCTCCTTGGTATCAAAACTCAAGTTCGTTGGACGTGAACTTTTCACCAAGTGATTCAAATCACTCCGTAAAAGTATCCTTCCTCCTCTCATACTTTAGCTCCGCAATGCAAATACCAGCTTTACCAGCAACGTTTCTATGTTTTGTACCTCAATTATTGTTTTTTAAAAGTTGATTACTGTTGTAATGTGATTGTTACTGGGTGGCCTTATACATAATGGCCCAACTTACTGATATTTCCTCTCTTATGACCATACTTGCAAGAGATGATTTTTAATTGTTCTATTGTGCAGCCCGTTGATTCCATATCTTCACATTTTTATTAGGATGTTGAATTTTTTTAAGTCAAATATTTGAAGAAATCCATATCAACAGAACTGTTTTTATTATCATTTGTCCAGACATGATGTCAAGCTAACTTCAGTTTATCTTTCCCACGATCACCATTTCTACCTTTCAAATACTGGAATTATGTTAGCAGATTTTTAGTATGGTGGAGCTTCCCAGTTTTCAAAGCACTGTTAAAAAATTAACTTCACTGGTTAAGAGAATTTCTCAGCTAGTCCCTCTAAGCTTTCATCTTTAAATTACCTGGACCCACTGGATTGAAAATGCCTGTTATTAGCAGATAGAGCCACATAGTGTTCCTCGTCACAGAAGATAATCTGTCTTTTCTATCATCTGCTACATCATATGGGATAGATGATACTTTCTTCTGCTTCCTTCCTCCTTCGTTCATGGAGGACTGTCTGTTGAACATGTCTGCCTTTTCCACACCTCTGTTTATGAATTTACTGTTTTCTTTTCTTGATATTTATATGACTATTAGATATTCATAGTTCTAGAATTCCTTTCAGTTTATATCAATTTCTGTTAAGTTCCCTTCTTCCCCTTCTTTTTGTATTCTTTTCCAAATAATTGTATTGCTATGTTCTTATCTTCTTTTAATAAAAAAAAATGCTTTATGACCTATGTAATGTTTTTATGTCTATTAAATGATGTTCCTGAGCAAGTCCCAGTTTTCACTAAGGTGTCCCACTTTGAAATTCTCTTCCCAGTTATTGTTCCCCTGGTTGCTTTAGACTTCAGGAAATATGCTTCTCTAAAGTCCAAGGATACACATCAATGGTTAGTGCTGCTTTCTGTTTGCTCAAAGGAAATGTAATCAGATTGTGATGGCAGGTACCAAGGCAACCATTAGTTCTGAGTCAGTGATTAACTCTCCTTTAACCATCAGAATGATATCCAGTGCTGAATTCCAACCTGCACAATGCTGGATTTTCTGTATTGCAAATTATCTTTAGTAATTTTTTTAGAAATGATGAGGAAAACTATGATACATCCAGCAAATGTCCAGAAAAAATCCTCCAGGGAGTTTCTATTCCCAAGTGTGCAGCCAGATGTTTGAGGAACAGCAGCTCAACTCACCTCTAATGAGATTTGGTGTTCTGCAGCCAGCTGCCCATGAGCACTCTGGTTTAAGTGTCTACTTGGGACTTAAATTCCTAGCTGTTTGAGGTCTTGTGATTCCAAATTGCCAGACTCTGCACTGTATAATTTTGTCCTTGAGGTAAAAGTGTCATGACTTTGCTGGTTTTCCTCCTTCATCCCTAGGAACCTTTCCTTGAGATTCAGGCTGTCCAACCCAATCTGATTAGGGTCTTCTGATTAACCTGTACATAATAAATTCATTGTTTCTGAAATGCAATATCTTTGGGGTTTTTTTTGCAGATCTTTGCATTTTTAGCACTGATGTGTCTTATCCTAGCCATTGGCAATGGCCTCTGGGAGTATGATAAAGGCTACTACTTCCAGGACTATCTGCCCTGGGCAGAAGGTGTCAACTCTGCCTCCTACTCTGGCTTCCTCATGTTCTGGTCATATGTGATCATTCTAAACACAGTGGTGCCAATTTCGCTCTACATCAGGTATGTGTCAGAATCTCCTTTCATGTTTCATCTTAGGAGAGTTTTAGCTTTTGCCTTAGCTGGGACCAGCATTTTCCCTGGACACAAATGCAACCCCATTGTGGGTGATTGCACACAGCCAAGGCCAGCTCTCTATGCTGTTGCCATATAGTGAAGACATCTAATAGCCCCTGCTTTCTTTGTGGGTCTTGACTAGTCAGAATAAGCCCCACATAGTTTTAAAAGGACAGAGGGCCAAAAACACATTGTCTTCTTCTGTTGGTCCCTTTCCTCTTCTCCCCAAGTCCATACTTTATTTGACAGGGCCTAAAATCATCACTTTGTTGGGTAACTCTACACCACAGTGATGCTTTTCTTCTTTCTACTGCCTTTGGAGGTCTTTGTCAGGGTTAGAGCTGGGACAGCAGTGAGCCCTGGAAGAGGAGAGAATGATTTTGCAGTTAAAGGGGAGATGTAGGTGCAGCGTGCCATAGGAGTAAGACTGGAAGCCTTGCACTGCCCACCAAACAAAAAGTGAATGATGTTCTTTAAGGTGACTATAGGGCTCATGTGAGGAGTGGATTGCTGGGTAAGTAGATGTAATCAGGTTGAGGATCCATAGTTCTCGGTGCTGTATGAGCAAGATGAATGCCATCACTTCCCAGAGAACGTAGTGCTATGTTGGTTATTGGAGATAGGCAAGCAGGGGTAAAGGGTAGGCAACGTGTCCATGATGCTTTCAAAATCTTGAGGTTGGTGTAGACTGACTAGGCCTGTATAGTTTATCGTTGGACCTAACTCTTCAGGCAGCTTTGCTACTGACTGCAGAGTGAATCCTTGCTGTGTAATTCACAGAGATCATTTGTGAAAAGTTTGTGATGTCAAACTGCAAAGGACAGCTCTTACTGCTGGTGCTACCGGGAGGGGTGAATAGCTACACTTGGAGTTAGAGGTTGGGAAGTTGCGCTCTGAGACTCTCTTTTCCGTTGGTAAATATGAGGAATTCATCCCATTCCTGTCCAGTATGTCACACCAGCAGCAAAGTGGAAATTCATGTCATCTGCAAGTTGATACGGCTCCTTGGTTGTATTGAGTTACACAATGACTAGCTGCTTGTGAAGCTCTGGGTTGTTTCAGTCATGGCTGTACTCATCCCCTGGCACCACAGCTCAGCCCAGCCCAGAGCCCTGCTGGAAACATTCCCCATCTGAGCATCACTTCCTAAACTGCACCAAATGAAACCCACTGCTGCTAGTGCCTCGATTTTCAGTCTGGTGATGTGGCCTGCCTGGTGTGTACTACTGCCACTTGTTCACAGCGGGATTAATGAGGGTTTGGGGGGAGTCTGAGTGAGAATGATTTCTTGCTGTTTGTCTTAACTCATTGCCCAGCATAAGGATTTCTGTCACAAAGGGATGGCCTCAACAGAAGTAAATGCAGACTGAAAGAAAGCATCAGGTTTTTCAAAGTTTCTTACATACTTCTGAAACTTTTCAAATATATTTATAAGACATTGTTTTATAAACAAAGGAAAGGAATTTACTATAAACCTAACAGATCGTTTCAGTGGGACTTGTTTCAGCATTGCTTATTACAGGCCATTTAAGGACAACCTGGTGAGTACACCCTGTCATTACCTTCAAAGTTGTCTTCTAATTGCAATTGCTAATGGTAGTGCTGAAGATAAAGATCTTGTCCCTTAAACTAATGAATATTCCATCACCTTCTCTTTCTCTTTCACCAGTGTAGAAATTATACGCTTGGGTAACAGTTTCTACATTGACTGGGACTGTAAAATGTATTATCCGCTGAATGACACGCCAGCTCAGGCCCGTACCACTACACTCAGTGATGAGCTGGGGCAGATCAAGTACATCTTCTCAGACAAAACAGGAACTCTCATTCAGAACATCATGAGTTCCAACAAGTGCTCCATCAACGGCAAATCCTACGGTATGTTATCTATTTGTCTTATTCTCCATGTTTTATTCTATTATATGCCTCTTGGTCCACAGAGACTAAATATGATATCCAGAAGAGAGTGTCTTGTAAGAAGCTGCAGTGATCAAGTGTAGAGCTGCCCGTCAGGGATGCCTGGACAGCCCTGATTACATCATTTGCATATCTTAATATCATTTTCCTGTCCCTTGTTTCCCCTTTTTGCCACCTTTTTACCTTCCTTTTTCTGCCCCAGTATCCTCCCAACTGAAGAACCTTATTATTTTTTCCTCATTGGTCCCAGTTTTACTACATCTGTACTCAAATTTTTTTTTTTTTTTCTGATATCACTACCTAGGTGATCTCAGTCTTTTATGGTATTATTGATATGGTTACCCAGGTATTGCTAACCCTGCAAAACATAACACATAACTCACATTAACTGCCTCTTAAACCACTTGTGAAATCAGCCATCCCTCATGGTGTTATCTGTAAATTTTGTCAGCTTCTCACACTGTTATCTCTCACATTCAGCAATTTCTCATGTCATGAGCAGCGATTTTCCACATCCTGTTCAGGTAGCTTAACCTTTGGTTGGTACCTAGTCAATGGCCTGGTCATTTGTCTGCAGCCGTGACATACTTCACCTACCAGAAGAGAAAAAAGTTTGTAGGAAGTTGGAAAAAATGGGAAACAAAAGCTGTTAGCTCTGTTAGATCCTAACAGTCATTGACTTAAAAGGTTCACTGTATGGCCCCGGGGAAGTTTTCTTCATACTGCTCAAAAGGTGCTAACAATTCACAAACTAATTGATTAACATCATTAGATTCCCCCAGAGAAATCAGTCACAGCTTATTCATAGACTGATGCTTGCTTTGCCTGTGTCAGACCTACTGATGGACTAGTGTGCCAGAAAGCTTGTCTTTTTTCTCAGTGCTATCAACTGGCCTAATAAAAGAAGTTATTTCTTCCTATAAATCTTGTTTTGTGTATATTTGGAGGCCGTCATATCTCAAACAGCGCTACTATGCTAGCCAATGTTAGTGCTGCTAAACAGTTTGAAAAATATTCAGTCTGTTCATTCATGTGTCCTATAGTTGTCTTTTCCAAAGTGAATGTCACCATGGAATATAGACATAGGATGTGGGTTCAAGAAATGAATGGGAAATATGCGGAAAGAAGGCAGACAGTCTATTGCTTATAGTTTTCTAAATGCTTAGCTTCTTCCCCAGAATATACTTTTTTGGGTTTGCTGCTCAAGGGCAATTGGGAAAGCCATGCCAGAAAGGATGAATTAGTTCTGCTGCCAGTGAGGGTACTCTGGGGGCTTAGACTTCCCATTGGGAAGGAGGTGTCTAAAAGTCTCTTGGTTACAGTTCCCAGGGGATCAACTGATGTGCAGTTCTCAGGAGAGATGGCTTCTGAGTTTCTTCTACACCCTCAGGGCTTTTGTGAAGGAGTACTAATACCTAGAATTGACTTTAGTCACAGCTGAGGTTTCTGGTGCAAGTATGGATCTATTATTCATGTAATTCACTGTATTTCAATCTTATTTCAATGAAGTGTTGAATCTGGCTGGGCTGGGCACAGTCCAGACCTTCCAAGTGAAATTTTTCTTCAGGCAGAAGAAGTTTCAATAGTGTTTCCTGGAGATGAGATGTCTTCCATTTCTGTGACCAGATCATCAGTTCGAAGAAAATGAATGGAGCAGCCCTGCTACCTAGATGTGTGAAGAATGGGCTTGGACAACTCCTTCTCTGTGGTTGTCCAGGGACTGTTGAAAACCCAATATGATCCAGGAGCTGGATTTTGTCTCACATTCCAAAGGGAAGGTACAAGAGAAGTCATCCCCTGAAAGCACCTTTGTTTCCTACCTAGCACTACATCCTTTCTGGGTTCAGCTTGAGCCAAGTCTTCTTTGCCCAAATGCCAGTCATTTTTATGGTAAATGCTTTGTGTTTCAAGCATCTGTTAGTCTCTGGATTTTGTCATGGATTAACATAGGAACTGATAGATATGAATCATCAGTCTCCAATACTCATGTCAAGATATTTGTGCTTACTGAAACTTTTTAACTTGATACTAGCTTCAAAACACTTTAACCAATTTTTGTGGTAGAGAAGCTCAGAGACTGCACTTATCTGGAGTTTGTGGCTATAACCTGAGTCTTTCTTGCTTGCAGGTGATGTGTATGATATGTCTGGGCAAAGGACAGAAATAAATGAGGTAAGTGCTCAAGTGCTAGCAGGATCTGTGCTTTCTGTGAACCTGCCCGCATAGGTGCTAGTGGACACAACCCACTCAGGCATAGCTCATGCTCTTGACCCTGACAAAAGGGATGTGTGTTCTCATGGATGTCAGAGGATTGCCTGAGTTGCATACCCTTCCACTAAGCCTGGTTTAAACCTGCAGATCTGGTAGCCTGAGTGTCTACTGTTCCCTCAGCTTCACATGACATCCTAGTGCATGCACAGCTCCTCTTGAATACTTGACCACTGATGTTTGTTGGAAACTTGGACATTGGTGAATTTTATTATCCTTGGCAGTTAATTAAAGTTTTGGCTGGGAATCAGTGAGTTCAGTTCATATCAATAACAAGGTCACTGTCAAATTCCCCTAATGTCTGGACATCAGAAAGTGTGAAAATGGGTGACTTCTCCATTTCTGTCTAGCCTCTGCTTGCTGGCACAAATCCACATCTTGGATTTCACTGCCTAAAATATCTGAAAACTGCATGCAGCAATCCAAGTAACAAATGGCAAGATGATCATGAAAATCCCACTCCTCATTCCAATGATTCATTTCCAGGCCATTTAAAACTTAAATTACCCACTGAAATTGGCTATTTGTACTGAGTGCTGTGCCTCCAGACTGCCCTTGCTCAGGCAGCAAAATGCAAAGGGCTGACTTGCTTGGGGAGACATGCTGGTCTCCTGCCAACTGGCTGCCTGGCAGCTCCTCCTGCCCCAGTACTTGCCAGAGCAGAGTCTTGCAGGTCGAAAGGCTACTGCTCACACGTCCACAGTGTTGCAGTGCTTGGACCTTGTTGCGCAGATTGGGGGGGGGGGGGGGCATGGGATGGATCTGTGCTCTTGCGGTAAGTGCTAAATGTCAGCTTGTGCAGGTCAAAAGGATTACTCCCATCCTGGAAACTCTGAGCTCATCAGGGATGGGGTGGGAGTTGACATCATCCCGGGCAGGCTTGGCAGTGCATTCCTCCGTGACACATCATATTTTGAGCTTCTGGTCATTTCTCCACTACATTCCCCTCTGGGGCTCCTTGTTTTTAGACAAAACGGGCAGTGCCTGTAGAGTTGAACCTTTACATCACTTGTCTGTCATCTTTTTCCTTTCTTGCTTTGGGAGAATAGGATGGAGAACACAGCCTTTTGAATTGTTTAAATTGGACTTCCACATTCCCCTGTTGCAGGCAGCCATTGAAACCAGGAGCATGATGCCTCCAAGCAGGCATGTGTTGAAGGCAGGCATTTCTTTGCTATAGAAATCCTTTGGTGGGGATCCTGTAGGAGCATTTGCTATAGTACAGAGAGGCATCTTTAGCTAATTGGGTTCTCAGCCTGAATGCTGCTTTGAAAGGCACCTCAAGTGCCTGTCCTCTCCTGTGATTCAGTAGTTTTCACGATCTCCCATTTACTTAGACTCATCAGTCTCTGTCATGAACAGCCCTGCAGGAGAGGACCCTTTGTAAATGTAAGGAAGAGAGGGGGGCTATGATGGGCAGACATTGGTGTACAGGCATGTGAGAGTTCCACAAATAATACTGAGCCATATTTTTGTAGAACACAGAGAAGGTTGATTTCTCATACAACCAGTTAGCCGACCCAAGGTTTGCCTTCTATGACCATAGCCTGGTTGAAGCTGTGAAGCTGAGTGATGTCCCGATGCATAGGTTCTTCCGGCTGCTCTCACTTTGTCATGCAGTGATGCCAGAAGAGAAGAAGGAAGGTGAGGACTGTTGAAGGCACCAGACTGAGTGGTTATGTTCACCCTGCACCACAGTATGTCTTCTCTCCACAGAAGCTGTTATTGGTCCTTTTGGTCCCCTGGTGATTTTCTGTAGTATATGGCTACACATAAATCAGTGTCTTTGGAGATGCCACATGGGAAGAGAATGGACCAGGGCCTCCACTCCCCATGTGTTCCTGTGGTGGAGCTGACACTGCTGCAACCACCATATCTCTGGAGTGTGGAAATTGCAGGTGCCACAGCTTCTCTGAGGTGGCAGATGGCTTGCCCCACTCTTTCTCTACTCTACACCAAGTCCCATAAAGCATAGAGCATATAGCACCTATCCACTGGAGACTCATTAGCTCTGCTCACCCAGTGTTCCTGCAGGTACTGGGTCGGTCTCCTGAAATTCCAAACAGGGTGAAAACTGTGCTTTAAAGGCTAGAACCATTAATTGACACATATAAGGTGAAAATAGTGATGAGAAAAAAACATGCAGATGTAACTAGAAGGGGTTAAACCCAAGGAAGTTGCCCTCTCGGTGAGATCTGTTGGACTCTGAAGAGAGTGATAAAGGCCTCCAAAAGAGTCTAGAGGGCCTCTTGCACTGGCTTGGAGAATGGGGTGAATGGGACTTGATGGAGATGTGTGGACACAAGGTGCTTTTTAGTGCTGTACCTCTGCAGATAGACAGAAAAGCAAAGGATTAACTGCTATATAATGTCTTTGATTTTGCATTTGTTTCGCCTCAGAAACAAGGCAGAAGCCACATTACTTTTTTTCTTGCATGTCAGGTAACTTGGTGTATCAGGCGCAATCTCCTGATGAGGGAACCCTTGTCACTGCTGCCAGAAACTTTGGATTTGTGTTTTGGGCTCGCACACTGGAGACCATCACCGTTGTGGAAATGGGAGAAACAAAAATCTACAAACT
The DNA here is from genome assembly GCA_009819775.1 of Phoenicopterus ruber ruber. NCBI lineage: Eukaryota > Metazoa > Chordata > Aves > Phoenicopteriformes > Phoenicopteridae > Phoenicopterus > Phoenicopterus ruber. The sequence continues at coordinate 23,181,147 of CM020247.1, forward strand.
CCTGGCTATTCTTGATTTCAACAATGTTTGCAAGTGAATGTCTGTTATTGGTATGTTTCCTTTGCTCCCTTCTTTCCTTCCTGACTTTTTAGGCTCTAAAGTTGGCCCTCATTCTGCTGTGATGCCTTTCCCTTTTCAATGCTTTCGGAATAACATTTAATTCTGAGCGCTTGAGATGGGCCGCCTTGATTTTTCAATTACACAGCAATAGTGCTCAATAAATACTTAACTTAGGCAGGTTGGAGAACATTTTAACATCTGGACCATAATGATGGAGCAGCCTCCTGAAGACATTAAGCTTTTTACATATCTTACCTCCTTCATGACAATGCAGGAAAGGCCTTCCTTCTAATCATCTTCAAAATTGTCAGTGAAATCTGAGGAAGTAGGAAAGGAGAAAGCAAAGATGAGTAGAGAAGCCCACTTTCCCAAAAGGAAAATGGTGAAATAATTCAAAAAAATCTCATGTAGCCTTTATTAACCCTCCAATGTCCTCAGATACTTCAGGAACTGGAATATCATAACTGTAGCAAGAGAGTGGTAGTACCTTTACTGGTAGGAGCAATAGGAGCAGCAGGACCAGTTCCCTAAGAACAAATTGTTCTTGACTTTTGAATGCAGATGTCCTGCCTGAAGTGCTGCTTGCAGGAACCACGTAGTCTAACAGAACTTCTGCTCAGACCAATGCAATCTGGGTACAGTTGCCTGTGCTGCTACCACTAAGGTAGAGAGTAGTTGCATTATCTTCTGTTCTAAGCAAAGCTAATCTTGATTCCTGGGAGTTTCCTTCAGGCCTTCACGGCTACTGGACATGATCATAGCCCTTTAGATCTTCATGGTTGCTGGACATAATCATATACTTCAGAACTTCATGTAACACTAAGACTTATGTTCTCATTCTTTCTCCTTTGAAAAACTGCACAGAGGACAAACTTACAGGGCTTTGCTTCATTGCCAGCTAGACAAAACTCCAGTTATCTGGAATTAGACCAGATAACTGTAGCTAGTGCCTATTCTTAATTCTTGTCCTGAGGCTGGAAGCAGTATGAAGGTAGCATCCTTTGCCTTTGGAGAGGTGACAATGAGGATCCCATAGTCCCTGTCATATGCTGTGAAAATGTGTCACTTCAGTATAGTTGACTGTCCAGATGAAGAAGGCTGGAAAAAATCTTGTCCTGCTTTCCAGGAACTTTAATGCTAAAGCGGATGTTAGGTCTGTTTCAATTTGGTTCTGGCATTAATGATCCAGAATAGAAATGGAGGAAATATAGGCTTTTGGAGAAAGCATTAAGTTGGAAAGAACTGTGAATAGACGCCAATAAATTCTTTTGGAGACATAGTAACTTCACTGAAACAATGGTGTTTCAGGGAGGCCAAAAGTGTTTGCAAATAATTTCATCCAAGAAATGAGCAGAGAATTTTTGAGGAAAATGAAGCATTTCATTTTGTCATGTTCAGAATGTAATAGTTTTGCTTATGAAATACTGAAATACTTTTTATTTTCAGAAATTTATGAACAAAATGTCTTGATAGTCGTCTTCAGAACTATGGTTTGGGGCTTTTCTGGGGGTGGGGGGAGGGAAAGTTAAATATCCTGAAAAAATTTTTTTGTATCAACATGAAATGTTTTTGTTGCTCCAACTATGTTGACCGGAGGGTGTTTTGAGCTTTTTAATTTTGGTAGAATTCTTTTTTTTCTGTGGCCTTGTAAAGCCCAATTAGGGAAGATTTGCTGCTACATCCATCAAGGTGACTCTCCTGGCTCTCTTAAACTGTTGACTCTGAAAGGCTCAGAGCTCTTTTGAGTGAGAAAGCTTTTGTCATGTGTGTAAAAAGGCCACAGAGATGGTGGGTGAGTTTGGGGCTGCTAAGATGGGTCATCTTCCTGGTTTATCTTTCCCAGAGACAGCAGTGAATATTGGTTACTCACAACTTGCTGAATGAGGACATGGAAGATGTTTTCATTATTGAAGGCAGCACATCTGATGATGTACTTAATGAGCTCAGGTAAATGAGTGAAATATACAGCTTCATTGCTGTGCCCTGACACTGGAATGGAGCAGTATTTGTATTTTATATTATTCCATCTTTTTTTCCTGTGGGTTTTACCTGGTGCACTTCATTCAGGGACCTTAGATAAGGGCTAGCTGGCTCCCTGGAAGATCCAGCAGCTAGACATAGTGTAGAAAGCTCCTCTGAGGATAAACTCTGAAGGTTCTTGATCCAAGAGGTCAAATCTATATAAATGTATAAGAAAGCAGAGTTAGGCAAGCAATATCAGCTGACATTCGACAAGTGGTCTGGAGCCACAAATTGGCTCCAGGCTTGAGCTATGCTGTTGCTCTATTGCTATTGCTATTCATCCACATTGCCATCCTTTGTCTGGATATTGTCCTTTTCTATCATTATCTGGAAATCTGCCTTCCTCCATAGCCTCCTCAGTAGACACAAGTTCTTAGGTATAGGTGGAAAATGGGAAAGTTTTTCAGTCCTTTTCTGTTGAAGTAGGTGGTTGCCAGACAATATGCACAGAAAATTGGGATGCCCTTTGGGATACTGTCTTTCATGACATACAGATGATTTGTTTGACTTTAAATCAGCACAGGTTTAGCACACACTTGTTAGAGTTTCAGAAGCATATGGATGATCTGCTGTAAGAGACTGAGGGGCTGAAAGAGTTAATGTCTCAAACATTCGGCAAAGAAGGACTTTGAAGAAAATGAGAAGTTGAAAGAGTTATTGGCTGGCCCAAGGAGGACCTGGTGTGAAGGATGCTACCACACTAACGAGATAAGGTGCAGCTGGAAGGGAGGATCTTGCAGAGGCAGGATAGCACTTTTCTGGGCCTTATCTTGAGTAATTGCTTAAAAAACAGACAAGCCTGAGACAGCATTGCCCCTGCATCTCTGATGGGGGGGGGGAGCACCGAAATCGCTAGCCTCAAACCCCCCAACCCCTCAAACCCCCGACTCATTTTGAGAAGGTTCGAGAACCACAGACTACGCATGCAAAGTAATTAGCGTATGCAGTGGGACTAGTCAATAAAAAGCGCAACTCAGAGGGACTGGGTGCGCATGCCCACCATCCGACGGAACCGGACCAGAGACATCGCTGGAACCCAGGGTGGTGATCTTTCCTTTACCTCTATCTTTCCTCTGTCTCTACCTTTTAATTTAGCCCAAGGGTATCCCGTTCAAAGTGAGTCGTCCAGGACGGCCCTTTCAGGACATGATATACTCCTTTAGACATAAACCGTTGACCAAGCCTGAGACTAGGATTGGACTCAGCCGCACCTAGACTCCTCTCTGAGAAGGAGTTTAGAAAGCAAGGGGGTCCTTTCTGAACCTCATGACTCAACGGGAGGGCCTCCCTGACCACTGACCAGAGACCCCCGTTGGCTGGACCAACACTGGACCCTGGACTGATGATTGATTTCTCTCTCTCTCTCTCTCTTCCCTTCTCTCTTCCTTTTTACTGAAAAGCGGGATTAGCAATTAGTGAACTTTCTGTTATTCAATGATAACTTGTACACCCAGTTACTGAATGAATAAATTGTATGCCTGAATTGTGAACCTTAGCACCGTTTGTGCTCAATTCCACCAAAGTAGATTGGTGAACCTGAGTCACTCCTCCCTCTTCTCTGCCACTATTTGTTTATGACCCATAGCTGGGGTGCAGCATTACTGCGGGCAGAAAGTTGGGACGTGACATCTGCACAAATAGCAGCAGCTAAACCATGCATGTTGTTGTAGGGATATAGGGAAAATTGAACTAAACTAACAAAGGGAAGCATAATTTTTTTATTTTCATAAAGCTGATTTAATAAAAAATATATATCTTTACAAGCTTTTAATTATTATTCTGGATTTTTTTAGGAATGCAAGGAAAAAGATGAAGCCAGACTCCTTTCTGGACAGAGATGAAATCAACATTCAGTTTGAAAAATCTTCCAAAAAAAACAAAAATTCTACCTGATGAGCAAGCAAACAGAGTGTACGGTCTGGTTATCAATGGCCACAGCCTGGTAAGGAAGGCTCAGAGTCATGTTAGGACTGAGTTCTCTTAAGACTTTAACATGACAGGGACATACTGGAAGTCTGAAAATGCTTTAAAAATTTAACCCTAGAGGACTGGATTTTTTTTTTCCTAACTGAAGATTAGGTTCAGTGGTTATCTGAGATATCAAAGGCAATGGGCAAGGTTTCAGAAGACTGGAACAGGGAAGAGTTGGTCCTGATGTTAGGCAAACAGGAGGGGTAGAGTAGTTGGATCAATTTTCATTTCCAGAAAGATACTAGAAAAATAATCAGGCAGTCTATGGATGCACCAAGAAGATAACATCAGACATGGGTTTCAAGTATGCCAAGAACATATTCTACTAAATATGTCTGATAACAGATAGGATATGTGTCTTATAACTTGACTAATAAATTGTTTGATGCTCTCTCCAAGCAAACTGAAGTAATACGATCTAGATGAAATTGTTATGTGACAGATGCAAGACTGCTTGGAAAGTATGGCTCTTAAGGGCTCACTGTTGCTCTAAAACAACAGTTAAGTGGCATCTGCAGGGGGCTATCCCACATCTATTTGATGTAGTTTTAATTAACTGCTTAAAAAGAGAGCAGATAACACCAGGCTGGGAGAAACTGCAGGCATGACGGAGTTCAAGATTAGATTTGAAAATAATTCTGACAAATTGGAGAAATACTTTGAAAGCATGGAGAATGCAATTCAGTAAGAACAAATACCTTGTTCTCCATTTTCACATAATCAACTACAGACATACAAAATCAGAGATGTGTATGTAAGAGCATCATCTGTAAGACTTGTGAAGAAAGCTGCCTGCTTCATTTGGCATCGGTAAAGTCTTAGCTCAAATAATTCAACTTATTTGGGCCATTTTCCTTGAGAAAATGTAAACCAGCTAAAGAGAGTACAAAGAAAACTGTAAGAGTGATCATGCATGGTCTGGAAAGCATAGGGTAAAACTAAGAGAGTTGGGATTTCTGAGCCTAGAGAATACTAATCAGTCTTGGTAGCACTCTTCAAATAATAACAGGTAAACAAAGTAACAGAATTAAACTGAGGCAAGAGAGTTTTGGGTTAAATGTCTTCCTGGTGAGAACAGTGAAGCACTGGAATTTTCCATCTTTAGAAATTTTTTCAACCAGATTAGAGAAAAAAACTGGTTTAGATACAGTTCAAACTGTGTGGGAGGAAGCCTTAGTCTGGATCAGGTTTATATGTCTATTGTGTTTTGCTTTCCCAGATTGCAGGGGAAGCATCTCTCCTATGGGGAAAGGCTGAGGGAGCTGGGTCTGTTTAGTCTGAGGAAGAGAAGACTGAGAGGAGACCTTATCAATGCTTATAAATATCTTAAGGGAGGATGGAGCCAAACTTTTCAGTAGTGCCCAATGACAGGACAACGGGCACAAACTGAAGCACAGGAAGTTTCATCTGAACATGAGGAAAAACTTCTATACTTTGACGGTGACAGAGCACTGGCACAGGCTGCTCAGGGAGGTTGTGGAGTCTCCTTCTCTAGAGATATTCAAAACCCGCCTGGACGTGGTCCTGTGCAACCTGCTCTAGATAAACCTGCTCTGGCAGGGGGGTTGGACTAGATGATCTCCAGAGGTCCCTTCCAACCCCTACCATTCTGTGATTCTGTGATTCTGTGAAAAAGGTAGACATGGAAAGAGCCAGGAGAGGCTGCCTTTCAGAGACAAGATGCTTCTGTTTCCTGTGGTTGCTACCTCTCTTGATAGCAGTCCACCAAATTTAACTCCCAGCTCTATATCAGTCCTGTGAATTACTATTCAAAAATTTCATCTTGCTCCATTTTTGGCTTGTGTGCCATGTATACGGACCCTGGACTAGAGGGGACACTTTCAAGCTGTGTCTACATTGTCAAGCACCCTCCCTCCCTCTTTTACACTCGCTCCCTCTTTAGCTCCAGGGCCTTAATCCCCTTTAGATCCCCACTGCAAAACAGACAAGAGCTCTATCAAGTTTTGTACATCTGCATGGGCAAATCCTCTGACATCCCAGTTGGCTGTGAGCCCCTGCCTGTTCCTACTCCATACCTTAAGTCTGCAGCACAGACCCCAAGTACTGTGTTATAAAAGCACCACTGGCAGCTGTGATAAAGCTTTCTTTTTATTCCTGGAAAACCACACACTCACCCATACCCTGGCAAGGAGATATGTCCCACACAAAGAAATACAAATCTGGGCTGTGTGGGAGCGGCCAGTCCACATAGCCCGCAGCAGAGTGAACACAGCCAGTCTCACCAAGGCCATGGCTTTCTCCTGGGTGTGGGCCACAAGGACAGTATGGACAAAACTATATGTGATTTATTTCTATGAACTTAGAGCTTGAACAATGGTAACAGTCCTGATACCGTCCCACTCAAACACAGCATCTGTTCAGTGCCTTATCCCTACCTGCAGATGGGTGGGATGGCAGCATTGGGACTATGCACACGTGTGGTCTTGCTTAAACAAAGTGAAAGAACAGAAGCACAGCAGCATCTGTAATGGCATCATAATACAACTAGTTGATTTGTGTGCAATACCATTAATAGAGATACTATGTGATAATATTTTGCTAGTGGTGTGCAGCGGGGATGTTGTGGCGAAAGTCATCTCTAACTGCAGTGACCATCCAGTACTAAAACTGAACCATGAAAAGGTCTCTCTTGTTAAACAAGCCTGCCTGCCACTGATGGGAGGGAAGCAGGGGTGCTGGTGACTCACAGATCCCTGCTTTAAGAAGAAAGAATATCTGGCCTAAGGATTGTCTGCCTTACACAGAAAGGGTTAGTGGATCTGCTGTAACGGCTCTGAGGAGGAGAGTCATGTAGATTCCTTCCATGAATGTCTACCGAGAAAAGACATCAAAGAACAGAGCCAAAAAGCACGTTTCAAAAGAAATACGAAAAGCTAACACTGTTCCCACCTCATGCAGAGCTGGACGGGTGACCAGACATCCAATTATCTCTGTGTTTCCCGAATAGAAATAACATGGCTAACTGATTTAAAAGGTCAGCACTCAGAGCAAAGTTGTGTTCTCTCTGGTTTTGTGTTTTTCTTTGTCATGCCCACCTGAGCTCAGCTTTTTCCATGTTTTTTTTAATTAAGTACTCCACTCTGCGTGGCATTATGTTGTGCAGTGCAGATGCTCCCTGCGACTGAATGGACGGATTCACTTGGGGTATCTCGTACCTTCCTTCTGCCAAATGGAAGAACTAGCTCAGTTCTCATTTTCTTCCCACTGCGTCCTCTTTGTCAGGCCACAAGTTGCTGCTAGTCTGACCTGGACACTCCCTTTGCCCCTTCTTCTCAGGCTTACGCACTGGAAGGGAATCGGGAATCTGGAGCTGGTGAGAACCGCCTGCATGTGCAAAGTGGTGATCTGCTGCTGGGTGACTCCGCTGCAGAAGGCCCAGGTGGTGGAGCTGGTGAAGAAGTACAAGAAGGCTGTGACCCTAGCAATTGGAGGTGGCGCCAACAATGTCAGCATGATCAAAAGTGAGTGACAGCTGACAGCCGGCATGCTCTAGCAAACTGACTCGCTGCCATATTTGCTATCTGAGGTGGCCTAGCAGCAGGAATACATATCTGAGTGGCTTCTGTACAACCCTCTTTGTGGCATCAAGTGGCTGTGTCCCAAGTTTCTGCAGGTTTCTACCAAGCACTGTCACTATAGGCTACTTGTGTCTCCTACCTTCGAGGACACACAAGAGGGCCCTTTGCTGTGCTCCCACCACCTGGATCACAGGAAGCTAAGATTGCACTTATTACCTATTTCTTTGTTTCTACCTTAGAATAGACAAAAGCCCACTGGGGCTGTGACATGTCCACCTGTGTGTCTGCATGGTCACCATCATAAGGGCAATACAAAGAACAAAGAAGTTTGTTTTAGAGACCGCCTGTCTGCAAAGCAGAAAGAAAATCTTCATGCCTGTAAATAGTCCGTATAATGTTACATGAATTTTTTTAACATTTCCATGTGGTAGGGCCATTTGTCAATTATCTCCCTTGTTTTATAAAACATGGGCTTCTAGGCCCCATTGTCCTTGAGCTTCATTTGATGCTGCATTACCTCAATGAATTTATTAAAAAAAAAATCCCTTAACTAGGTATAATTAAATTAAGATTATTCAAAAGGGCCTATTGCTAATCTTCCTTGTGTTAATTTGCAAGAATTGATTAACTGGAGCCTTTTAATTAAGAAAGAAAAGGCTAAGTAGGGAGCTTCAAGGGAGATAAGTCAGACAGTCAGTAAAGAAAGGATAAGATAATGGAAATACCTGAGATGGGACATGTAGGGAGTAGGGCTTCTCCCACCACAAAGGCAACAGGATCACTAGCCCAGCTGAAGTGCATCTACACGAATGCACGGAGCATGGGCAACAAACAGGAGGAGCTTGAGGCTGTTGTGAAAGGGGAAAACTACGATATAGTTGCCATCACGGAAACATGGTGGGATGACACACATAGCTGGAGTGCCACGATGGACGGCTATAAACTCTTTAGAAGGGATAGGCAAGGAAGGAGAGGCGGTGGGGTAGCCCTCTATGTTAAGGAGAGTCTGGACTGCCTTGAGCTCGAGGATGGTGACGAGAGGGTTGAGTGCCTGTGGGTCAGAATCAGGGGGAAGGCCACCAAGGCAGACATTGTGGTGGGAGTCTGTTATAGACCACCCAACCAGGATGAGGAGGCAGATGAAGTATTCTACAGGCAGCTGGGAGAAGCCTCACGATCGCTGGCCCTTGTTCTCGTGGGGGACTTCAACTTGCCGGATGTCTGCTGGAAATACAATGCAGCAGAGAGGAAACAGTCCAGGAGGTTCCTGGAGTGTGTGGAAGATAACTTCCTCACACAGCTGGTGAGGGAGCCCACGAGAGAAGGCGCCCCGCTGGACCTGTTGTTTGTGAACAGAGAAGGTCTTGTGGGTGATGTGACGGTCGGAGGCCGTCTTGGGCTCAGTGACCACGAAATGATAGAATTCTCGATTCTCAGAGAAGTAAAGAGGAGGGTCACCAGAACTGCCACCTTGGACTTCCGGAGGGCAGACTTTGGCCTGTTTAGGAGTCTGGTTGGCAGAGTCCCTTGGGAGGCAGTCCTGGAGGGCAAAGGCGTCCAGGAAGGCTGGACATTCTTCAAGAGGGAAATCTTAAAGGCGCAGGAGCAGGCCGTCCCCGTGAGCCAAAAGATGAGCCGGCGGGGAAGAAGACCAGCCTGGCTGAGCAGAGAGCTCCGGCTGGAACTTAGGAAAAAAAGAGAGTCTACCACCTTTGGAGGAAGGGGCAGGCAACTCAGGAGGACTACAAGGATGTTGTGAGGTCATGCAGGGAGAAAATTAGAAGGGCCAAAGCCCAATTAGAACTTAGTCTGGCTACTGCCATAAAAGACAACAAAAAGTCCTTCTATAAATACATTAACAATAAAAAGGGGGCTAAGGAGAATCTCCCTCCTCTATTGGATGCGGAGGGAGACTTAGTGTCAAGGGATGAGGAAAAGGCTGAGGTGCTAAATACCTTCTTTGCCTCAGTCTTCAACAGCAAGGGAAGTTGCTCTCTGGGCACCCAGCCCCCTGAGCAGGAAGACAGGGACGGGGAGCAGAATGTAGACCTCGAAGTCCAAGGGGAAATGGTCAGTGACCTGCTACGCCACCTAGACACGCACAAGTCTATGGGGCCGGATGGGATCCACCCAAGGGTGCTGAAAGAGCTGGCAGAAGTGCTCATCAAGCCACTCTCCATCATTTACCAGCAGTCCTGGCTAACTGGGGAGGTCCCAGTTGACTGGAAGCTGGCAAATGTGACGCCCATCTACAAGAAGGGCCGGAAGGAGGATCCGGGGAACTACAGGCCTGTCAGCCTGACCTCGGTGCCCGGGAAGGTTATGGAGCAGATCATCTTGAGTGCCATCACGCGGCACATACGGGACAACCGGGTGATCGGGCCCAGTCAGCACGGGTTTATGAAAGGAAGGTCCTGTCTGACCAACCTGATCTCCTTCTACGACATGGTGACCCGCTTAGTGGATGAGGGAAAGGCTGTGGACGTTGTGTACCTGGACTTTAGTAAAGCCTTTGACACCGTCTCCCACAGCATTCTCTTGGAGAAGTTGGCTACCCATGGCTTGGATGGGCATACTCTGCGCTGGGTAGGAAACTGGCTGGATGGCCGGGCCCAAAGAGTTGTGGTGAATGGAGTTAAATCCGGTTGGAGGCCGGTCACAAGTGGTGTTCCCCAGGGCTCAGTACTGGGGCCAGTTCTGTTCAATATCTTTATCAATGATCTGGATGAGGGGATCGAGTGCACCCTCAGTAAGTTTGCAGATGACACCAAGTTGGGAGGGAGTGTTGATCTGCTGGAGGGCAGGCAGGCGCTACAGCGGGACCTGGACAGGCTGGATCGATGGGCCGAGGCCAATTGTATGAGGTTCAACAAGGCCAAGTGCCGGGTCCTGCACTTGGGTCACAACAACCCCAGGCAACGCTACAGGCTTGGGGGGGAGTGGCTGGAAAGCTGCCCGGCGGAAAAGGACCTGGGGGTGTTGGTTGACAGCCGTCTGAATATGAGCCAGCAGTGTGCCCAGGTGGCCAAGAAGGCCAACGGCATCCTGGCCTGTATCAGAAATAGTGTGGCCAGCAGGAGTAGGGAGGTGATTGTCCCCCTGTACTCAGCCCTGGTGAGGCCGCACCTCGAGTACTGTGTTCAGTTTTGGGCCCCTCACTACAAGAAAGACATTGAGGTGCTGGAGTGTGTCCAGAGACGGGCAACGAGGCTGGTGAAGGGTCTGGAACACAAGTCCTATGAGGAGCGGCTGAGGGAACTGGGGATGTTTAGCCTGGAGAAAAGGAGGCTGAGGGGAGACCTTATTGCTCTCTACAACTACCTGAAAGGAGGTTGTAGAGAGATGGGGGTTGGTCTCTTCTCCCTAGTAACAGACAACAAAACAAGAGGAAATGGCCTCAAGTTGCGCCAGGGGAGGTTTAGATTGGACATTCGTAAAAACTTCTTTACCGAAAGGGTTGTCAGGCATTGGAACAGGCTGCCCAGGGAGGTGGTGGAGTCCCCATCTCTGGGGGTATTCAAAAGGCGTTTAGATGAGGCCCTAAGGGATATGATTTAGTGGGGGACTTGGTAGTGATAGGTTAATGGTTGGACCCGATGATCTTGGAGGTCTCTTCCAACCAGAACAATTCTATGATTCTATGATTCTAAGATAAGCAAGTTAAAGTGTACATGATAATTAGAAACTACCCCCCCCCGAGAGGGTTAGGACTTTGGGATTTTATCAATTCACTGTTCCATGGAAACCTCTGAATATAACCAACCTCCAGCCATCAAGATTGTTCTCATTAGTTAAAGCTGTATAATTAGCTGGCACATTAAACTTATGTCCATGTTTAATAAACCCAAGCTACTATTAAAAGAGACATGACTCTTCTAATTATTTGATTGAACTAATAAAGCCCAGGAAATGTAAAAAGGCTGCAGTCTACTTTGTAGCACTATGTCTGAAAAATCTATAAGGGGTTTGAAGATTTTGCTTGTCTGGAGCAATGTTTTAAGGTTGCTGGAAGGACATGCATGCATGTAAATATAAGTCGCATGTCAATAGCAATTAAAGGGAGGGAATTAACACAGTGTCCCAGTGCAGGGGACTCATTTAAAAAATGAAGTAATCAAAACTCTCACTGTAATGACATGATCAATAACCTTCTTGTTGCAGCTGCCCACATCAGGGTTGGTATCAGTGGCCAGGAGGGGATGCAGGTGGTCTTGTCCAGTGACTTCACTTTGTACAGTTCTGTTACCTGCAGCACCTGCTCTTAGTCCACGGCTGGTGGTCCTACATCCGCATGTGCAAGTTCCTCAAATATTTCTTCTATAAGAATTTTGCCTTCACATTAGTGCATTTCTGGTATGGCTTCTTCTCTGTGATATAGGGAAACTAACACTCAAGGGCTAATAGTAGAGACATTGCTTAGTCTAAGCTCATCATGTAAGATGTAAGATGTTTAAACAAGAAAGAACGTGTTGAAGCGACAGAGCGGGTCACGCCGACCTTGCTGGGAGATAAGGGAACAATCTGTGTTCAAAGAAGGAACCTGCTGAGAAAGCAGTCGTGACTGACCACCACCGGCCTTGCTAAAGTCACGGCAAGGGTGAAAGTGTGAAAGTGCATAGCGAGGAAGACATACGGCCTTCATCCCCGAGACCCCGGCCCACGACCACCAGAAGGCACTGCGCGTGCGCAACTGGGAGGAGTTAAAGGCAGTGAACTCATTTTAATAAAGACCGCCTTTTCGGGGAAAGGTTATGAATATGTATAGGCGTATGATGAATATGTAACACTTTGCTGCATATATTCCAGGCGAACGGTCACGGTGGGAGCGGGCACGATTGTGGTGGGGCGACCCCCCGTGCCGCTCAGCGCTGAATAAACATACCTACTTTACAACTTTACAAGTTGTGGAGTCTGCTTTCCGCACATCAGTTTGGCGAGCCAGGCAGGAGGACTCTGCTCGGCTGCGGGATCGACTGCGGAGCGGACGCCCCTAGGCACGCCCCGAGCACTTTCCTCGGAGGAGCCTCCACTCCCAGCCGCTCACCGCGGGAGTAGACAACAACCTCCTGAAGCCGCGGATAAACGGTATGTTTTACAAGGGGCCAGTAAGTCGTACGCTTGGCCGGGGCTGCTGGTAAACCGCGCAGAGACGTCTGGCGTACAGCATAGTCCCCGTATGGGAGGAGGGTACCCTAAATGGTAACAGGGGGATTCGCTGACCGATAGAGCGGCTGCTAGCGATTTTGGGAATAGATCGAGTGAATCCGAGGTTATCGTTGCATCCCAGTATCGGGAGCCTGCTAATGACTGTATAAGAAGCGAGAGAATTGTGCAGCTGCTGGAGGGATACTAACTGAAGTGATAATTGTATGTCTTATTTGTAAGTGCCTGGGTATTTTATGTTAAAAGTATTTGTGTGTGGTGTGGGGGTGTGTTTGAGACGCAGCGCTGCTGCGAAGTGAGTGGGAGTCCTGATTTGTGGTTCTGTGACTCCGCGTGGGTCCTGCTGAAGAAAAAAGGGGTATTTTATCAATCTAGAAAATAAGCATAAGCAATCAGAAGAAATGGGTAACATTCAGAATAAGGTGGGTAACACTCAGGATATTTTAAAGAAAAGCCCCCTTGGTTGCATATTGACACATTGGGGGAATATTGTTGGAACCGGGGGTACAGAGAATAAGAAGACTCTCATTAAATATTGCAATCAATGGTGGCCGATTTATAAGCTGGAAGATGGAACTAAGTGGCCACTTAATGGGTCAATTCATTACAACACTATCTTGCAATTAATGTTGTTTTTGAGGAGAGAAGGAAAATGGGATGAAGTGTCATATGCAGATATGTTTTTTTCCCTCCGAAATCACCCAGAGTGGCAAAGGGACTGTGGAATGATGCCGCCACAGGACCCTATGGTACTCGCCCTCGAGCGGGAAAATAACAAAGAACTTAAAGGTAAACTGAAGCGGTGTTGCTCGGCATGTAGTATCGGACAAAGGTGTACTAAAATAGATAAAACTCACCGGGCATCAGAACAAGATCTAACTGATTTTTTTAAGCCTCCCCCTCGATCACAGAAACAGGATGTGGACTTGGACGAGACCTCCACCCCCCCGGACAGCCCTGTATCCTCCCGTACTAGAAAACAGTCTTCCCTAACAGTCTTACAGGCACCTCTCCGAGAGGCGGTAGGGCCGGACGGGGGGACGGTGTTAATCAAGGTACCTTTTTCCACCTTCGATTTAGAGGCATGGAAAAGGGTTGCCAAGGATTACAGGAGTGATCCGGTAAGTGTAACCAAACATTTTCAGTTTGTTGTAAAACAACATAACCCCGATTGGAGTGACATACAGTTATTATTAGAATGTATGACTGAGACGGAAAAACAATTAATTTTAAAAACTGCAGGGGATTTGGCTGAGGATCATTATAAAACTACGGGAGGAGATGTTAAAGAATACCTCCCCCTTCAAGATCCAAAATGGGATGCAAACAGGTCTGCGGAGATGGAGAAATTGCGGGTATACCAAGAGTGGATTTCAAAAGGAATGGAGAGAGCCATTCCCAAAACCATAAATTGGTCAGCATTATATGCAATCAGACAAGGTCCTTCCGAGTCACCATCTGAATTCTTGGATCGACTAAGGGACGTAATGCGCCGTAACACACCGCTGGATCCTGGGTCAGAGGTAGGAATACAACAATTAGTGTCTTTGTTCTTAGGTCAGTCTACAGGAGATATTAGGCGTAAGCTCCAAAAGTTACGTCCTACAGAGGGAAGGAATCTAGAAGTATTGCTGGATGAAGCATGGAGAGTGTTCAGTAATAGAGAGGATGATTACAGACGGGGACAGAGGAGACAGAGGATGATGGCGGTCGTCAACGAGGAGGGAGAAAGAAAACCCAGACAAGGACCGCCTCGACTAGGCAGGGATCAATGTGCTTTATGCAAAAGATTTGGTCACTGGAAAAATGATTGTCCGGAAAAGCAGAAAAAGAAGGCGAAGGGACGAAACAATCAGAAAGGAAGAACAGTGGCCCCGTTAAAGGAAGACTGACGGGAACCTGGGGAATCCACCCTAGCGGATCCACTGGTTATAATGAAGCTAGGGAAGAAACAAAAGGAGGTAGAGTTTCTGGTTGACACCGGGGCAACGTATTTGGTTTTAAATCAAGCCTTGATGCCCCTGGGAAATGACTATATCATGGTAAAAGGGGCAACTGGCCAAAGTGAAAAGGCATATTTTTGTGAACCTCTGAGATATAAATTGGGAAAACAATGGGGCATTCACAGATTCCTGTACATGCCCAACTCCCCGAAAGCACTTTTGGGGAGAGATTTATTGGAACAATTGGGAGCAGTAATTAAATTTGAAAAGGGAGAGATTACTCTGGAGGTAAATGACCGACAGTATATCCAAATAATGAGTTTATCCTTAGCTAGTGTTCCCACAGAAGGAGAAATCAGTGAAGAAATTATGGACCAGGTATACCCCGGGGTATGGGCCACCGATGCACCCGGGAAAGCAAAAAATGCTCCACCTGTTGAGGTCAAACTCAAGGAAGGACGACAGCCGGTAAGAATCAAACAGTATCCCCTGAAGAAGGAGGATAGGGAGGGAATTCGGCCAGTAATAGAAAAATTTTTACAACTGGGATTACTAAGGGAATGTGAATCTGACTTTAACACTCCCATATTACCTGTCCGTAAACCTGACGGGTCATACCGGGTGGTCCAGGACCTCCAGGCTGTAAATAAAATAACTGAAGACCTCTACCCGGTGGTGGCGAATCCATATACCTTGCTGACTGTATTGACACCTGAACTAACCTGGTTTACTGTTTTAGACCTGAAGGATGCCTTCTTTTGCCTCCCTCTCCATAAAGCCAGCCAAAAAATATTTGCATTTGAATGGGAAAACCCTAAAAGCGGGCGTAAAACTCAGCTTACTTGGACGGTGTTACCACAAGGGTTTAAAAACAGCCCTACTATATTTGGGAATCAACTCGCAAGAGATCTTGAGTTCTGGGAAGCCCCGCCTGACGAAGGGAAACTGTTACAATATGTGGACAATATCCTGATTGCCACCAAAACAAAGGATGATCTGGACGGTGAGTCTGCTAAATTTTTGGGGGCTCCAGGGATACCGGGTATCCAAGAAGAAGGCCCAAGTAATGCAGCGTAAGGTGATTTATCTGGGCTATGAAATCAGTGCAGGACAAAGGACTTTGGGACAGGCCCGGAAAGAGACAATATGCCAAACTCCGAGGCCGCAAACAGTGAAAGAGTTACAAACTTTTCTGGGGATGACTGGGTGGTGCCGACTATGGATTTATAACTATGGACTGCTTGTTAAACCTCTGTACGCACTAACAACCTCTGAACAGAAATACCTGAAATGGAACAAAGAGACCATACGGGCCTTTGAGTTGCTAAAAAAGGCCCTGATGTCGGCCCCAGCCTTAGGACTCCCAGACGTGAGTAAGCCGTTTTTCCTTTTTTCCCACGAGAAGCAGGGGATTGCCCTAGGAATATTAGCACAAGATCTGGGCCCGTATCGACGAGCAGTTGCCTACTTTTCCAAACAATTGGATGCAACTGCAAAGGGCTGGCCTGGATGCTTGCGAGCGGTCGCGGCCGTAGTACTAAACATCCAGGAAGCCCGAAAATTCACCCTGGGCCAGAAAATGACTGTGTTGGTGTCTCATACAGTATCTGCAGTATTAGAAGCAAAAGGTGGGCACTGGCTTTCCCCACAAAGATTCTTGAGATATCAGGCTATAATAGTAGAACAAGATGATGTGGAAATTGTAGTCACTAACATTGTCAATCCAGCCTCTTTCCTCAGTGGGAACACAGGAGAACCAGTGCATCATGACTGTCTGGAGACCATCGAAGCAACATATTCAAGCCGTTCGGACCTGAGAGACAGTCCTATGGAAAACACGGAAAACTGGTTCACGGATGGAAGCAGCTATGTTCTAAGCGGTGAAAGGTATGCCGGATATGCCATTACCACCAGTCAGGAAGTAATAGAGTCAGGGCCTTTGCCCATGAACACCTCAGCACAGAAGACAGAAATAATTGCTCTGACCCGCGCCTTGGAATTGGCCCAAGGCAAAGCTGTAAATATCTATACAGATTCGAAATATGCTTTTGGAGTCGTACATGCGCATGGAGCAATCTGGAAGGAGAGAGGATTATTGAACTCACAGGGAAAAAACATCAAGCATGCAGAGGAGATCCTGAAACTGTTGGAGGCAGTCCAACTCCCTGAGAAAGTGGCGATCATGCACATTAAGGCACACCAGAAAGTAAGCTCGGAGTTGGAAAGAGGAAATGAGCTGGCAGACAGAGAGGCAAAACAGGTAGCCAAAGCAAAGGTAAAAACAGAAGGGGCTTTGATCCCTGACGGGCGAATCTCCCTAGAAGGTAAGCCAGAATATACAAAGGAAGATCAGAAGCTTATCACAGATCTAGAAGGATCATATAATAAAGAGGGGTGGGCTCTCACCCCACAAGGGAAACTAATCATTCCCTCTTATCTAGTATGGTCTCTGATAAGGGAAGAACATAGGAAGAGACACTGGGGAGCAGAGGCCCTATATAAACACCTAATAAGAGAGATTGTAGCCAGGAATTTATAGACCACTGTGAGACAAGTGACTCAGCAGTGCGATCTCTGCCTTCAGACTAATCCAAAGAATACCCCCAAACTAGAAATGGGCCAAATTGGGAAAGGCAATGGGCCTGGGCAACAATGGCAGATTGATTTTTCAGAACTCCCAAGAAAAGGGGGGTATCGATATTTATTGGTGTTAACTGATACCTTTTCAGGTTGGCCAGAAGCGTACCCTACCAGGACAGCCAAGGCTCGGGAGGTAACCAGAATATTAACACAAGAGATAATACCACGTTTTGGGGTCCCAGCAACCATATCTTCTGATAGAGGACCACATTTCATCTCAAAAGTAGTACAACAAATTAGCCGCCATTTGGGTATAGATTGGCAGCTTCATACCCCATATCGCCCTCGAGTCGAGTGGCCAAGTGGAAAAAATGAACCACTTAATCAAACAGCAGATTGTGAAACTGGGACAGGAGACGAACTTGGCCTGGCCTCAGTCTCTTCCTTTGGCTCTCTTGCGCATACAAACTAGGCCAAGAGCAAGAGAAGGACTGAGCCCTTTTGAAATTTTGTATGGACGACCCTATGGAATACAGAAAGGGATGTCCACACAAACTGGGGATGAAATCATGACCTCCTACATGGTGGCATTAGGCAAACAACTCAGTAAAATTGAGAAACATGTGGTTGGGACTCCAAGTAGGGGTTTGGATAGGCCTGTACATAACATACAACCTGGAGACTATGTGTATATAAAGTCTCTTACAGAAAAGACTTTGGAGCCGCAGTGGGAAGGACCATTCCAGGTACTCCTCACCTCCTTCACAGCGATCAAGATCAAGGAGCAGAGCGCCTGGATCCATCACACCAGAGTGAAAAAGACTCATAAATCTCCATGGAAGGTCATGCAAGTCCAACCAGGAAAATTATTCTTCTCTCGGTCGTAATTATAATTCAGGTTTGGGAGGGCACTTCTGGATGCAATTAGTGACTGCTTCAATCATAAGGGAAGGTGAAGAGGGGATCTTTCCCACTGAAATCCGGAAAATAATCTGGGACAAGGCTACTGACTTTGAGAGAAGACTCCAGTCCTGGTGGAATTTGGTAAACTTTACCTATGACCCCACTACAAACACAGTTACAACGTTTGTATTAACTATTCGCAATGCGTCAATATACATAATTCATCCCGTTGTAGCGTTAGGATTAAATCACAACGGGACTATACTCTATCCTTCTGAGCATAGAACGTGGGCTCGAAAGGTAGAAAATAAATGGCAAACGGTAGACCTGGAATCCTGCATTGTACGAGAACAACAAGGGTTCATTTGTGAGAGTAACGCCATCAGTGCACAAGATGTTTGTCTTGACACTGACCAGAAAGTCTGCCATTTTGAAGTTCATCCTAATGATGACCTTAAAACCTTATTAATATACACTGGCAAAGGTTGTGTATGTTTGAGAACTGCTTGTAGTTTTATATCTGTAGAGAACACAGAAGTAGACATTAGGAATCACTCAAATTTTTGTATTTGCAATTTTACGAAAATCATTGGATGTGACTTTAATTATTCCACTCCAGTCATATCCCATCAGATTTTTAAATCTAACTATACATTAATCCACGAATTAGTGCCTACATCCATCGGGATAGACTTAAATCTAACTAAGAAATTATTACAGCATCACGGTCTAATACGGACACTAGAGGAGATTAAAAGCAACGGGCAGGAAACTTTGATAACAATCTATCATGATGTAGGTGAAATAAAAGAAGTTTTAAAAAGAATAGATGGGAGTAGTAAATGGTGGGATACACTTTTCGGATGGTCACCCACTGCTACAGGCATCCTTAATAAGTTATGTCACCCTATTGTTGTTCTCCTAGTTCTGAGCTTGATTAGTATTGTTTTATCTATAGTGTTATATGTTTTAAACCGGCGAGTGATAAAGCAGATGAGGCATTTGATATATGCTCATCAGCAAATCGAAGTAGGCAAAAATCTTATAAAGAATCTAGAGAGAAATGGAATAATATGAAAGGTATTAATATGAAGTAAATGAATTTACTAACTTTTTAGAAAAGGGGGGACTGATAGAGGGAACTAACACTCAAGGGTTAATAGTAGAGACATTGCTTAGTCTAAGCTCATCATGTAAGATGTAAGATGTTTAAACAAGAAAGAACGTGTTGAAGCGACAGAGCGGGTCACGCCGACCTTGCTGGGAGATAAGGGAACAATCTGTGTTCAAAGAAGGAACCTGCTGAGAAAGCAGTCGTGACTGACCACCACTGGCCTTGCTAAAGTCACGGCAAGGGTGAAAGTGTGAAAGTGCATAGCGAGGAAGACATACGGCCTTCATCCCCGAGACCCCGGCCCACGACCACCAGAAGGCACTGCGCGTGCGCAACTGGGAGGAGTTAAAGGCAGTGAACTCATTTTAATAAAGACTGCCTTTTCGGGGAAAGGTTATGAATATGTATAGGCGTATGATGAATATGTAACACTTTGCTGCATATATTCCAGGCGAACGGTCACGGTGGGAGCGGGCACGATTGTGGTGGGGCGACCCCCTGTGCCGCTCAGCGCTGAATAAACATACCTACTTTACAACTTTACAAGTTGTGGAGTCTGCTTTCCGCACGTCATCTGACTGCTCAGCACAGGTAGGTCCAGCTTCTGTTTTCTCATGGTCATGTCTAGCATTTTCACAGAATCACAGAATGGTAGGGGTTGGAAGGGACCTCTGGAGATCATCTAGTCCAACCCCCCTGCCAGAGCAGGGTCACCCAGAGCAGGTTGCACAGGACTGCGTCCAGGCGGGTTCTGAATATCTCCAGAGAAGGAGATTCCACAACCTCCCTGGGCAGCCTGTTCCAGTGCTCTGTCACCCTCACAGTAAAGAAGTTTTTCCTCATGTTCAGGCGGAACTTCCTGTGTTCCAGTTTGTGCCCATTGCCCTTTGTCCTGATGCTGGGCACCACTGAGAAGAGTCTGGCCCCATCCTCTTGACACCTGTCCTTGAGATATTTAGAAGCGTTGCTGAGGTCCCCTCTCAGTCTTCTCTTCCTCAGGCTAAACAGCCCCAGCTCCCTCAGCCTTTCCTCGTAGGAGAGATGCTCCAGTCCCCTAATAGTCTTTGTAGCCCTCCGCTGGACTCTCTCCAGTAGTTCCTCATCTTTCTTGAACTGGGGAGCCCAGAACTGGACACAGTGCTCCAGATGGGGCCTCACTAGGGCAGAGTAGAGGGGGAGGATAACCTCCCTCGACCTGCTGGCCACACTCTTCTTAATGCACCCCAGGATGCCATTGGCCTTCCTGGCAGCAAGGGCACATTGCTGCCTCATGGTGAATTTGTCATCCACCAGGACTCCCAGGTCCTTCTCCGCAGAGCTGCTTTCCAGGAGGTCAACCCCTAACCTGTACCAGTGCATGGGGTTGTTCCTCCCCAGGTGCAGGACCCTACACTTGCCCGTGTTGAACCTCATGAGGTTCCTCTCCGCCCAGCTCTCCAGCCTGTCCAGGTCTCGCTGAATGGCAGCACAGCCTTCTGGTGTATCAGCCAGTCCTCCCAGTTTCGTATCATCAGCAAACTTGCTGAGGGTACACTCTGTCCTTCATCCAGGTCACTGATGAATAAATTGAACAAGACTGGCCCCAGTACTGACCCCTAGGGAACACCACTAGCTACTTTCAATCAAAGTATCTGGAAACGTTTTAAAGGGAAATAAACTAAGCCATTCCCCCCACCTCACTGAAAGGCACACAGATCTGTTTCTTCAGCTGTATGAGTATAAAGCAGATATTGCTGCCTTCATTGTTTTGCTGGTAGAGGACAGATGCCTGAAGACATTTAGGTGCATTATGAAATACATAGGTACCTCATGGGATTTTTTGAAAGTATTCAAACTGGCTACAACCATCAAACAAGAATACAGGTTGCACAGAGGCCTTATCAGTTTGTTGAAGATCTGTGTAAGACCTATGCTTGCCTTATTAGCACATTTAAAGCAATCAGTTTAACGCCAGGAGGCCTGTGTGCTTCAGGAGCTTACAAGAAGAGCAAATCTCCTGCAGCGAAAGATTTGGTGTTAGTTTAAGACAAACCTATCTCCAACCCAGCACCGGGGAAGTGCAGATAGCATGCAAATGTTAGCCCTGGGGCTGAGCATGCAACCGTGCGGGCAGGGCGGTTGCCTTGAGCCCCTGCCTGCTCACTGCCCGCCGCGGAGCGCTGCTCCCACCTGGCGGCTGCTGCTCTGACTGTGGCCAGCAGTGGATGCTTACCAAACAGGACTAGCATAAGGTGATCCTTCCCTCGTATATTCCCCCAGTTTATGGTAATGACCAGTTTATGGCTGCTGAGCTTGAGCCACCTTATACTTTTGGTCTCAGTAGCATCTCGAACCAAGATGTTCCAGCATTTAATTGTGTATACTTTTGAAGAGATGAAAAAGGCAGCCTTTTACTAACTTCATTCTGGTTTTTTTCTCTTTAGAGTGTCTATGATGAGTGGTTCATTACACTTTATAATTTGGTATATACCTCCCTCCCGGTGCTAGGAATGAGCCTCTTCAATCGGGTACTGTTTCTATCACCACTTGGATTTTTTTATAGGGGTTTTATGAAGCAAAAGTAGTTGACTCTTTGGCTAGCTGTTGTGATAGCGTCCAAAATAGTTTCCTGCCAGTGAGACCTGAGAGCACAAAAACTAGGATGTACCAGGGAGGAGATTGTGTATTAACCTGATTTGGCCTGTGGGTTTCAGTGTGTGATGAGACTTTTAGGTTACTCTGTTGACTACAGTAAAAGCTGCCATTGCAACACTCCCCTGAAGTAGTCACATCTTATTAGCTCTGTTCCTGAAGCCTGATAAGTGACTTTTTAATGACCACACAAAACAATAAATGAACTAGATCCCTGAAGCCAGGTTTTCCAGGTTCAGCCTTTCAAGTGGAAGCCTTCCTGCAGTAATTTCACATACACATTTCTACCTCATATGCTATTATTGTTTGGCAAGACATGGGAGCAATAAAGCTGCTCCTATATGCCTTTTACATGTTAAATAAGTAGGAACTTGCTACTCTGCAGTGGTTCACAGTGTTCAGCTCTGGACACTTAAGGGATCCAAGTCAGACAGCCTTGCCTGTGTGTGGACCCAGTGGAGGTATTGTCTATCCCTTAGCTTCCAGGCAACTCTCAGGAGAGCAGGCCATACAGTCTGTTTAAGATGAAATGTACCTTCATTTTTTTTGCAGCACTTGTCAGTTTTCTCATGAAATTCAACATGGAAAATGTGTCTAGGTGACCCTGGGATGTGGCATGCTAGTCAGCACAACTGAGTGAATTGTTTGCTAAGCCTTTTCTTGTGAAAATGCATGTCACAGGGACATGGCAACCCGAAGTGGTCTTGTGTGGTTGGTTGGGTAGGTGCCAGCAAATCTGACCATCTCCTCTCTGCTTTCAGGATGTGGATGATTGTTGGAGCATGCTGTTTCCTCAGCTATATGTGCCTGGCCAGCAAAAATCTCTGTTTTAACAAAATAGTGTTTGTCAAGTGCATGTTGCAAGGCATCTACAGTTCCCTCATTCTCTTCTTCATCCCCTATGGGGCCATGTACAATACAATGAGAAGTGATGGGAAAGCCATTGCTGACTACCAGTCCTTTGCACTGATGGCCCAGACCTGCTTACTGATTGTGGTGTTTGTACAGGTAAGGCGTTCCAGGTAATGTTTTTAGGAATTAGTTATTGTTTTATGAAGGCAGCATCTGGAGGGCCACTTGGGTTCCTGATAGTATTGTGTTTGCTGCTGCATCTTGCATTCTTGCAAAAAAAAGTCTCTTAACACCAGATTACTCTCCTCAGTACAACAGAACAACAGATTTGTATCTTATGAAAGATCAGGGTCACAGGAATGCAGTCTTTGCCTTGGGAAGTTTACAGTCATAGCAGACAAAACAGTTAAGGTTGGGAGTAGAGAAGGACTCATTCCAGTTTTATGGGATGAGTTTGAAGCACAGGACTGTCTGTCTGCTATCAGGCAGTTATTTATAGGATGTCCATCATGGGGCTGTCTCTGTAGCCTGGCCCCATGCATGATGCAGATGCTAGAACCGCACTTGCTGGAAGAAGTAGCTAAGACTTGGGTGGTACAAAATTCAAATGATACTGGCAGGATGAGCAAAATTTCTTAAAAGAAAAGCTAATCAATCACACTTCCATAGATAATAGTTTCTGCTGTCTGAGATCTTGTAGGCTTCTTCTCCTAACTTTCAATGCTAGATCACAGCTTGGGGTGGGGACATAAGCATGATTCGTTTGATCTTAGTATCCCATCTCCAGTACTGGCCACTGGTGAATGCTTGAGAAGAGGGCAAACGTAGTAATGCTTGCCTTGAATGGTCTCCCAGCATCCTATGATCTGTGGCTTGGTATTTCTTGGGTCTTGAATGAATAATGGTCTTGGGGGCAGGGGTACAAAGCAGAGGACAAGATCTGTAGCTGTGTTCAGCACAGATCTGCTAAATTAAGGCACTGACAACAGCTGTATTGCTCCATTCTTTCAGATTGGCTTGGACACCTCTTACTGGACAGTTGTGAACCAGTTCTTCATCTGGGGCAGCCTTTCTGTTCACTTTGCTATCAACTCCGCAATGTATAGTGATGGCATGTACCTGATCTTCACAGCCTCTTTTCCATTCATTGGTAAGCCCTGGGACAAATCTGGATTGCACTCAAAATGCATCTCTAGAGACAATATATGGAATATATTGATTGCCTTTTCTACAGAAACAGAATATATTAATTGCCTTTTCTACAAGAAATGCCAGGGTATTTCTGAGGGCTGCTGGGAATGCTTATTTTAAATCCGATCCATCCAGGTGAACATGTGCCATGTTCACTTCCTTGCATAAGGATGCACATTCATGTGCAGCTACAGGAATAATCCTTTAAATAATCCTACTGAGCTGGCTGGAATGCTTTCTGCTGCTCTTTTATATTCTGTTTGCAGGGGTCCAATTCTTACAGATATCTAGGAGCATTTTGTTTGCAGAAGGATGTGTGTTCTTTTGTAAATAAGTAAACATGTTGGTATAGGAAAGCATAGAAGTACAACATCCAGTTAGATGTGGGCAAAATGCCACGTGACTTTGGTGAGCCTTCAGCCAGGTTAAATGGCAAATGCCTAAGAAAAAAATGCCAATGATGATCAGGTCTTTGGAGTTACTCTACATAAAAGATTTCTGAACGCATGCAAAAAGTGAAGGATAACATAAAAATGAGTCTGTCTCCTGAGACTTTGACCAGGAGGAAGATGGAAGCTTAGCAAAGTAATTCAGAAATCCATAGCCAATATTGATACAGCATTGTTATGAGACTCTACTTCTGAAATCCCAATGCTTTTTGTTTCAAGTCTCAAGTTGGTGTATTAATCAGTGCCTTTATTTCTGGATGAATTGTTAAGTCAAGACTTGTTCTGCCCGTCTTCACTGCACTACCAAGGTGTTTGGCCATTTTAGAAATATCTGAGATGCAGGTCAGTTGTTGCAACATATTTTCCAAGCAGATGGTCACAGCCACTGTAAGATGGCTTTTAGTATCAAAAGTGCTGAATGAGTGTACTGGGTTTGCGTGGCAAGGTTTTGGTAGCGGGGGGGCTACAGGGGGTGGCTTCTGTGAGAAGCTGCTAGAAGCTTCCCCCATGTCCGACAGAGCCAATGCCAGCCGGCTCCAACACGGACCCGCCGCTGGCCAAGGCCAAGCCAATCAGCAATGGTGGTAGCGCCTCTGTTGTAACATATTTAAGAAGGGGAAAAAAACCTGCTGCGGGAATATAGCAGCAGAGAGAGGAGTGAGAAGATGTGAGTGCAACAACTCTGTAGACACTAAGGCCAGTGAAGAAGGAGACGGGGGAGGTGCTCCAGGCGCTGGAACAGAAATTCCCCTGCAGCCCATGGTGAAAACCATGGTGAGGCAGGCTGTCCCCCTGCAGCCCATGGAGGTTAAAAGTGGAGCTGATATCCACCCGTAGCCTGTGGAGGACCCCACGCCAGGGCAGGTGGATGCCCAAAGGAGGCTGTGACCTCATAGGAAGCCCGTGCTGGAGCAGGTTTGCTGGCAGGACTTGCGACCCCGTGGGGGGACACACGCTGGAGCAGTCTGATCCTGAAGGACTGCACCCCATGGAAAGGACCCATGCTGGAGCAGTTTGCGAAGAACTGTAGCCTGTGGGAAGGACTCACATTAGAGAAGTTCGTGGAGGACTGTCTCCCATGGGAGGGACCCCACGCTGGAGCAGGGGAAGAGTGTGAGGAGTCCTCCCCCTGAGGAAGTAGTGGCAGAAACGACGTGTGATGAACTGACTGCAACCCCCATTCCCCAGCCCCCTGTGCTGCTGATGGAGGAGGAGGTAGAGAAAATTGGGATTAAAGTTAAGCCTGGGAAGAAGGGAGGTGTGGGGGGAAGGTGTTTTAAGATTTGGTTTTATTTCTCCTTATCCTACTCTGACTTGATTGTCAATAAATTAAATTAATTTTTCCCCAAGTCGAGTCTGTTTTGCCCATGACGGTAATTGGTAAGTGATCTCCCTGTCCTTATCTTGACTCACGAGCCTTTCATTATATTTTCTCTCCCCTGTCCAGCTGAGGAGGAGGAGTGACAGAGCAGCTTTGGTGGGCACCTGGCATCCAGCCAGGGTCAAACCATGACAGTGAGAGAAGACAGAGTGTCTGTTCAGTTTCCAAAGACAGGTGGTAACTCACTTGCCAGGGATATCTCTGTCTGCTGCTCTGTTGGTGCTACGTAGGTCAAATTAGCCATAATGCTGAGCACTGCTTAATAAGGTCTCAGTCTGAAACGATTTTTAAGGAAAGTGTTTCTAGTCTGGACTTAGACAATTTGTTTCATTTCAGTGGAGTTGTATTACAGCAGAATTTGGCCAACTGAAAAGAAAACATTCAGCAACTTTACTGCCAACAACAGCATCATTAAACCCTGTAATGAGGGTTTTGCATACTGTTTCTTCTATCTTACATTCCCTCAGTTTTGGAGGAGCCAGAAGTGAGCATTTTGGTTTCAAAGAATGTGGCAGCGTCATGCCAGCACATGGCAGCTGCTCTGCCAATATACCCATTAGGCCACGCTTTCTGTGCAGACACCCAGAGCAATGCATGCTCCTCTCATAAAGGGCTATGATCTTATCGTCTGCTGGGCAGTCAGAGTCAGTACTCCATATGCTTCAGGTAATGGTGCTGGAAAGTAAGAAAATAGTATTCCTCCTTTTGCACTGGAGTCCTGGCAAAAGGTAAGAGGGCTGGACTGCTGCTGAAGAAGGTGTCTTGAGCATTTATATCAATCTTTTGCAGAGATTTGACTCTTTGTAAAGAGATAAGGCATTCACTCTGACATCCTTGTCTCCCTGAGTTGTTGCTGCAGTTGAGTCTGGACACTGCATTTTTCTTCGCTCGTTTCCGACAGTGATATTGGTATCGCTGTCCTCTCTACAGCAAGTTGATTTCACTGTTAGAGACAGTGTCTACTTTATATTTTGGTCTGTTCGCCAAGTGCTCTGGAATCACAGAGGGTGAAAGGTTCAAGTGAATGATGGTGAGAGGTGCTGCTGTTATGGTTTTAATCATGCTTTTGTTTTTCAGGTACAGCTCGAAACACCCTCAGCCAACCAAATGTGTGGCTAGCAATCTTTCTCATCATCACCCTCTGTGTGCTGCCTGTAGTTGGCCGTCAATTCCTGAAGGGTCAGTTAAAGCCAACTCCCAGTGATAAAGTAAGGAGATACCTTAGTAAATCAGAAACCCTGCTTACTACTACCTAAGCTTACTATGGAGCCATATTGCAGGGGCCTGGCATTGCTCAGAGTGTATGTCCCTGTAGGTGCAAGTGCTGCCATCCGTCTGTCTCCTAGTCCCTTGAGAAGGAGGATTGAATTTGGGTTTTGGCACAGTTCAAACCATCTGCAGCTGGGACCAAGGCTGAGATTATTTAGATGTGGATTAGATTGCACTGGAGCGAGGAAGCCGCACTATTTTTAGGTGCAGGGTTTAAGTGCTGTGGCTCAGTGGCAAAGGAGTGGCATGTTTCAGTCCTCCCACCCTGCTGCCGTACAGTTTTTAGCCTGGCAGACTTCAGCCTTTCACCCTCCACCCAGGCGTAGGTGTTTGCTGGGGATTTTTTGACTTCAGAATTTACTTTGTTTGTAGCCAATGGTTATGTGCCCCCTCTGAAACCAGCTGCCCTCCCATCCTCAGGAATATGAAATGAGGCCATTAGGGCAAGGAGAGGCTGTGAGAGATGGAGTGGGAAGAGAGTGTACAGCTCACTACAGCCAACGCACCCCTCAACAAGATCAGCATAAACACAGCTCCTGGCTGCCTTTCAAACAAGAGCATCTGCTAAATGCTGCTGCCACCTGGTGCTTCCTTCCTCTTCCTGCATTGAGCTGCGAGACACGAATGTCTTTTTCAGCAAAGTCCCAAGGGCATGCCTCTCAATGGTCCCCAGTGACTGCCTTGATCATCACTGGGATGTCTGTGAAGCTCTGCAGGTGCTCCAGGACTGTTGGAGAATGAGTGAAGGGGAATTCTCAGCCTTTGCAGAGGGTGGGTGCTAGAGAAGACTGCTAGGAAGGAAGGTCCTCAGCACACAGTTAGAGGCAGTTCAGATGTGTAAAAATGGGCTGAGTTTACCCTTCAGCTGAGCAGAAGTCTAACACATCTGTAGCCCAGAATTCCAGCCTCAGTGCTTGGGTTGAGCACCTCTCTCTAGTGCAAAATCACTTTACTTTTCTACCTCCTCTGGGAAGTGAATTGTCACAGGAGAGGAGTGTTTGTGTTTCCTGCTGTACTGAGATCCCCAGATGGCAGTATGAGAGGAACTTAAATACAGACCTGAAGCTTAGAGAGGACAAGTACCTACAGCTGCAATTGTCCCAAGCAGGAAGGACAGGGGTTCGGCGGCTGGGGATTCTGTCAAGACACTGGCACTTAGTACTGACCTCCTGCCTTTGACAGCCCCTTTCTGAAAAGATGCCTGTCCGCAGATGATCTTGGTGGCCACGTGGGAGCAGAGAGCCCACTACCTGCAAATAAAGTGCATTATTTCATTCCCTTCTGCCAAGGAATATGAGAATCTATTGATCACCATTCTCATCATAAAAAGCTTTTACATATTCGAGATTCCCTTTAGTAGTCTGTTTTCTACACAAAGGACTGTAAAAAAAAAAAAACAAACCCAAAAAGCCAAACCAACAAAGTTGTCGTGGTTTAACCCCAGTCGGCAACTAAGCACCACACAGCCGCTTGCTGACTCCGACCCCCCCCCCCGGTGGGATGGGGGAGAGAATCGGAAAAAAGGTAAAATTCGTGGATTGAGATAAAGACAGTTTAATACGACAGAAAAGGAAGGGAAAATAATAATAATAATGATAAAAGAATATACAAAACAAGTGATGCACAATGCAATTGCTCACCACCTGCTGACCGATGCCCAGCCAGTCCCTGAGCAGCGGCCGACGCCCCCTGGCCAAGTCCCCCCAGTTTATATGTTCATGATATGGTATCGAATATCCCTTTGGCCAGTTTGGGTCAGCTTTCCTGGCTGTGTCCCCTCCCAGATTCTTGTGCACCCCCAGCCTCCTCGCTGGTAGGGCAGTATGAGAAGTTGAAAAGTCCTTGACTTAGTGTAAGCGCTGCTCAGCAACAACTAAAACATCAGTGTGTTATCAATATCAACATTATTCTCATCCTAAATCCAAAACACAGCACTATGCCAGCTACTAGGAAGAAAATTAACACTATCCCAGCCGAAACCAAGACAAAAGCAAATCAAAGTAAAGGGCTGTCAAGAAAGGAGGCTGCGCTCCCTGCAAAGCACCGAGTCAGTGGCTGCCCAGAGCTCTGCCTTCCGGGCTACCAAAGCAAGGACTTGGGCCTTTCCTTTCACCCATGTGCACCCTCTGACTTCACCCTCTCTTCCAAAGACACGTGCTGCTCCCAGGGAAGGTGGGCAGGGTAAATTAGAGCTGTTATAAGGTATCCCAGAGGGCCTCCCTGGAACAAGAGAGACCATGTTGTGGTTCACATGCATGTGAACATCTCCACTCCATGAGATTGTTTATAACGCTTTTTTTTTTCTCCATTTAACTACATACCTCAGAGAAAAGAGAAGTCCAGGCTGAGGAAAAGGCTGAATTGGCGATGTCTTTCTCATTCATGTGCCTTTGTTTCTGCTATGAATCCACTCTGGGACGTATTACTGGGGTGACAGTATTGACCCCAGGTGTGCCTTAGGTCCAGCCATACAACCCCCAAATCCTCAGTCTTTGTAATATGTGTAATTTTGTACCCTTTTGACTGTACACAGGCACTTTGGAAGGCATGAGTTGGAAATAGCCTCCTTCCAAACTAACAGCTAATCCAGTTTCTCAAAAGATGACCAGTGCTCAAACATCACCCTCTTCCTGTATCTGCAGTTGGGAAGTGCTGCAAGCTCAGAGAAACCCCTAGTTGGTCAAGGGACAAGGACTTGACATTCATCAGCCTGCCCTGTTTTATCTGCACTGCAAATCTGCTCTTGTTGTAAAAGATCATTGTCCTTTATTAAGCCATAAAATCTAGCCCTGAGAAATCCGTGGCCTGGCTAAGGCTCATCTGAACCTGGGGCACATTAAGAAGAGTGTGGCCAGCAGGTCGAGGGAGGTTATCCTCCCCCTCTACTCTGCCCTAGTGAGGCCCCATCTGGAGTACTGTGTCCAGTTCTGGGCTCCCCAGTTCAAGAAAGATGAGGAACTACTGGAGAGAGTCCAGCAGAGGGCTACAAAGACTATTAGGGGACTGGAGCATCTCTCCTACGAGGAAAGGCTGAGGGAGCTGGGGCTGTTCAGCCTGAGGAAGAGAAGACTGAGAGGGGACCTCATCAATGCTTATAAATATCTCAAGGGCAGGTGTCAAGAGGATGGGGCCAGACTCTTCTCAGTGGTGCCCAGCATCAGGACAAAGGGCAATGGGCACAAACTGGAACACAGGAAGTTCCGCCTGAACATGAGGAAAAACTTCTTTACTGTGAGGGTGACAGAGCACTGGAACAGGCTGCCCAGGGAGGTTGTGGAATCTCCTTCTCTGGAGATATTCAGAACCCGCCTGGACGCAGTCCTGTGCAACCTGCTCTGGGTGACCCTGCTCTGGCAGGGGGGTTGGACTAGATGATCTCCAGAGGTCCCTTCCAACCCCTACCATTCTGTGATTCTGTGTGAACCACCAGCACCAGGCGACTTTCCCACCATAACAGACTGAGGCAATATCTGTCTTCTGAGGCACACGCATATCTGACTTGATGGAAATCACAAGGAGCATGCCCTGGTTTCAGCCAGGATGGAGCTAATTTTCTTTCCAGTAGCTACTGTGTTTTGGATGTAGTATAGGATTTGGTGTGTGAAGAATGCTGATAATACACTGATGTTATTAGTTGCTGCTAAGCAATCAAGGCCATCTTCCAGCTTCCCAGGTTTTGCTAATGTGCAAGTGCAAAAACATGTGAGGGATGTAGCCAGTATAGTTGACCCAAACTGGCCAAAGAGAGTATTCCATACCATAGATATCATGCACAGTATAAGTGGGGACTGGTTGGTGGGCCAAGTCTCTTTTTCGTTCGTTTGTTTCTTTTTCGGTCATTCGGGTATTTTTCATTCGTTTGTGCTTCTGTTCGTTCGTTTGTTCGTCTGTTCATTCCCTCGTTCGCTCTCTCTGGAACTTGCAGTTCTGAGATCGCTGCTGGGGAATATTGCTGTTCCGTGATCGCTGCTCGGGATGGGCTGTATCAGTCATCGGGTCGTCGGGTGGTGAGAGATTGTGCATTTTTTGTTTTATATATTCTATTATCATGATTTTATTATTATTATCATTATTAATATATAATATAATAATTATTATCTATTTTGTTTGCTATCCTGCTGAACTGTTTTTATCTCAACCCACAAGTTTTCCTTTCTTTCCTATTCTTCTCCCCATCCCACTGGGGAGGAGGGGAGTGAGTGAGCAGCTGCGTGGTATTGGGTTACAATTTGGAGTTAAACCACGACAGTCCTTTTTGGTGCCCAACGTGGGGCTCGAGAGGGGTCCGGCTAGCTCAGCTGAGAGAGCATCAGACTGAGGGTCCAGGGTTTAAAGCCCTAGGTCAGGCTCAACGGGTTGAGATACCAACAGATTTGACCGGAGTGTGTTAAAACAAATTGGTTATAAGCATCCATTATATTAGTTTAATCGTTGCTGGTCACGATGTTGTTTTATTTGCTCTCAGAGTTATTCTCAGGGTTGTGTTATGTAGCACCTTACTTGC
Source organism: Phoenicopterus ruber ruber (assembly GCA_009819775.1). Classification (NCBI taxonomy): domain Eukaryota; kingdom Metazoa; phylum Chordata; class Aves; order Phoenicopteriformes; family Phoenicopteridae; genus Phoenicopterus; species Phoenicopterus ruber. Next base: position 23,212,719 of record CM020247.1, read on the forward strand.
CATATATGCTGTTTATCAGTGTTTATGTGTGGTTTATCACCTCTGGGCATTGGATTAAGGTTATCGCTTTGCTGTGCAGTGTAGCACTGGCTTACGGTATGATAAAATCATTGGTGCTTACACCATTTTATTATTTGTATTCATATTCAGTGGGGGGGATGACGTGCAGAGCGGAGCAGCAGTTATGGCTCCATACTTCGGGAGCAATCTGGTGGGGACTATCAGTAATTATGCCTTTTATTTTTCCTCCCCGGAGGGCCACCAGGGGGAAACGTCTTCTTTGTTTTCCCTTTGCCCTCTTGGGTAGTTACAAGAGCTTACGAGAATTTCAAATACCTTTGGGATGCTCGAATCGGCATGCTCCTTTTTCTGGGAATGAATTTGTGTCAGGTCTTGCTTAAGATTAAACATCGTTGCAGATGTGGATGCGGCGCGGCCGCCCCAGCCTCCGCCAGGGACACCGCGGCTGCTCCAGCCCCCGCCACGGGTATTGCGGCCGCCCCTCCCCATGCCAAGGCCACCGCCCCCTGCTCCAGCCCCTGCTACGAGCACTGCGGCTGCGCCAGCCCCGGCCACAGGCACCGTGGCTACTCAAACCCTGGTGATAGGTACTGCAGATCAACCTGTGCCAGTATCAGTCGCCCCAATACAAAAGAAGAGAAGCACAAAGAAATCAGCTCGCCCCACAAAAGATGAGGATGAACCAGGGACATCACAAGAACAGGGAGAGGCAGACTCAGAGATAATCACCCGACCCCTTTCCCTGACTGAGCTGCAAGATATCTGAAAAGATTTCAGCCGTCATCAAGGTGAGCAACTTGTCACCTGGCTGCTCGGATGCTGGGACGACGGGGCCAGTAGCCTGGAACTAGAGGGCAGGGAAGCCAGGCAGCTGGGATCCTTGTCTAGGGAAGCGGCCATTGACAGGGTGATTGGAAGAGAGACAGAAGCCCACAGTCTCTGGAGGAGACTCCTGTCAGGCGTGAAGGACAGGTATTTCTTTAAGGAAGGTGATATTATATGCCACCCAAGCAAGTGGACCACCATGGAGAGAGGTATCCGGTACCTGAGGGAATTAGCTGTGCGGGAGCTGATTTATCATGACCTGGATAACCCACAGACACCCGTAGATCCAGACGAAATCCCATGTACCTGACCCATGTGGCGGAAGTTTGTACAGAGTGCACCATCATTGTATGCCAACTCATTGGCAACGAGTTGGAAAGACAAAGAGGCACCACCGCTGCGTGCAGTGGCTAACCAACTCGGACAATACGAAGACAATCTCTCTTCCTCCCTATGGGCCTGCCTCTTGGCTGTGGAAAGACTGGCCAAAAGATCCGAAAACCTGTTTGAAAGAATGTGCTGGGAGTTTCGGGAACTCAAAAAGGATATGTCCTATTCCCACCTGTATGGACCAGTATCTCAGCTATTAGGAGAAAATCTCCCCCTACTCAAGAGAAACGGTAGACGCAGCGAGATACCCTGTGGTTCTACCTGTGTGACAATGGAAAGGACATGAGGAAGTGGGATGGAAAACCCACCTCGACCCTAGAGGCAAGGGTACGTGAGTTGAAAGGAAAAACAACCACAAATGGGGTTCTTCCAGGAAAACTGCTGCTCCGGTCTCCAGTGGGCAGTTCCCCAGACAGGGCAGAAGGGCTTCTGATTCGTATTTACATGAATTGAGTAACAAGGATGAGATTTGACCCCATGTGTCCCACACAAACCCATTGGTTGATAGTGGGTATTATAATCAGAATTAGAGGGGCCCTGCCTCCAGCCAGGTGGAGGAGAGGGACAACCGAGTTTACTGGACTATGTGGATACAATGGCCTGCACATCAGACCCCCAGAAGTATAAGGCTCTAGTGGACACCAGTGCACAGTGTGCTCTAATGCCATCAAGCTATAAAGGGACAGAACCCATTTGTATTTCTGGAGTGACAGGGGGTTCCCAAGAGTTAACTTTATTGGAAGCTGAAGTGACCCTAACTGGGAATGAATGGCAAAAGCACCCCATTGTGACTGGCCCAGATGTTCCGTGCATCCTTGCATAGATTACCTCAGGAGAGGGTATTTCAAGGACCCAAAAGGGTACCGGTGGGCTTTTGGTATAGCTGCTGTGGAGACAGAGGACATAAAACAGCTGTCCACCTTGCCAGGTCTCTCGGAGGACCCTTCTATTGTGGGGTTGATGAGGGTCAAAGAACAACAGGTACCAATCGTGACCAGAATGGTGCACCGGTGGCAATATCGCACCATCCGAGAATCCCTGAACCCCATCCATAAGCTGATTCACCAACTGCAGAGCCAGGCAGTGATCAGGAGGACTCACTCACCCTTATAACAGCCCCATAGGGCCAGGGCAAAAATCTAATGGAGAGTGGAGACTAACAGTAGACTATTGTGGCCTGAAGGAAGTCACGCCACCACTGAGTGCTGCCGTGCTGGACATGCTAGAACTTCAGTACGAAATGGAGTCAAAGGCAGCCAAGTGGTATGCCACCATTGATATTGCCAATGCATTCTTCTCCATCCCTTTGGCAGCAGAGTGCAGGCCACAGTTTGCTTTCACTTGGAGGGGCGTCCAGTACACCTGGAATCGACTGCCCCAGGGGTGGAAACACAGCCCCACCCTTTGCCATGGCCTGATCCAGACTGCCCTGGAAAAGGGTGGAGCTCCAGAACACCTGCAAATACATTGATGACATCATGGTGTGGGGCACCACAGCAGCAGAAGTTTTTGAGAAAGGGGAGAAAATAATCCAAATCCTTCTGAGAGCCAGTTTTGCCATAGAACGAGGGAAGGTCAAAGGACCTGCACAGGAGATCCAGTTCCTAGGAATAAAATGGCAAGATGGACGTCATCAGATTCTGACAGATGTGATCAACAAAATAGCAGCTATGTCTCCACCGCCTAACAAAAAGGAGACCCAAGCTTTCTTAGGCGTTGTGGGTTTCTGGAGAATGCATATTCCAAATTACAGTTCTATTGTAAGCCCTCTCTATCAAGTGACCCGAAAGAAGAATGATATTAAATGGGGCCCTGAGCAACAACAAGCCTTTGAACAATTTAAAGGGGAAATAGTTCATGCAGTAGCCCTTGGGCCAGTCCGGGCAGGGCAATATGTGCTCTGCACCACAGCCGGGGAGAATGGCCCTACCTGGAGCCTCTGGCAGAGAGCACCAGGGGAGACTCGAGGTCGACCCCTGGGGTTTTGGAGCCGGGGATACAGAGGATCCGAGGCCTGCTCTACTCCAACTGGAAAAGAGATCTTGGCGGCATATGAAGGGGTTCAAGTTCCTTCGGAAGTGGTTGGTACTGAAGCACAGCTCCTCCTGGCACCCCGACTGCCGGTGCTGGGCTGGATGTTCAAAGGGAAGGTGCCCTCTACACATCATGCAACTGATGCTACGTGGAGTAAGTGGGTCGCACTGATCACACAGCAGGCTCGAACAGGAAACCCCAGTCACCCAGGAATCTTGGAAGTGATCACGGACTGGCCAGAAGGCAAAGATTTCGGAACGTTGACAGAGGAGGAGGTCACGCATGCTGAAGAGTCCTCACCATACAATAAACTGCCAGAAGATGAAAAGTGATATGCCCCATTCCTTGATGGGTCCTGTCATATTGTAGGAAAACATCAAAAGTGGAAAGCTGCTGTGTAGAGTCCTGCCCAACGAGTCGCAGAAGCCGTTGAAGGACAAGGTGACTCGAGTCAGTTTGCAGAGGTGAAAGCCATCCAGCTGGCTTTAGATATTGCTGAGCGAGAAAAGCGGCCAGTGCTCTATCTCTATACCAAAACATGGATGGTGGCAAATGCCCTGTGGGGGTGGTTACAGCAATGGAAGCAGAGCAACTGGCAGCGCAGAGGCAAACCCATCTGGGCTGCCAAATCATGGCAAGATATCGCTGCCCATGTAGAGAACCTGGTTGTAGACGTGTGTCACGTAGATGCTCATATACCCAAGAGTCGGGCCACTGAGGAACATCAAAACAACCAGCAGGTGGATCAGGCTGCTAGGATTGAAGTGGCATAGGTGGATCTGGACTGGCAACATAAGGGTGAATTATTCCTAGCTTGGTGGGTCCAAGACACCTCAGGCCACCAAGGAAGAGATGCAACATATAGATGGGCTCGTGATCGAGGGGTGAACTTGACCATAGACACTATCGCACAGGTTATCCATGAGTGTGAAACATGCGCCGCAATCAAGCAAGCCAAGCAGTTAAAGCCTCTCTGGTATGGAGGACGATGGCTGAAATATCAATATGGGGAGGCCTGGCAGATTGATTATATCACACTCCCACAAACCCGCCAAGGCAAGCGCCATATGCTTACAATGGTGGAAGCAAGCACCAGATGGCTGGAAACATATCCTGTGCCCCATGCCACCACCCGGAACACTATCCTGGGCCTTGAGAAGCAAGTCTTATGGCAACATGGCACCCCAGAAAGAATTGAGTCAGATAACAGGACTCATTTCTGAAACAACCTCATAGACCCCTGGGCCAAAGGGCATGGCATTGAGTGGGTGTATCACATCCCCTATCATGCACCAGCCTCCGGGAAAATCAAACAGTACAATGGATTGTTAAAAACTACCCTGAGAGCAATGGGTGGTGGGACCTTCAAACATTGGGATAAACATTTAGCAAAAGCCACCTGGTCAGTCAACACTAGGGGATCCACCCATTGAGCTGGCCCTGCCCAGTCAAAACCTTTACGTACTGTAGAAGGAGATAAACTTCCTGTGGTGCATGTACAAAATATGCTGGGGAAGACAGTCTGGGTTATTCCTGCCTTGGGCAAAGGCAAACCCATTTGTGGGATTGCTGTCACTCAAGGACCTGGGTGCACTTGGTGGGTGATGCGAAAGGATGGGGAAGTCCGATGTATACCTCAAGGAGATTTGATTTTAGGTGAAAATAACCAATAGTTTGAACTGTATGATGTTAATCGCTATAATATACTGTATGTCATCATTTCTATAGTTGTGTTCTATATCAAAGGTATTACAGTAAGAATCATGCTCAATGAAGAGCGAACTTTAATGAGACCGAGCAAAGTGCAGTGGTGATGGAATCAGAACTGACTTCAGCAACTGGCGCATATTCGAGATCGACATCTTCCATTCAGATACCATGGACAAGATACACCAGCCACACCAACTATAAGCTCCAGATGCAGCATGCAACAGTCCAACACCACACACCATCTCTCCTGCCCTGAAAGACTGTTAAGACAGATGGAACTCAAAATCATGGACTAAATGAACTCAATAGACATTTTGGAGGGATGGCCCATAGACTAAGGGAATGATATCTGTATATATATATCAACAACAGAAAAAGTGGCAGTGATTAATAGGAAAGTGTGAGACCTGAGCATGACGTAAATGGTATAAAATAAGGGGTGGATACTGTCCTGGTTTCAGCCGGGATGGAGCTAATTTTCTTCCCAGTAGCTACTGTGTTTTGGATTTAGTATGGGATTTGGTATGTGAAGAATATTGATAATACACTGATGTTATTAGTTGATACTAAGCGATCAAGGACATCTTCCAGCTTCCCAGTTTTGCTAATGCGCAGGTGCAAAAAACTTGGGAGGGGTATAGCCAGTATAGTTGATCCAAACTGGCCAAAGAGAGTATTCCATACCGTAGGCATCATGCCCAGTATAAGTGGGGGTCGGCCAGTGGGCCAGTCCCTTTTCTTTTTCCCTTTTTTTGTTCATTCGGGCCTTTTCATTCATTCTGCTGTTCGTTCCTTCGCCTCCTTCTCTAGAACTTGCTGTTCTGATATAGCTGTTGGGGAATATTCCTGTTCTGTGACTGCTGCTGGGGATGGGCTGTATTGGTCATTGGGTGGTGAGAAATTGTGCATTGTTCATTTTATATATTCTATTATCATTCTATTTATTATTATTATGTATTATAATTATTATTATCTTTTCTTTGCTGTCTTGGTGAACTGTTTTTATCTCAACCCATGAGTTTTCCTTTCTTTCCGATTCTCCTCCCCACCCCACTGGGGAGGGGTGTCCTGCCCTTTACTCCGCCGGTGCTGTTGCTCAGTGTAATGGATGAAGCATGACCTGATGGCTCCCTCACCCTTCCTGATGAGCAGTGTGGTCAAGTTTCAGAGGAACTTAGTGAGGGCTCAGAGGCGTCTGCAGAGTTTCTCTGTGCTGGCTAATGTTTTATTTGGGAACAGTTCATCTGTCAGTCATGAGTTACAGAGAGCTGAAAAATCCTATCAAACTGACTGCTAGCAGAGGGACCTAAGATGCGTAGGCACAGCCAAAGACATGGTGATCTTGAGGGACTGGGATTTGCTCACTGCTTTGTTACACCAGCTCCATAATCAGCAGGGCTACTGTGTGGAAGGCCAGCATGGTAACATGAGAGTCTGTCTTGCCAGTACTGCTGAGCTGTCTAAATGGAACTTTTTTTGTGCAGAGGACTAAGCAGCATTGGCTGTTATATTTTTTTCAGCTCCTTTATACAAATTTAGACTCTTTCCTTGTGTTGAATTGGATTTTTTGTACAGTAACCATCTGGTATTTATGGGGAGCTCTCTGCCTTGAGTCTCTGAGCTATCGGTGGAGGCAATGTATGATGGCAACAGGACAGCCATGTCCTCATTTCATCCAATCTGCATTTAACACCTTGTTGCCTGCGGTCCCAGTTTTAGCAGTTACTGTATAAGATTGTTTAAGCTCTAATAGAAGGTTTCATCTCCCTGGGTTTAACTCAGCACAGAAAAAAACCCCACAGTCTGTTGCACCTGCTGCTTTGGGAGGCTTGTTACACACTGTGGTATTAAATTTCAGCATAGTCAGTGCAAACTGGAGCTGGGACTGGATCCAGACTTCAGCAGCCAGGAGCTGCTTGCTAGGGAAGAAGCAAATTCTAATGCAGTGATCTCCCCTGCAAGGAGATACCAGAGTAAAGTGAGAGTCTGCTCCCTGACTGAGGAAACTGCTGTGATAGCGCTTGTCACAGAGAAGTTTTTCCTCATATTCAGAGGGAACTTCCTGTGTTCCAGTTTGTGCCCATTGCCCCTTGTCCTGTTGCTGGGCACCACTCAAAAGACTCTGGCCCCATCCTCTTGACACCCGCCCTTGAGATATTTATAAGCATTGATGAGGTCCCCTCTCAGTCTTCTCTTCCTCAGGCTGCTTCCCCAGCTCCCTCAGCCTTTCCTTGTAGGAGAGATGCTCCAATCCCCTAATCATCTTTGTATCCCTCCGCTGGACTCTCTCCAGTAGTTCCTCGTCTTTCTTGAACTGGGGAGCCCAGAACTGGACACAGGACTCCAGATGGGGCCTCACTAGGGCAGAGTAGAGAGGGAGGATAACTTCCCTCGACCTGCTGGCCACACTCTTCTTAATGCACCCCAGGATGCCATTGGCCTTCCTGGCCGCAAGGGCACATTGCTGCCTCATGGTGAATTTGTTATCCACCAGGGCTCCCAGGTCCTTCTCCTCAGAGCTGCTTTCCAGGAGGTCAACCCCTAACCTGTACCAGTGCATGGGGTTGTTCCTCCCCAGGTGCAGGACCCTGCACTTGCCCTTCTTGAACATCATGAGGTTCCTCTCCGCCCAACACGCCAGCCTGTCCAGGTCTCGCTGAATGGCAGCACAGCCTTCTGGTGTATCAGCCAGTCCTCCCAGTTTCGTATCATCAGCAAACTTGCTGAGGGTACACTCTGTCCCTTCATCCAGGTCATTGATGAATAAATTGAACAAGACTGGCCCCAGTACTGACCCCTGGGGAACACCACTTGCTACAGGCCTCCAACTAGACTCTGCGCTGCTGATCACCACCCTCTGAGCTCTGCCATTCAGCCAGTTCTCAATCCACCTCACCGTCCACTTGTCTAGCCCACACTTCCTGAGCTTACCTATGAGGATGTTATGGGAGACAGTGTCAAAAGCCTTGCTGAAGTCCAGGTAGACAACATCCACTGCTCTCCCCTCATCCACCCAGCCAGTCATGCCATCATAGAAGGCTATCAGACTGGTCAAACATGATTTCCCCTTGGTGAATCCATGCTGACTACTCCTGATCACCTTCTTTTCTTCTACATGCTTGGAGATGGCCTCCAGAATGAGCTGTTCCATCTCCTTTCCAGGGATGGAGGTGAGGCTGACTGGCCTGTAGTTTCCCGGGTCCTCCTTCTTTCCCTTCTTGAAGACTGGAGTGACATTGGCTTTCCTCCAGTCCTCAGGCACCTCTCCCGTTCTCCAGGACCTTTCAAAGATGATGGAGAGTGGCTTGGCAATGACCTCTGCCAGCTCCCTCAGCACTCGTGGGTGCATCCCATTGGGGCCCATGGATTTGTGGGTGTCCAATTTGCCTAAGTGATCTCTATACCCGATCCTCCTCAACCAAAGGAGGGCCATCCTTTCTCCAGGCTTCCTCTCTTACCTCCAGGGTCTGGGATTCCTGGGGGCCAGCCTTAGCAGTAAAGACTGAAGCAAAGAAGGCATTCAGTAACTCTGCCTTCTCTGCGTCCTTTGTCACCAGGGCACCCATCTCATTCAGCAGAGGGCCCATGTTTTCCTTAGTCTTCTGTTTGCTACCGATGTATTTGAAGAAGGCCCTTCTTATTGTCCTTGACATCCGTTGCCAGATTAAATTCCAGGTGGACCTTAGCCTTCCTTGTTGCATCCCTGCATACCCTGACAGCGTTCCTGTATTCCTCCCAAGTGGCCTGTCCCTTTTTCCACATTCCATAGACTCCCTTCTTCCATTTGAGTTTTGCCAATAGTTCCTTGCTCATCCATGCAGGTCTCCTGCCTCCCTTACCCGATTTCTTACTCCTGGGGATGCACCCCTCTTGAGCTTGGAGGAAGCGATGCTTGAATAATGCCCAGCTTTCTTGGGCTGCCCTACCTTCTAGAGCCCTAACCCACAGGATTCCTCCAAGCAGGTCCTTGAAGAGGGCAAAGTTAGCTCTCCTCAAGTCCAGGGTTGTAATCCTGCTTAGTGTCCTGCTTCCGCCACGCAGGATCCTGAACTCCACCATCTTGTGGTCACTGCAGCCAAGGCTATCCCCAACCTTCACATCCCCAACCAGCCCTTCTTTGTTAGTTAGTATGAGGTCCAGCAGCACCCCTCTCCTTGTTGGCTCCTCCACCACCTGCGTCAGAAAATTGTCATCAATGTTCTGAAGGAACCTCCTGGACTGTGCGTGCCTAGCTGTGTTGTCCCTCCAACAGATATTGGGGTGGTTGAAGTCCCCCATGAGAACCAGGGCCTGCGATCGTGAGGCTACTTTCAGCTGCCTGTAGAAGGCCTCATCAACTTCCTCTTCCTGATCAGGTGGCCTGGAGTATACACCCACAACAGCGCCCCCCCATGTTAGCCTGTCCCTTAATCCTTACCCATAAGGTCTTGACCCATTCTTCATCCTCCCCTAGGCAGAGCTCAATACACTCCAGTTGCTCTCTCACATAGAGAGCAACTCCACCACCTCGCCTTGCTGGCCTGTCCTTCCTGAAAAGTACATACCCATCCATGACAGCATTCCAGTCATGCAAGCTGTCCCACCACATCTCTGTAATTGCTATGAGATCATGGCCCTGCGAGTGCACACAGATCTCTAGTTCTTCCTGTTTATTCCCCATGCTGCGTGTGTTGGTGTACAGGCATTTCAGAGAGAAAGTTGAGTTTGCAGGTTTCCCTGGAGGGGTGCAGGAGGATCCATCATAGCCATACACACCCTTAGGGTGGTTGGCCTTCTGGTTCTCTTCTTGGGAGGCAGCTAAGGACGATTTGTCTCTGCTCAGGTTGGCCTGGCTTACTCCCCAGTTGGATGCAATGGCATGAGCATCGCCACTTTGGACCCCTCCCTCCAAGTCCTTCAGTTTAAAGCCCGCCTCACCAAGTTGGCCAGCCTGCCGCCAAAGATTCCCCTGCCCCTCTTAGACAGGTGGATCCCATCCCTCCCCAATAGGTTATAGTCACCAAAGAACGTCCCATTGTCATAAAAGCCAAAACCCTCACGTCGGCACCAGCCACGAAGCCAGGAGTTGATATGCATTATGCACCTATTTCTGGCTGCCCACTTTCCTCCCACTGGTAAAATGGTGGAAAATATAACTTGGGCACCAATATTTTTCACTTGCTTCCCCAGGGCTTTAAAGTCTTTCTTGATTTTGCCCAGGTTCCGGCTTGCAGCACCATTCATGCCCACATGAAAGAGTAGCAGGGGATAGTAGTCCGTGCTCCTGACAAGTTGCGGCACCCTCTCAGCAACATCTCGGACCTTAGCTCCTGGAAGGCAGCATACCTCATGTGCCTCCCTGTCAGGTTGGCAGATGGGTGCCTCAGTGCCCCTTAACAAAGAGTCACCCACTACGAGCACTTGTCGTTTCTTTTTGCGGTATCCGCCATGTGCTACTGGAGTAGTTTCTCCTTGCCCGCCTTGCTCATGGGTGTCTACAGCTGTTAAAGCTTCATATCTGCTTTTGGTTGTGATACCGGAGGGCAGGGACTGAAGCGGAGCCCTGCTTTTGTGGGTTACTAGGGTCCAAGGTGTCTCATTGTCAGTGGTGTCTGGTGCAGGAGCGTGGTTATGAAACCACCTATCTGTCTCCGTCTCAGATCCTCTGATACTGCACAGCCTTTTAACTGTTTCCTGCAGCTCAGCTACCTGATGTAGTAGATCGTCGACCTCCCTCTGATTTACCATTCACTTTGCAGAGACAATCATGGCTTTCTGATTAGGATTATGTCTCTCACAGTCAGCCTTCCTGGGGCTAGAAGAAAAAGGAGAATTTATGCAGGTAAGCAGACATCCCCATGACACCCAGACTGATCTGTGGACTGAGAGTCCTATCAAAGCTGTTCCTAGCATGTAATGCGGTAGAATATAATGCCGAGCAGCAGAGGCAGACCTTTTGCTGACAGAGTAAGGAAACGCTGAGACTGTGTCACTCTTCTCATATGGTTTACATGCAAAGCACTCACCTTCTGGCTGAAGGGGACTTGCAAATGCTGCATAGGACATGCAGGGGGTAATAGAACTGTTGGTGAACTTGCTCCAGATGATACAAATATTTCAGTGGTTTGACAAGATCAGCATTTGAAACATATCAGCTGGCAGTGATGTCTGTCCTGCATCACTCCTGATTTTGTAAAATTTTTTTTTTTAAATAAAAAGAGAATATTGGGATGACTGATTCGTTGCCACTCTGCTAATTGATCAAAGGAGTTTATAACCAGATGTGTATGTTGTTCCTGGGCCTCCTAAAGTGGGAGGATGGTCTGTAGGAGGATGGATCTGAGATGATAGTGCTTTTAATGTGGTATCCTGATTTGGGAAGCAATCAGGAAAGTAAGGAAGTTGCAGTGGACAACTCTGAACAGCAAGCCCCTAGGAAAAACCCAGCAGGTGGTTGTTATGTGATGGAGCTCGAATTCCCGAACATCCTTTGGATCCTGTAAGGGATGTTTTAGAGGAAAATTAGAGGAAACATTAAACATCATGTAAGGGAGCTCTCGGTGTTCTCATCAGCTGTTTAATCCTGTACATTTGTCCCAGCTTCTGGTGTCAGTGGCCAAGTGTAGCAGTACATGCCAGTCTTGATTGTGCTTTGTAGTAATATTTTCTCCAAGCTGCTATACAGCCTTGTAAGTAACAGCTCGTGGGACCGGGCTTTGCCCCATCCTCTGCCATCCGCAGTTCTCCCCCTCGGGCGCCCCGAGGCCCCAGCACCGCCCCGCTAGGCGGGGACGGAGGACACCGACTCCCGGGCGGCCCCGGCCGGGGCGGGGGCAGCGCCGAGGTCCCGTCTCGCCGCCCGGCTGTAAACAGCGGCGCGGCGCGTGCAGCCGGTAAGGGGTGGCGGTGGCAGCTGCCGCCGCCTGCTGGGGGCTCGTCCGTGGCTGGAGCAGGCAGACCTGCGGGGCGGTTGGTGGTGCTGGCAGCTGCCTGGGGGTGTTGACATTTCTGGTGTGTGTGTGCACGGTGCTCTAATCGGTCCCACGGGGTCAGATCTCGTGTCATCTGTTGTGCAATGTTTGAGGATGACAATTTAGTCTTTTATGAAGCTCTTGTATTTGATAGATATATCAAAAATTAATCCCTGGGATTTTTTTTTCTTTTTCTCATTATTCCATAAGGCAGAGATTCATGATTTGATAATATAGAGGTTCATGGTTTGAACAGTGTAGCACCTAAATACTCACTCTACTGTAGCACCTAAATACTCACTGGCCCATTGGGCAGCAGTTTGAGGATCAGGAATGATAATGCTTTGAATGATAACCGGTGATGATATGGTTACTTCTCTTATACTGCAGCAGAGGAGGGCTTAGAGCATCTCTCTCCCCTGAATCCAACAGGGTGACATGTAGCAACCTCTGCCACTAATAGTGAGGGGCACCTCGAGGTGCTTTTGGGCAGAGGCACCTTGAAGGTGTTTTATACGGCTAACTGCAACACCTGCATTCCTGCTAGGCTGCCCAGTGGCTCTCACTTTATCAGTATGCATCCACACAACTCTCTTCCACTGACCTGTAGCCTGGAAGTCATGAGTCATGAGCAGCTTTTATGGAATGGGAGGGCAAAGGAGCACCACATGCTTGCCCTAGGTTCTCCAACTGGAGTGATCCTCAACAAGATCTATTATAAGAAAGGAGCTGTCTGAATAATGACCCATGCTAATTACAAGCTGAGAACAAAAACAGGAGTATAAGGGACCTCTTGGATCTGGGACCTTTGGGCAGAGGCACTGTGTCCTATAACCCTGTCAGACCACTGATAAAACTTCATCCTAAAACCAGCCGTGCCAGCTGAAAAGCTTCCTGTTCTGATGGTTGATAATTTTTTTCCCCTCTAATTTTCAACCTAAATGTGATCACAGTGCATTTATTCTCTTGTTGTCTTGCCAGCATTATCCTTTTGCTTCAGCAGTTTTGTTTGTCTCCTGTGATATATTTAGAGAGCAATCCTATCTGCTCTCTGCCTACATTTGACTAGACTAAAAAAGCCAGGCTCTTAAGTTTCTTCTTGTTTGATAGGTTTTCTGTTTCCCCCAGGCCCTTTCTGCTCCTGTTCATTTGAGTTTATTTTTAAATGCAGGTGACCAGAATTTTTTGTCATCAGTGCCTGTACAATAGTACTGGTATTTCATTGCCTTGTCTAGGCTGCATTTGCTTTTCTTATGGCCTCATCATCTCTGCAATCCCTAATGCACCTTTAGTGGTTATTTTTCTTAACTTTACTGTGAATATGCACAATCATAGAATCATAGAACAGTTTGAGTTGGAAGGGACCTTTTAAAGGTCATCTAGTCCAATCATTAGCTAAATTGTGTTAGCTAAATAAATACTTCTCATCTCTCACTGTCTTATGCCTGATAACATGGGGAGGAGCTGAAGTCGTCATAGCATAAGTCTGTGCATGTTGATGCTTTAAACTGGTGCCTTGTCCTCAGGGGCAAGCTTTTTCCATGAGGGCTGGCAAGGGCTTTTTACTACATCTACTTCTTTTTTGGCCAATGTAAATATGCTGGAGTGAGGGAGCTGTCATTCCTCCAAGCAAAGGCAAGTTCCCAGCCTCAACTGCCTGTCTGGGAGCCTCCTCTATCTCTGTTCCAGTGATAGGGGATTGGGTTGCTGAAGGGGTGGACGTGGTGCAGGGCTCAGAAGAAGGACACAGAACCCTACAGCCTGGGCTTGACCTGCGAGTGCTTCTGGCTGTAGCTGCAGCTGTGAAGGAACAACCTCTCTCTGGTCACTCCCAGCTTGAAGGGAAGTGGTTTTCATACCCCCTGTCTCTTTCCCCAGCCTGCCTCTTGTGCTGTGTAGAGTTGGCTGTACTGAGCTGTCAGCTCCCTGCCTTTCCACTGAGCCCTCTGCCAGACTCTTCAGCTATAAATGGATCTGTCCTTTTCCAACCCCACCCCCCCCCCGCACCTTGCCTCCCCTCCCCGACACCAAGAGATGTTGCAGGAAATCAGAGCTGGGCCAGGCTTCCTCTGAATTAAGAAAACATATGTTCCTACCACTGGCTTTTTGTAGCTTCTCTGGAAGCATCGTGCCTGGCTTTGGGGGTAGCTGTCTGTGCTCCAGTGAGGGCTGTGCTGTTGAAGTGTTTGTTTGCACTGCGAGAGCGGTTATTCCCAGACCTATAGGTGCTATCTCCAGTGACCAGCCCCATGCATCACCCCACAAACGAAGTGCTGTCTGATCTGAGAGTTGTGTCTCAAGGGAAGGCTAATGTTTTTGTTACTAACTGCATCCTGCTTTCACATCTGTATTAGGCACTTAATAAAAGAAGCCCGGCTTTTATACATAATGAACAACCCCATTTGCTTCCCTTAACTTTGGGATTTATGGCAGAGATCCTGGGATCTTTTCAGCCTTATTGCATTCCCCCTCCCCTTGAGAGGCAGGGAGGATCAGTATCTTCTTGTTCAGCAGGGAGCTGGGACCTGAAGTATGCAGACCAAGGTGACTCAGGGAGCCAGTAGCTGCCCTGAATTTTAAACTGAAGTCTTTTGTGTCATCTGGAGTAGAGTGCTACCCTCCATCAGCCCTTCAGGCATCCAGGCCATTCATTCCATATAGAGTACAGGTCTGTATTTAGAAAACTAATTTGTACTCTCATGTTGAAAAATTGTAATCTGAAAGTCTCCTAGTTCATGTGCTTCATAGAAGCTTCTGGGCCAGATCCCAGTCTGGTGGCCTTTTGCTGGCAGCAGTGGGTTTGCATCCTTTGGGCTTAGACAGCAACACCTAGAACAGCTGCTTCAGAGGCTTCCTTACCTGCTGGCAATCGTCCCTCAAAAACCTTCAGGCTGAGGATAAGGGAACATATAATATTCAAAAGGTGCAAGTCTGGTTTATGGTTGCCTGATATTCTGTCTGCAATTCTACTTCTGGTTCAGTTTTTGCTGTGGCAGCAGATGCTGTCTGACACTTTTTTCCTGTGCAGGATGCCTGGCATCCTGAGTTTTCTCTACTCAGTGGCTCGGTTGTGTTGCATATTGAATGGCTTGGTGGAGCTGGTGACTGGGCAGTGTGCGATGGTGAATGTGCAGGAATACATCTGCTCTCTTTTTATGTGAGCTGGAGAATGTAATATCCCAGACTGGGTTATTACATAGGGGTTATGGTTCACTGAAACCTCCTTTCTGTCTTTCTGCTGGGATTGCAGGCAATACTTTTCATGAAACAGATGAGGGATAGATGAAGTGCCTCCTTCACCCTTCCCCACACCATCATGCTGCTGTGTGGCAAGGGTACCTTTGAGCTCTGGGAATAAATGAAATTAAGATATTGTGTGAAGCTGTAGCTGCCTGATGCTCTTACCTGTGGTTAGCTCTGCTGAAGCTGGGCCAGGCATCAGATCCTGCTGGTTTGGCAGCTCAACTTGGAGTGCTTCAGGGTAAACTTGGCTGGGAGGAGAGTTTTTCTGCTTGCTGTATCCCTCCCAGATGTTCAGGGAGGCTGGTTACCCCAATTCTGCTTGGTCTCACGCAACCTGCCTTCTGCTGAACACTTAAGTCCCAGTTCTTCACCAAAGCCCTGGACACACAGCAGGGTGTTTTTTGAGGTTTGTTGGGTATAGGTCTCTGTTCCTCTGATTCTGGAATATGAAGTCTAGTTGGGGTTTCGCTTGTGATAGCTACTGCTCATCTGAAGCCCACGGTTTCTCCCCCTCTTCCCATTCTCATGTGTGCTTACCTGGACTGGGAATGTTGGTTTCTACAACTCACGTCTGTTGTGCCTGGGGTGGGTATTTGCTGAGCATCTTCGTAGCCCTTAAGCCTTAGAATCATAGAATCGTTTTGGTTGGAAGAGACCTCCAAGATCACCAAGTCCAACCGTTAACCTATCACTACCAAGTCCACCACTAAACCATGTCCCTAAGTGCCACATCTACATGTCTTTTAAATACCTCCAGGGATGGTGACTCCACCACCTCCCTGGGCAGCCTGTTCCAATGCCTGATAACCCTCTCAGTGAAGAAATTTTTCCGAATATCCAATCTAAACTTCCCCTGGCACAACTTGAGGCCATTTCCTCTTGTCCTGTCACCTGTTACTAGGGAGAAGAGACCGACACCCACCTCTCTACAACCTCCTTTCAGGTAGTTGTAGAGAGCAATAAGGTCTCCCCTCAGCCTCCTTTTCTCCAGGCTAAACAACCCCAGTTCCCTCAGCCACTCCTCATAGGACTTGTGTTCTAGACCCTTCACCAGCTTCGTTGCCCTTCTCTGGACACACTCCAGCACCTCAATGTCTTTCTTGTAGTGAGGGGCCCAAAAGTGAACACAGTACTCGAGGTGCAGCCTCACCAGGGCTGAGTACAGGGGGACAATCACCTCCCTACTCCTGCTGGCCACACTATTTCTGATACAGGCCAGGATGCCGTTGGCCTTCTTGGCCACCTGGGCACACTGCTGGCTCATATTCAGCCAGCTGTCAACCAACACCCCCAGGTCCTTTTCCGCCGGGCAGCTTTCCAGCCACTTCCCCCCAAGCCTGTAGCGTTGCCTGGGGTTGTTGTGACCCAAGGGCAGGACCCGGCACTTGGCCTTGTTGAATCTCATACAATTGGCCTCGGCCCATCGATCCAGCCTGTCCAGGTCCCTCTGTAGCGCCTGCATGCCCTCAAGCAGATCAACACTCCTGCCCAACTTGGTGTTGTCTGCAAACTTACTGAGGGTGCACTTGATCCCCTCGTCCAGATCGTTGATAAAGATATTAAACAGAACTGGCCCCAATACTGAGCCCTAGGAAACACCACTTGTGACTGGCCGCCAACCGGATTTAACTCCATTCACCACAACTCTTTGGGCACGGCCATCCAGCCAGTTTCTTACCCAGCGCAGAGTATGGCCATCCAAGCCATGGGTAGCCAGTTTCTCCAGGAGGATGCTGTGGGAAAGGGTGTCAAAGGCTTTACTAAAGTCTAGGTAGACAACGTCCACAGCCTTTCCCTCATCCACTAAGCGGGCCACCATGTCATAGAAGGAGATCAGGTTGGTCAGACAGGACCTGCCTTTCATAAACCCATGCTGACTGGGCCTGATCACCCGGTTGTCCCGTACGTGCCGCATGATGGCACTCAAGATGATCTGCTCCATAACCTTCCCGGGCACCGAGGTCAGGCTGACAGGCCTGTAGTTCCCCGGATCCTCCTTCCGGCCCTTCTTGTAGATGGGCGTCACATTTGCCAGCCTCCAGTCAACTGGGACCTCCCCAGTTAGCCAGGACTGCTGGTAAATGATGGAGAGTGGCTTGGTGAGCACTTCTGCCATCCCCTTCAGCACCCTTGGGTGGATCCCATCCAGCCCCATAGACCTGTGCGTGTCTAGGTGGCGTAGCAGGTCACTAACCATTTCCCCTTGGATTATGGGGGCTTCATTCTGCTCCCCATCCCTGTCTTCCTGCTCAGGGGGCTGGGTGCCCAGAGAGCAATTTCCCTTGCTGTTAAAGACTGAGGCAAAGAAGGCATTAAGCACCTCAGCCTTTTCCTCGTCCCTTGACGCTATGTTTCCCCCCCGCATCCAATAGAGGAGGGAGATTCTCCTTAGCCCCCTTTTTATTGCTAATGTATTTGTAGAAGGACTTTTTGTTGTCTTTTACGGCAGTAGCCAGACTAAGTTCTAGCTGGGCCTTGGCCCTTCTAATTTTCTCCCTGCATAACCTCACGACATCCTTGTAGTCCTCCTGAGTTGCCTGCCCCTTCCTCCAAAGGTTGTAGACTCTCCTTTTTTTCCTGAGTTCCAGCCGAAGCTCTCTGCTCAGCCAGGCTGGTCTTCTTCCCCGCCGGCTCATCTTTTGGCTCATGGGGACGGCCTGCTCCTGCGCCTTTAAGATTTCCCTCTTGAAGAATCCAGCCTTCCTGGACTCCTTTGCCCTTCAGGACTGCCTCCCAAGGGACTCTGCCAACCAGACTCCTAAACAGGCCAAAGTCTGCCCTCCGGAAGTCCAAGGTGGCAGGTTCTGGTGACCCTCCTCTTTACTTCTCTGAGAATCGAAAACTCAATCATTTCATGGTCACTATGCCCAAGACGGCCTCCATCCGTCACATCACCCACAAGACCTTCTCTGGTCACAAACAACAGGTCCAGCGGGGCGCCTTCCCTCGTTGGCTCCCTCACCAGCTGTGTGAGGAAGTTATCTTCCACACCCTCCAGGAACCTCCTGGACTGTTTCCTCTCTGCTGCATTGTATTTCCAGCAGACATCTGGTAAGTTCAAGTCCCCCATGAGAACAAGGGCTAGCAATCGTGAGGCTTCTCTCAGCTGCTTGTAGAATACTTCATCTGCCTCCTCATCCTGGTTGGGTGGTCTATAACAGACTCCCACCATGATATCTGCCTTGTTGGCCTTCCCCCTGATTCTTACCCATAGACACTCAACCCTCTCGTCAGCGTCCTCGAGCTCTAGGCAGTCCAGACTCTCCCTAACATAGAGGGCTAACCCACCGCCTCTCCTTCCTTGCCTATCCCTTCTAAAGAGTTTGTAGCCATCCATCGCAGCACCCCAGTTGTGCGTGTCATCCCACCATGTTTCCGTGATGGCAACTATATCATAGTTTTCCCCCTGCACAATGGCTTCCAGCTCCTCCTGTTTGTTGCCCATGCTCCGTGCATTCGTGTAGATGCACTTCAGCTGGGCTAATGATCTTGTCACCTTTCTGGTGGGAGAAGCCCTAATTCCTACGAGACCGATCTCGGGCGTTTCTGTGGTTCCTAACAGATCAATGACCCCTGTGTCCCTGCTGCCACATGGGTCTCTCTGTCCTACCTCATCTGAGACGGCAGACCGAAGGGCCTTGCTAGCACGCCATCCCTCATTCATTGGCGTGCCACCCCCAGGCTTCTCTCTAGCAAGCCTGGTTTTATCCCCTTCCCCCTTCAAATCTAGTTTAAAGCCCTTTCAATGAGCCCTGCTAACTCCTGTGCTAGGATCCTTTTCCCCCTTTGGGACAGGTGCACCCTGTCTGCCGCCAGCAGGCCTGGTGTCATGTAAACTGACCCGTGGTCGAAGAACCCAAAGTCCTGCCGGTGACACCAGGCTCGGAGCCAGGTGTTGATCTGCTGGCTCTTCCTGTTTCTTCCCTCATCTTTCCCCAAAACTGGAGGGATAGAGGAGAACACTACCTGTGCTCCTGATCCCTTAACCAGTCGCCCCAAGGCCCTGAAGTCTCTCTTGATTGCCCCCGGACTTCTTATTGCCACCTCGTTGCTGCCTACCTGGAAGATCAAGAAGCTGTAGCCTAGGCATGTTCTTGCTGTTTCACCCACAGATAGCAAAGCACAGATTGTCCGCTGTGGCAATGAGTTTGGTATTGCTCGTACCGCTTTCTATTTTCTTGAGAGGCATAGACACATTGAAGGTAATGAGGACTAGATCAAAATATCCATCCTTTAGGAGGAGGCGGCAGGCAGCTCCCTGTGCTGGGTTATAGCGGTGAGCTGCGGTGGAGAGGCGGCAGCCCTGAGGCTGTCAGGTTGTTGTGAGAGTGGGCAAATTGTGCACCATGCCTGACGGTGAGGTGTGATTAAAGACCTGTTCCTGCCCAGTGCTTGGTGTCAGAGCTACAGCCCAGGCAGCCGGCTGGGATTTGGGGCTGAGCTGTTTCCAACTCACGGATCACCAGAGCAGATTTGCAGCAAATAGGTGGGAGGCTTGGGCTGCTGGTGGATGATTTTGCTGTACAATTGCAGTAAAAGTGGAAAGTTTTCTTCCTTCTTGTATGAGGGGATGTGCTGACCTTAGTGGCCAATTCCTGCATGGTATGTGTAGGCAGGTGAAGGAAGGTGGCCAAGGCCAAGGCAGAAGTGTGTTGGGCTTTTTTCCACCTAGATGATCTGTTCATGTCCTGGTTGTTGTCAGCAAGCGCTCCAGGTATGCACACAGCTCATGTCCAGTGTGAGTGCAGTACATGGGGCTCCCCCGAAGTGGTGAGCTCTGCTGCAGCCCAGTGCTGGGAATGGGATGTGCCTCCTGAATTGGAATTCACGGGTGGGAGAACGTGTTGTGCATTGAGTTCTCACACCCTTGGAGCAAGGGGGAAGGAAGCAAGATGGCAAAAACTCTGCCCAATACCTGGGATGCCTGTGAGTAATGAGATTAACGTTGCTTGATAAGCAGTTTTCTCCTGCCAAGCTGCACCCCGCAGTGCTGGGGTGTGTGGAAAGCACCTATCCCTACCTCTCCAGACCAAGCAGGAGGGGGATCCCTGTTACTGTAGAGGCAGGCATGTTCTGGCACCTGCATCTCCCTCACCTTGCTTTTCTAAGGAGCGCAGTCACCAGCCTGCAGTATCCCTGCTCCCCTCCTTGCATGAGACTGTGGAGTCAGCCATGCTCCCCTTCTCACACTAACTCATCTCTGTGATCAAAGAGAAGTCATCTCCTAGAAGACAGTCCCCAAGAAAGAGCTTTCTTCTTCCTCATTAGTGCCTGTAATCTCTTACTACCTATGAAGCTTTGGGACAGCCCATCAGTTTTTACCACTGTTACTGATAGAGGCAGATCCTGGGAGGGAGATGCAGCAAAGGGATGCTGCAGAGGTACAAGCCCACGTGAACTTGGGGTGGGGGGAAGGTGCTGAATAACTGTTTTGGGGAGGAAGATACAAATGTTTATGTTGGGAACAGATATGTAAATAGGAATGTTTCTGAGGGAGTCCCTTGTCTGCTGCATTGCTCTGTTTTTTAACAAAGCAACCCCCGACTCCATCTGCTCCAGTGTGCATGTCTGCTACATAAGGGAGGCATTGCTGTCAGTGAATTGGTTAATGCCAGTGTCCTGTGGCAGGGACAGGGATGCATGCAAGCACTCAGCCTGCCAGCATTTATACCTCCTGGCATCAGGGCACCGAAATAGTTTCCATTCTCCTCTCTGCTGTGGGAACAAGTCTCCTGGGTAACAAACACTCCTTGTTCTGCACAGAGCTCCGCAGCTGAGACTGTCTCCTTCCTCACTGCTGCTCCCTGACTGTCCCAGCTGAACGGGCTGGAGACATCTGCTTGAGCCTGCCTTAATTAACGCTGACAATACAATGGGACTGGCCATATGGGGGTCTGGGGGCTGCACTCTAATGGGAGTACATTGTTGAGACTGCTAATAGTTTCATTTACTGCAGCTCGGGTGGAGCAGAGCCCGCCAGGACTAGCTTTCTGCTTGCTGTAATAGCCAGGCGTAGAGGTACATCCCTTGCTCCTGCGTCGTCCCTGGGGCTTGTCCCTGCTGCTTGAATGGGACAAGGTTGTGGTGTGGGTCCCAAGCATCCAAGGAAAGGCAAGCAGTGGGCTGAGGAGCATGAAGTACCACAGATGGGGCATGTGCATCGGCCTCTCAGGAAGGACCTGCAGGGCTTGAGTTTTAGGACGGCTGATGGATCATTTCCAGTGTTTCGGAGGTGAGTAGCAGAGATGCATCTCCGATGCTGGCCTCCGTACATTCCAAATGGGCTGCACAGCCCACAGCCAGCCCAAGGCCCTTTCTCTTTTCTCGCTGTAAGGGTCTCTCTGCGCTGGGGGGAGTCCTAGACTCTTGCCTCTGGAGCCCTTGGTAGTTCTTGGTGGAAGCTACCCACCAGTCACTGGGTTTTCAGTCAGAAATCTGATTTGAACATTACCCGAAGAGATATTTTAAAGGTTTGTAGTGGTCTGAGATCCAAGACAATTGGCAGACACTTCCAGTAATGAGTCTAACATTTTTCTGTCACAGCTTTTTATGTTGGCCTCTCCAGAGGCAGAAGCTTCTGCAAAGTGTTGTATTGTCCAGGCTGTTGTATTTGTTTTATTTGGTTGCTGCTTTGAGTGCATCATGGCATAGAGCAAAAAGTACTCAGGCACGTGACGATTCTTCATTTCTTTGAACTGTATGTCTGTGTGACATTTCTACATGTTCTCTGACTCGCCCACTCCCCACAGAGCCTCGGTTTAGGAGATGGGGTTTGGTTCGGGCTTGTAGGGATTGTCAGCGTAGACCTTTTTCCAATGTGGACATTCCATTTTCCGAGCTCTGCTTAGCTCAGAGCAGAGTGGTGGCTGTAGGAGCAGTGATGGCACCTCAGCCCTCCAAGCAGGGTTAGATGGCAAAGTGCAATAATGTGAATGGTCCCTCCAGGATGGTTGTCTCAAGGGAGCTGCTCTAGCGCTAGGAACATCTCCCCTGGCACAGCCCGGAGCACAGTTGAGTTTCTGGGGTGTGTGGTCATGCCCAGACTGTGACAGAAAAACAAAAGTAGCCGCATGTGTCCCTTGGTGAAGCTACCTGTGCCCTGTGAGGAACTGTGCTGATTTGCCTATGGAGCAGGTTGCAGCTGCCTCTGGTGAAAATGGGTTGATGGAAAAATCCTTTCACATGGCCCCAGGATAGCAAGAGAGTCTGGGCTTTTGCAGGTGGTGATACCTTGTTTCAGGAAGGAAGATCTGCTGTGGATTGCTTTGCAGAGATGCCCAGGTTACGGGCAGCACTTTAATCACAAGCTGTAGTTAATAGTTGCTGGGATCTTGATTTGAGATTCCCTGTGACAGCGTGGACTTCAGACATCCTATCCCTGCTAGGTGTGTTCAGCACTGGGGGAAGTGCTGGTGGTTGCATCTCACTCTGGGGGTAGCTGCGTTTCAGGGATGCTGTGTAGATTCTGTTGGTGAAGCTCTTTAGGACAAGGCACTACAGAAATGTAAAAGAAGCTTCAAGAAGCTTCCTGTAGTCTTCCTGATCTCTTAGTAATAAGTCCTCCCATCCTCCTCCTGTGTGTTGCTTTGCAGACTAGCATTTTATCTCCAAGGGCTCTGGCTGCCATTATCAACTGTAGTAACATAGCACTCCAGTTACTTTTGCTTTCCTTTGCAAAGCCAGGAGAAGAGATCAGATAGCTTGCAACCACACAGCATCTGAAACCAAAGCTCATCACAGAATAAGATGCTGCAGCTCTATTTTATGGCATAGGCTTTAGTCTTTATATTTCTCCTCATGCTACCTTCCTGATTTCCCAATTCCTGTAAGAATCAATCCTCCATCTTCCAGCTCCACTTGTTCTCTCCCCTCCTCTCTTTCTCTGCTCCCTCCCATCCCCTGCCTTGTCTGAGGTCCCGCAGGGACTGATTGCAAGCCGGAGTGGCGATGCTGTGGGCATGCTTGCTCCTTCACACGCAGCAACGTCACAACAGCAGCAGCAACAGCAGCAGCAGGAGCATTGGAGATGTGAATGCGCAGACCCTCTGCATTGCCAGGAATGCAGCTGTGAAAAAAAAAAAATTAAAAATTGAGTCTGTGTTTCCCATAGCATCCTGGTGAGAGAGCATGGAGCCCGCTGGAATCTGAGTGCTCAGCAGTGCCGGAGCAGAGCGTGTTCAGTGAGACGAGACAGGGAACAGAGGATCTGTGGAAAGGTGAGACGGAGAAATGATCGGGGTGGGCGTTAGTCATACTGATGGTTTTCAGGCCATTCATTGTCCTGCAAATTGGTTGGTTTGTTTTTGTAGAGAATGCCAGCTACCCAATGAAGCTTAAAGATTTTAGGATTGCTTTGTCTCTTCAGAGGTTGCGTTGCTTTGGAGCTGCTGTGATTATAATTGATGGAAGAGAGTCAGGAGGCTGATATTGCTGTGCAGAATGTGTGTTTGTCCATTGTATCTATGAAATAGTGGTTGTCGTGTCTGGGGCTGACTGTGCAGAGGCAAGCTGTGCTTTGCCCCGACAATGCAGTCGCACAGCTCTCCATTGTGTCTGCCATGACAGCTGAGCCCACACGGATTGTTTTGGTCCCACGAGCTACCATGCTCTCTGTGCATCCCTGGCAGTGATGCTGCTGTGCAGCTCAAAAGCTGTTTTGCAGCTCAAAAGCTATTTTGACAGACAGTGCTTCCATGAAAAGCCAGAAACAAAGGACACAGAGAAAAGTCTGCCGTCAGTGTGGCTTGTAGCTTTTTTTTCCTTTTTTTTTCTTTTTTCTTTTTTTTTTTTAATACTGGTAAATCAATTGCTCAAAAGGTGTTAGGATAAAATAGTGTGGCAGGTAAAACCCTGCTCTTCTGCTAAGAGATACACTGGGCTCTGTGCAGGCTGGAGTCCTTTGTGTTGTCCAGGGTGTGTCTGTGCTGGCTGTGTAAATGAATGCTTTCTCCCTGCCTCTTTTTCACAGATCAGATGAGAAAGGTTATCTAGGAATGGAGGAATTACTACTTTTAATTACTGAGATGAGTGGTCCAGGCTGAGTACCAGTTACTAGAGCTTAATTACATGGTCTTTTTATAGCCAAATCCCTCTTTTCCCTCTCTGCCTTCCTTCTTCTCTCCCCCCACCCTCTGCACAAATCCTTCCATCAAATTGCGTCTGCAAACACAAAGGGAGAAGGGCTTGAACAAAGAGAAGGATATATGTGGGATAGGGATATAGATACTGGAGAGGCAACGTTCAGGATGGCAGTCAGTAAGAACAATAAGGCAAAGGTATAAAAGAATGAGATTTTGGTATGTGTGATAGAGTGATGTGGCTGTGGGGGAATGTACACATGGGAATGTAGTAACAAAAGGAGATAATCAAATAGCAGATGCAGTCTTTTGGGGATATGGAAAATGCTGAGCATGTGAGGTTGCGATTGCAGGTATTTGGGGGGAATGTGGTGTTAATAGGAATTATATTAGCATTGGCTGTTGAGGAACAGATCATACAGGGACTGGATTGATGGGTGTTGTAAAGGTGTATGGAGTATGGGGGAAATAGAGATCTGCTTTTTTACCTCCAGAGATCTAGAGCCTTGTATACTGGTGTTGCTAATGAGCGAGCTTGGCAGGTCTAACCTATTCACAAAAGCTTTCCGCAGTTTGCCAATAACCCAAGAATAATTCAGATAAAGCATCTTTAGGCCTATCAGGAGCAACAGGATGGTAGGAAAAATGTAGATAAAATGGTAAATGTTTGACAGAGCTGTAGAGGAACCTTGGAGCAGAAGAGGCAGGTGTGAGGGGCATTGAAGAGCTAGAGGAACAGGGGCTTGTGGGTCAGAGACCAGCAGTAGAGGGCACAGGGGAGGAAAATCAGGGTTGTCATTGTCAGGGAATGTAAATGTATCGTTTGTACTGTCATTCTCCAGCCTCTCACTGTGTTCCTTAGGATGGTCAGTGCTCTGTGCAGCCCCAAGAGGTTTGTGGAGGTGGGAGTGATCCTCAGCACAGCCTTTTCTGCAGCAGTTTTCTGAAGGAACCATTTTGCTGCTGCAGATTCTCAGATGGTTGCTCCTTCTCCATCCCTATGCAGTGGCAAGGCTCTCCGGCCTTTACACCTGGTGAAGAATCACAGAATCACAGAATGGTAGGGGTTGGAAGGGACCTCTGGAGATCATCTAGTCCAACCCCCCTGCCAGAGCAGGGTCACCCAGAGCAGGTTGCACAGGACTGCGTCCAGGCGGGTTTTGAATATCCCCAGAGAAGGAGACTCCACAACCTCCCTGGGCAGCCTGTTCCAGTGCTCTGTCACCCTCACAGTAAAGAAGTTTTTCCTCATGTTCAGGCGGAACTTCCTGTGTTCCAGTTTGTGCCCATTGCCCTTTGTCCTGATGCTTGGCACCACTGAAAAGAGTCTGGCCCCATCCTCTTGACACCTGCCCTTGAGATATTTATAAGCGTTGATGAGGTCCCCTCTCATTCTTCTCTTCCTCAGGCTGCTTCCCCAGCTCCCTCAGCCTTTCCTCGTAGGAGAGATGCTCCAGTCCCCTAATAGTCTTTGTAGCCCTCCGCTGGACTCTCTCCAGTAGTTCCTCATCTTTCTTGAACTGGGGAGCCTAGAACTGGATGCAGTACTCCAGATGGGGCCTCACTAGGGCAGAGTAGAGGGGGAGGATAACCTCCCTCGACCTGCTGGCCACACTCTTCTTAATGCACCCCAGGATGCCGTTGGCCTTCCTGGCAGCAAGGGCACATTGCTGGCTCATGGTGAATTTGTCATCCACCAGGACTCCCAGGTCCCTCTCCTCAGAGCTGCTTTCCAGGAGGTCAACCCCCAACCTGTACCGGTGCAGAAGATGATAAACCCAGAGTTTCAGTGCAGGATGCTGGGTGGGAAGGACAGGGCTTCCAGCAAAACCACGGAGCAGAGTGCATTCTGCTCGCAGCTCTGTGACAATGTCCTGGAAACGCCATAGGGCTTCCTGAACTGCAGCTCCTTCTCATCCCTATCTCGCCCTGGGACCTGGGAACCCTCTCTGTGTCTCCAGGTCTCTGTCCCATTCAGCCCAATGGGAGCAGGGAGCAGGATGTGCTCCTGTAGGTGTGAGAAGAGGGGACTGTACAGTGAGAGACATGCTACCAGACTGCATTTTGTGGTGCTGCTGCAGAACAGACTCCTGCAGGAGGTTAGTGGGGGGTAACAACAACACGTGTACGTTTGTAGGTGCATCATGGGCTGGAGGACAGGACATGCAACAGTACATATCTATGCAGCGTATACATACTTGTATCAGGGTGTGGAAGAAAAATTGCATATAGTTTGTATGTACAATGCTTGCCTAAAGGAATAAAAAGAAGGTGATGCAGTCTGCTTCACTGTATGGAATGGGAACACTCCCCAGGCCATACAGGCTGTGCTTAGCTAGTAGGTGCCACTCTTACAAGAGCATGTTAAGCAGTGAGAGTGCACAAATAATCTCTGCCCTGAGATGCTTAAAAGATGGGCAAGAGCTTCTGGCAACTGGAGCTGACCAAAATGATTCACAGGAAGGAGATAAAATTGCTACCATGTGTCTTCTTTGCTGCATCAATGCGGAATGCTGGGGGGAAAGTGCAGCTGGATCTCTGGATCCAAGGGACCCTGGACCTGCATTGCAGAAAGTGCAGGTGGCCCAGGAGAATGTGCCATTGACTCGGAAATGGCCTGCCCATGGCTCCATTACAACCTCTCAGGTGCCTGAGGCTGTAATAGCAAACAAAAAATGAGTTCCCTGTCCCAGAGATCTTAATTTTCTTCCAGTCTGATGCTCTTGGTGAGTCAAGATCTCACTCTGGTATTATTCCTGATAAAAAGACAGTAACCCACCTTTAGCAACCCCATGCTGTGCTTTGCCCTATTTTTCATTTATTTCCTGGTCGCCTTATTCTTTTCCAATGTTTTGTATTTGTCCTGGTTTAGGCCAGGACGGAGCTAGTTTTGTCTTCAGCAGCTACTGTGTTTTGGCTTTAGTGTGAGAACAACAGTGATAGTACACTGATGTTGCTGGTTGCCGCTGAACGACCAAGGACATTTTGCAGTTTCCCAGGTTCTGCTAATGTGCAGGTGCAAAAACTTGGGAGGGGTAGAGCCAGAATAGTTGATCCAAACTGGCCAAAGAGAGTATTCCGTGCCATAGACGTCATGCCCAGTATAAGTGAGGGTCGGCCGGTGGGCCACTAGGCTTTTAGACCCTTAACTTGCCTTAATCCTTAAGCTTCCCTTCGGGTTGCTTTTTGTTTCCCTATTTTTCCTTCTTGTTTTTCGTTTGTTTGTTCGGCTGTTTGTTCCCTTGCCTGCTTTCTCTGGAACTTGCTGTTCTGGGATAGCTGGGGGGGAATACCCCTGCTCCCTGACTGCTGCTCGGGACGGGCTGTATCGGTCATCGGGTGGTGAGAAATTGTGTATCGTTTGTTTTGTATATTCTATTATCCTTATATATATTATCATTATTAATATATTTTTATATTTTTCCTTTGCTGTCCTGGTGAACTGCTTTTATTTCAACCCGCGAGTTTTCCTTTCTCCCCAGTTCTCCTCCCCACCCCACCGGGGAGTGGGGGAGTGAGCGAGCAGCTGCGTGGTATTGGGTTACAATTTGGGGTTAAACCACGACAGTATTGTATGTAGTATTGAGGGCAGGTCAATAGATCTAATGTGGGTCACTTCCTCTTTCAGAACAAGTACAGGTTTACCTTTATTATTTGGCAGTCACACGTCTTCCCCTCCTTCCTCTCTTTTTCCCCATGGATATTTTTATCAAAAGCCCTGTTGCCAGCTGCGATCATGTGACTATTCTTTCATTGTTCTGGGATCAAGAGTATCTTGTCCCTCTGACTTGAGTGCATTCATCTTCTTGAATTTGTTTCCACCTCAAATGCTCGTTTCCTTTTCTGCACCCTCTTTCCCCTGTATTGTCTAACCTGTCATTGCCACAGCTTCCATATTCTTCTTCTTGCCAAAACAGCATCAAAGATGCTGTTTCTGCTTACCTCTAATATCCTTCTTGGTGTAGTTATTCATTCAGTAGGTCAGGAGCCCTGCTCTTCTAATTCACTCACCTTGCCTGGTGATTCCAGATTTTTTTCTTACTTATGATGTACATTCAAAGTCTTTTCTGCAGTACTTCTCCAAGCTCTTTGTTCTTGTTGGCTTTATAACTGTTTTCCCTGATATGCCAGAGATCTGCTCTTTAAAAATTAAAAAGGTTTCATTACAGAGCTGTTGTTTGCTTTTTGCCCTTCTGTATAAACTGGGTCAGCTTGAGATATTCAGTCCAAAGCCACTTCTATATCGTAGATGCTGGGTGATAACTCATCTCAGGTGATGAGTTCTGATGGACCTGAGTGCTGGTTAAACCTAAGAAAAGCAAACAAAAAGTGAGAGATGCGGAGATCTGTGCGGCTGGGTGAGACATGGAAGTTTGGAGGCGGAGGTACCTCCCTGTCAGCTGTGGAATTGCAGGACAGTACTGAAGGAGATTTTGTTCCAGTAGTGGGAAAACTCACTTGTCTGCTACCTTTGATACTTCATGGGAAGAGCCCTGATGTGGATAAAGTGCTTCTGGCAGTCCAGTCTGGAAGTCCAAAAGAGCCAGAAGCTCACTCCATTCCATAGTTATGCAAAAGCATATGCCTCACAACATCTACATACTTCTAAACTACTCCATGTAGAAACACTGGCACAGGTTGCCCAGAGAGGTGGTAGATGCCCCATCCCTGGAAACATTCAAGGTTAGGCTGGATGGGGCTCTGAGCAACCTGATCTAGTTGAGGATGTCCCTGCTCATTGCAGGGGGGTTGGACTAGATGACCTTTAAAAGGTCCCTTCCAACCTGAACTATTCTATGATTCTATGATTCTAAAAGGTTGCAGGATAAGGCTTGAAGGACCTGAGGGAGCTTGGCTGGCAGGGGGTGAAATCCATAGTAATGATCAATGATGACAGCTGTGTTGGTAACTAGCCATAGCAGGGATTTGTTATGTTATCATCTGCTGAGCAGGTTTCCCTGCATGCCCTAGCATTCATCTGAAAGTTGGTTACTCTCCAAAGAGAAAGTAATGGGCTGTCAAAATGGCTCTAGTCCCCGATTCTGCTCCAGTTTTCTCTATGAAAATTATTTTAATGTTCATTTTCTGAAAGAAGTGGGTCAAAGCAGGGACATACCTGTTAAGATGAGCGCAAGAGCAGGCCTGTGCACAAAGTCTTCCTCTCCATCCAAACTCTTCCTCCACAGTTGTGTTGCAGCCTCAGAAATGTGTAGACAATGGGGTTTTTTCTATCCATTAGACACATGCAAATATTTCTACTGGGCAAGGCTACTGGTGGTTCTATCAGCAGATAGGGAAAAAAAAGGACTGCAGTTGTTAACTCTTGTAAATGGGAGGCAGGAGGCAGAGCCGCTGTTGTGGTTTAACCCCAGTCGGCAACCAAGCACCACACAGCCACTCGCTCACCACCACCCCCTCCCAGTGGGATGGGGGAGAGAATAGAAAAAAAACCTCATGGGTTAAGATAAAGACAGTTTAATAGGACAGCAAAGGAAGAGAGAATAATAATAATAATGATAATGATAAAAGAATATACAAAACAAGTGACGCACAATGCAATTGCTCACCACCCGCTGACAGATGCCCAGCCTGTCCCCAAGCAGCGACCGTCCCCCGGCCAGCTTCCTCCAAGTTTTTATACTGAGCATGACGTCATATGGTATGGAATATCCCTTTGGCCAGTTTGGGTCAGCTGTCCTGGCTATGCTCCCTCCCAGCTTCTTGTGCACCTCCTCGCTGGCAGAGCATGGGAAGCTGAAAAGTCCTTGACTTAGTATAAGCACTACAAGTACTTAGCAACAACTAAAACCATCAATGTGTTATCAACATTATTCTCATCCTAAATCCAAAACACAGCACTATACCAGCTACTAGGAAGAAAATTAACTCTATCCCAGCCAAAACTAGGATAATATCCACCCCTTATTCTAGACCATCTACGTCATGCCCAGGTCCTACACTTTCCAATACATTCCAATTAATCACCACCACCTACCCTGTCTTTTGATATATACACACAGATATCATTCCCCCTGGGGGAATGATGGGTCTATGGGCCTATGGTCTATGGAATGGTCTATGGGCCATCCCTCTAAAATGTCCATAAAATGTCCATAAATGTCACAGAATCATAGAATAGTTTGGGTTGGAAGGGACCTTTAAAGGTCATCTAGTCCAACCCCCCTGCAATGAGCAGGGACATCTTCAACTAGATCAGGTTGCCCAGAGCCCCATCCAGTCTGACCTTGAATGTTTCCAGGGATGGGGCATCTACTACCTCTCTGGGCAACCTGTTCCAGTGTTTCACCACCCTCATTGTGAAAAACTTCTTCCTTATATCTAACCTATATCTCCCCTCCTTTAGTTTAAAACCATTACCCCTTGTCCTATCACAGCAGGCCCTGCTAAAAAGTTTTTCCCCATCTTTCTTATAGGCCCCCTTTAGGTACTGAAAGGCCACAATAAGGTCTCCCTGGAGCCTTCTCTTCTCCAGGCTGAATAACCCCAACTCTCTCAGCCTTTCTGCATAGGAGAGGTGCTCCATCCCTCTGATCGTTTTTGTGGCCCTCCTCTGGACTCGCTCCAACAGATCTATGTCCTTCTTGTGTTGGGGGCTCCAGAGCTGGATGCAGTACTCCAGGTGGGGTCTCACCAGAGCAGAGTAGAGGGGCAGAATCACCTCCCTCGACCTGCTGGCCATGCTTCTTTTGATGCAGCCCAGGATACGGTTGGCCTTCTGGGCTGCGAGCACACATTGCTGGCTCATGTCCAGCTTTTCATCCACCAGTACCCCCAGGTCCTTCTTGGCAGGGCTGCTCTCAATCCCTTCATCCCCCAGACTGTATCGATACCGGGGGTTGCTCCAATTGGTAGATCCTCTAGTGTTAACTAACCAGGTGGCTTTTGCTAAATGTGTATCCCAATGTTTGAAGGTTCCACCACCCATTGCTCTCAGGGTAGTTTTCAGTAGTCCATTGGATCATGCAGTTTTCCCAGAGGCTGGTGCATGATAGGGGATGTGATACACCCACTCAATGCCATGCTCTTTGGCCCAGGTGTCTATGAGGTTGTTTCGGAAATGAGTCCCATTGTCTGACTCAATCCTTTCTGGGGTGCCATGTCGCCATAAGACTTGCTTCTCAAGGCCCAGGATAGTGTTCCGGGCGGTGGCATGGGGCACAGGATATGCTTCCAGCCATCCGGTGGTTGCTTCCACCATTGTGAGGACATGGCGCTTGCCTTGGTGGGTTTGTGGGAGTGTGATATAATCAATATCTGCCAGGCCTCCCCATATTGATATTTACAGCCATCGTCCTCCATACCAGAGAGGCTTTAATCGCTTGGCTTGCTTGATTGCAGCACGTTTCACACTCATGCATAACCTGTGCAATACTGTCCATGGTCAAGTTCACCCTTCGATCACGAGCCCATCTATATGTTGCATCTCTTCCCTGATGGCCTGAGGTGTCATGGGCCCACCAAGCTAGGAATAATTCATCTTTATGTTGCCAGTCCAGATCCACCTGCGCCACTTCAATCCTAGCAGCCTGATCCACCTGCTGGTTGTTTTGATGTTCCTCAGTGGCCCCACTCTTGGGTACATGAGCATCTACGTGCCATACTTTTACAACAAGCTTTTCTACACGGGCAGCAATAACTTGCCACACTGCAGCAGCCCAGACGGGTTTGCCTCTGCGCTGCCAGTTGCTTTGCTTCCACTGCTGTAACCACCCCCACAGGGCATTTGCCACCATCCATGAGTCAATATAGAGACAGAGCACTGGCCACTTCTCTCGCTCACCAATATCTGAAGCCAGCTGGATGGCTTTCACCTCTGCAAACTGACTCAATTCACCTTGTCCTTCGGCAGTTTCTGTGACTTGTCGTGTAGGACTCCACATGGCAGCCTTCCACCTCCGATACTTTCCCAACATACAACAGGACCCATCAGTGAACGGAGCGTATCTCTTCTCACTTTCTGGCAGTTTATTATACTGTGGGGCCTCTTCAGCACACGTCACCTCCTCCTCTGGTGATATTCCAAAATCTTTGCCTTCTGGCCAGTCCGTGATCACTTCTGTGACTCTGTGTAAGCACTGCTCAGCAATAACGAAAACATCTCTATATTATCAACACTCTTTTCAGCACAAATCCCAAACATAGCCCCATACTAGCTACTGTGAAGAAAATTAACTCTCTCCCAGCCAAAATCAGCACAGCAGGCCTTGGATCCTCTGTATCCCCGGCTCCAAAACCCCAGGGGTCAACCTCAAGTCTCCCCTGGTGCTTTCTGCCAGAAGATCCAGGTAGGGCCATTCTCCCCGGCTGTGGTGCAGAGCACATTTTTAACATCTTGTGTTGCCCGGACTGGCCCAAGGGCTACTGCATGAATATCTCCCGTTGAATTTGTTCAAAGGCTTGTCGTTACTCAGGGCCCCATTTGAAATCGTTCTTCCTCCAGGTCACTTGATAGAGAGGGCTTACAATCAGACTGTAATTTGGAATATGCATTCTCCAGAAACCCACAACGCCTAAGAAAGCTTGGGTTTCCTTTTTGCTAGTTGGTGGGGATATCACTGCTATTTTGTTGATCACGTCCACTGTGATCTGACGACGTCCATCTTGCCATTTTATTCCTAGGAACTGGATCTCCTGTGCAGGTCCTTACTTCGTTTTATGGCAAAACCGGCTTTTGGAAGAGTTTGGATTATTTTCTCCCCTTTCTCAAAAACTTCTGCTGTGTTGCCCCACATGATGATGTCATCAATGTACTGCAGGTGTTCTGGAGCTTCACCCTTTTCCAGTGCAGTCTGGATCAGTCCATGACAAAGGGTGGGGCTGTGTTTCCACCCCTGGGGCAGTCGATTCCAGGTGTATTGGATGCCCCTCCAAGTAAAAGCAAACTGTGGCCTGCACTCTGCTGCCAAAGGGATGGAGAAGAATGCATTGGCAATATCAATGGTGGCATACCACTTGGCTGCCTTTGACTCCAGTTCGTACTGAAGTTCTAGCATGTCCAGCACGGCAGCACTCAGTGGTGGCGTGACTTCATTCAGGCCACAATAGTCTACTGTTAGTCTCCACTCTCCATTAGATTTTTGCCCTGGCCCTATGGGGCTGTTATAAGGGTGAGTGAGTCCTCCTGATCACTGCCTGGCTCTGCAGTTGGTGAATCAGCTTATGGATGGGGTTCAGGGATTCTCGGATGGTGCGATATTGCCACCGGTGCACCATTCTGGTCACGATTGGTACCTGTTGTTCTTTGACCCTCAGCAACTCCACAATAGAAGGGTCCTCCGAGAGACTGGGCAAGGTGTACAGCTGTTTTATGTCCTCTGTCTCCACAGCGGCTATACCAAAAGCCCATTGGTATCCCTTTTGGGTCCTTGAAATACCCTCTCCTGAGGTAGTCTATGCCAAGGATGCACGGAACATCTGGGCCAGTCACAATGGGGTGCCTTTGCCACTTGTTCCCAGTTAGACTCACTTCGGCCTCCAATACAGTTAGCTGTTGGAACCCCCCTGTCACTCCAGAAATACAGATGGGTTCTGCCCCTTTATAGTTTGATGGCATTAGGGTACACTGTGCACCAGTGTCCACCAGAGCCTTATACTCTTGTGGGTCTGATGTGCCAGGCCATTGTATCCACATAGTCCAGTAAACTCGGTTGTCCCTCTCCTCCTCCTGGCTGGAGGCAGGGCCTCTCTAATCCTGGTCATAGTATACATTACTTACTTCTTGTAAATATGAGTCAGAAGTCCCTTCAAGAGGGTCAGAATTAAGGTCAGCCCTTCTAGTCTGTCTGGGGAACTGCCCGCTGGAAACTGCAACTGCATTTTTCCTGGAGGAACCCCCTTCTGTGATTGTTTTTCCTTGCAACTCACGTACCCATGCCCCTAGGGTCAAGGTAGATTTTCCATCTCACTTCCTCATGTCCTCGCTGTGGTCATGCAGGTAAAACCACAGGATGGCCCGTGGTGTATATCCTCTATGTCCTCTCTCTTGATCAGAGGAATGCTTACTGCTACTAGCTGAGATACTGGTTCATATGGGTGGGGAGCAGAACATATTCTCTTTGAATCTCTGGAACTCCTGGAATAGTTCCTTGGATAGTTTCTTGGCTAGCATGTCTGGCAGTTTCTCCACAGCTGAGACACAGGCCCATAGTGAGGAAGAGAGACTCTCTTCGTATTGCCAAAGTTGACCAGCCAATTCATCCACCCTTTGTCCCTCTCCATCTTTCCAGGTCATTACTGCCAATGAGTTGGCATATGATGATGGTGCGCTCCGTACAAACTTCCGCCACGTGGGTCGTGTGTGCTTAACTTCATCTGGATCTTTGGATAACTGCTCGTTGTCCAGGTCATCATTAATCACCTCCAGCATGGCTAATTCCCTCAGGTACTTGATACCTCTCTCCATGGTGGTCCACTTGCCTGGGTGACATAACAGCTTCCTTGAAGGGATACCTTTCCTTCACACCTGACAGAAGTTGCCTCCAGAGGCTGAGGACTGAAGCTGAAAAGTCCTTGACTTAGTGTAAGCACTACTTAACAACTAAAAACATCAGTAGGTTATATCATCAACGTTATTCTCATACTAAATCCAAAACACAGCACTATACAAGTGTTGTGATTTAACCCCAGATGATGATAACCGAATACCATGCAGCCGCTCGCTCCCTTCCTCCCCAGTGGGGTGGGGAGGAGAATCGGAGAGAAAGGAAAACTCGTGGGTTGATATAAAAGTTCACCAGGACAGCAAAGAAAAAATAATAATAATTATATTATTTATTAATAATAATATATATATAAAATGAACGATGCACAATTTCTCACCACCCAATGACCGATACAGCCCGTCTCGAGCAGCAGTCAGGGAATAGAAATATTTCCCAGCAGCTATCTCAGAACAGCAAGTTCCAGAGAGAGCAGGCGAGGGAATGAACAGCCAAACGAATGAACGAAAAGCTCCGAACGAACGAAAAAAGTGAAAAAGAAGGGAACAAGAAGGGAAGTGGCTCACCGGCCGACCCTCACTTATACTGGGCATGACG
Source organism: Phoenicopterus ruber ruber (assembly GCA_009819775.1). Taxonomy (NCBI): domain Eukaryota; kingdom Metazoa; phylum Chordata; class Aves; order Phoenicopteriformes; family Phoenicopteridae; genus Phoenicopterus; species Phoenicopterus ruber. The sequence continues at coordinate 23,248,026 of CM020247.1, forward strand.
TCTATGGTATGGAATACTCTCTTTGGCCAGTTTGGATCAACTATACTGGCTATACCCCTCCCAAGTTTTTGCACCTGCACATTAGCAAAACCTGGGAAACTGCAAAATGTCCTTGATCGCTTAACAGCAACTAATAACATCAGTGTATTATCAACATTCTTCACATACCAAATCCAAAACACAGTAGCTGCTGGAGACAAAACTAGCTCCGTCCCAGCTGAAACCAGGACAACCAGCTACTAGGAAGAAAATTAAGTCTATCCCAGCCAAAACCAGGACAGCCGCCCAGGTAGAGCTGTAGTGTAGGTGAGTGGCCATAATGTGAGTGACAGCAGCTTCTAGCTCAGGCTCACCCTCTGAGTTTGAACTGTTGGGAGAGAGACCATGTGTTGGTGTTTGTGCAGTGCTGAGGGTGTGGGGCTGGCAGTACCATTGAGTGATAAATAATAAATATTTGAGTGATGGCAGCAATGCTTTGTACTGACACTTGGCAAGTGATGGGAAACTGGCACTATCACCAAACCATCCCCCTCTGCTCCAGCACAAGATGTTCTCTGGAAGCAGAGACCGAGTGTCACTGCCCTATTGATGTGCTTTTTGGGCCAGTGGCACATATATCTCAGAGTGATGAGAGCTAGCTAGCTATATCTGGTCCCAAGATATTGTTGGCCCACACAGTGTATCTTCTCTGGCTTTGCCTACTTCATTCTAATGATCAATACCTGGAGTGACACATCTGCCCTGGGGTTTGGCTTACTGTAGTTGCCCTCTCCTTCACCACTTCTTAGTATGTGAGTAGTTGTAGTCACTTCTAAGGGATTTCTTGCCTGAATGTGGCTTATTGTGAGCTTGACCCTTCAGAAGAACAGCAAGTAGATTTCAGCATGCATCTGCACTTAGCCATTTTCTATTGGCAACAAACTGTTCTCTCTTGTCCACAGTCAGTGGCATCTAACAACCTACTGCTGAGATTTTTCCTCCAGCTGCAAGTCATAGTGCTTGAAATAGCTGCTGAGGAGAGCATCTTCCTTATCCAGATGTCTCTTCCTGCCTTCAGCTCCATGTCATATGCCTCATTTTCATTTCTGCAGACACTTGCTATTTATAATTATTGTATTTATAAAGCACTCTGAAGGTGGTGACTACTTCTTATTACAGTAAGCCTTTTCATTCCCATGTGCTTCCCTTCTGTTTCCTCTTAGACTGGCTGTTTTTGGGGAGGACTGGGAGAGAGGAAAGGTGAGGCTGCATGGAGCACAGAGGGACCTCAGCCATCCCTGGAAGTCTCTAGACCCTAGTATAGTAGGACTAGCCAGTTCATGGCACAATAACAGAGGAGGAGGAGAGGAGGAACTGCCAGAAGCAGCTATGTCCCAGCACTGACAAGCAGCGGACGTGAGGGTGGTTAACACACAAAGGTGGCAACGCTCTAGTCACGTGTCATTGTTTATGTTTGACCATATCTTGTTGAGACACTGAGAGTTGTCATTGATCCATTGGAGTTTATATTCTCTGTGCTTCCGTTGGTGACTTTGCACAAGCTTTAGGGATCCCAAGGAATGTCTCCATCTCCGTAACTCTGACCTCTCCCAGGCTTTGTGCTGCTGACATGATTTAGTATTGCAGGGTGGAGAAGCACCCCAAACTGAAGCAATGCATTTTTATTTGTCCTGGAGGCACTGAGGGGTGATTCCCCTCTGTACCAGAATATGTTCCACAGCCGGTATTTTGGTCTACTACCTTGTTGTCTGCTTTCCCCTTGGCACGAGTTGAGGTTGAAAAGAAAAACCACAACAACCTGTCCATCAAAATGAAAGGGGAACCTTCTTTCATGGAGGCAAGCCACCAGACCCCACTGATTTAATGAGGCAAATTCACCAGGGAAAATATCCTTCCACCCAGACCTTAGTCAGACATTGAGGACCCTCTTATCTCTTGGGGGACCACAAAGAAAATTTGCATGGGGTCAGGGAAAACTTCTCCCCACACCCCTACCCCAAGAATTTGTGCAACTTGAGGGAGCAAAACCCCACTCTACAGACAGCAAAAAGAAACTCCTCGCCTCAGTGAACAGATATGTAAGAAAAATCCCCTGGTTTCTTCTAGGCTAGTCTCATTGCAAACCTTGAGTTTTTGAGCTTGATGCTATGTTAAGTAAATGTGTGTAACAGAGGATAGTCACAAAAGTGTATTTTGTCAGGTTCCAAATCATTAAACTGATTAAATTGATTCCAACTCATTAAACTGTCATTAAACCGATGTCATTAAACCGCAAAAAGTATCTGGATGTCACCCTGGTCATAAGAAACTTTACTTGGTGAACATCTACATATGGATGTTAGGGTACATAAGAAATGGAATAGAAAATTATGGTACAGTCTTCTAATGTTGATACAGAAAGCAGGGGACATCCCACTGTTGATTGGGAAACTGTCTACAATTAGTCACCCCAGCTCAGAAATATGACTGCAGAGTTGGAGGGAATTAAGAAACTGCTCAGGAAACTGCACAAAGTCCTGGAAAACTCTCACAAGAGGAGAGACTGAAGAAATGGGAATTATTTGTGTAAAACTGTAGGGTTCATGATATGAAATAATGAATGGTTTAGAGAAAGATGATAATGATTTATGTGCTGCCCTGCTTGTAACATGGAAGCATTCCAGGAAACTAAGGATTATTTGAAACTGATAATAGGAATAATTTTCACATACCATGATTAATTAGTCCACAAATCTTGCTGTTAAACTTCAAAGCCCAGCAATATTCCCAAATGGCTTGGCATTTGTGTGAATAAGACTACCCAGTGTATTCATAATACATGTTCAGAGCAGAAGTTGCAGTTTTGAAACCTCCTGGTTGAGTTGAGGCCCATCTCAGTGCAAGGGCTTAGGAGAGGCAAATTCTTCCTCACCACTTGTTGCAGGTACTTGTTCTTTTCTCTGAGACATCTGGTACAGAAAGAACACAATGACTTCAAGAAAGAAGGTGTCCAAATGCAAGTGTGTCCTAACTGGGAAGACCTGGGAGCCTACAGTCTTAAGGTATCTCCTCAGCCCTCTTGAACACCCTTGAAGTGATTAAAAGCAGAGTGGTCATCCCTCCGGTAGTCTTGGTGTGTCCCTTGGGACTCTGACCTGCTCTTCCAGTACAGAGCCAAGGATCATCCTCATTTGACCTCCTTTTTTCTCCTGGTGAATAGGTGTATGCATCCTCTGCAGCCCAGCAAGGCTTTCCTCGGTAGAAGACCTTGGTTAATACAGGGTTATCAGATTTAGTTAATTAGACCCTTAATGCTCTGTTGAGCCCAGTCATTCCAAGCCTAATTAGCACATGAGCTGTCTTGTGGAGCAATATCCTAAAATAAATATCTCATTCAGGGCAGCTGATCACTGTCACGGCTAGAGCTTTGCAAGCTGAGTTTGGTTTGGGTTGCTAGCCCCTGCGAGGGATAAGTTTCTCCTCTCAGAAGAAAAGTACGTGTAATCATTAGGAGTGCCTGGTCTGCTTCATAAGTATTTTATTAAGGTTCTGGCTTGCCTTTTGTTAGTTCTGTTGCATGGAAAATATTCTGTTATGTAAATTGATGCTGCGGTTTCATCTAGATCCTCTGAGTTCTGCCTTGCTGCTGGCCATGCAAACATACGAGCCCACCCACACATCAGGAGGACAGCTGGAGATTGGTGACAGGACCAAAGATCAGGGAATACTCTTGTACGTGAGCAGAATAAAAAGCTTGGGACTGCTCAGAGGGGTGGCAAATGTAATAGAAAAGATGATACTCTCCCTGCCCTAGCCCAAGGACAAGCAATGAAGTTAAATGCCAGTATGTTCAAAAGGGCTGGCAGACAACTACTACTGTGGCTTGTAATTAGCTGTGGAACTCACTGGTTCAGGAAGTTACAAGCCTCAAAAGTTGTAAGAATTCAGAAAAAAAATTGGACACTATAAGGGATGTCAAGAATATATAGCATTATGGTTGTATAGGCACCTAGCTTGCAATGGGAGGGTTATGAAATCTGCTTCTAGATGTAAACCGTTCCCATGTGGAGGAGTTAAGCTTGGCATCTGCCCAGGGAGGTGGTGGAGTCACCATCTCTGGGGGTATTCAAAAGGCGTTTAGATGAGGCCCTAAGGGATATGATTTAGTGGGGGACTTGGTAGTGATAGGTTAATGGTTGGACCCGATGATCTTGGAGGTCTCTTCCAACCAGAACAATTCTATGATTCTATGATTCTATCTTAGCTACTGATTCTGCCCAGCTATTTCATTTGCTTATAGGATTTTTTCCTCATCTATGTGGATTCTTGAGTACTCTGGGAATTGTGCAGCAGCCAGACTCCAGCACCCAGACAGATCCATGTTTCAGAAAGGAATTGTGTAATTTCTGCTCTTGTAAGATCTTCAATATGCTTTCAGAGTGCTCAGGCAGAAAGATGCTATAGAAGTGCATAGCCCTTCTCCTGCTGCTGCTACTAGAGTGTCTGTAATAAGAAAGGATTTACTGTGTCTGCAATTTAATTCAGCAGCAATTTTGGTGTGATATTAACAGCTAGAAACATCAGAGGTTTTTTCTCATCTGGATTTGCATATGGTAATGTCGTGGTTTAACCCCAAATTGTAACCCAATACTACGCAGCCGCTCGCTCACTCCCCCACTCCCCACTGGGGTGGGGAGGAGAATCGGAGAGAAAGGAAAACTCACAGGTTGAGATAAAAACAGTTCACCAGGACAGCAATGGAAAAATAAAAAAATATATTAATAATGATAATAACAATATATATAAGGATAATAGAATATATAAAACAAACGATACACAATTTCTCACCACCCGATGACCGATACAGCCCGTCCCGAGCAGCAGGCAGGGAGCAGGGGTAAACCCCTCCCCCAGCTATCCCAGAACAGCAAGTTCCAGAGAGAGCAGGCGAGGGAACAAACAGCTGAAACGAATGAAAAACAAGAAGGAAAAATAGGGAAACAAAAAGCAACCCAAAGGGAAGCTTAACGATTAGGGCAAGTTAAGGGTCTAGAAGCCTAAAAGCCTAGTGGCCCACCAACCGACCCTCACTTATACTGGGCATGACGTCTATGGTATGGAATACTCTCTTTGGCCAGTTTGGATCAACTATTCTGTCTCTACCCCTCCCAAGTTTTTGCCCTTGCATGTTAGCAAAACCTGGAAAACAGCAAAATGTCCTTGGTCGTCCAGCAGCAACCAGCAACATCTGCGTACTATCACTGTTGTTCTCACACTAAAGCCAAAACACAGGAGCTGCTGAAAACAAAACTAACTCCATCCTGGCCTAAACCAGGACGGGTAATTAAGAGCATATGGGGTGGGGCCTGGGGCAGAGGACAGACTGTAGAGAGGAGGAGGAGCCGGTTCCAACCCAGATCACCTCAACTCCAATGCCTGTGAGCCACGGCCTATAAGTGATGCCTGTCACATGCCAGATGATGAGTCATGGAGCAAGAGAGCACAGAAATGGGAAAAACTGGTTCAGTCACTGTCTGGCTCCTGTGTTAGCTGGTATAGATCTGCTGCTTGAGCTATTTCTGATGTTTTCTGTAACTCAAAATGCCCAAAGCAGCTGGGGCTTCTTTTCCTCTGACTGGGAGGCAGTACCTGCCTCATGCTAGTTGTATCATTGGCAGGAATATACATACTGCTACTTATTTTCATCTCACTCAGCCTATCATCTCCGCTGGCAAGCCCCTCATCCCTGTCCTGAGCACTTCCTTGCTGTCATGTGCGCAAGGGCTGTGATTGATCATCACATGCTGCAGTTTCCATTTTGAACACATCATAATCCTATATAGTTCTGGGATGTAATGATACATTAATAATGGATTTAGTCAGACTGTCCTGGAAACCGCTGGAAAAAGCTCTGGCCCAGGCAGCACCTTGCTGTGGAAAGAAAAGGGAAGTGGTCTTTTCAGGAATCACCATTTGCTCAGGACCACAAGAGGAACTAGCCTGAGCTGAGGCAGAAATTTAGGAAGCATTTAGTCTTTCCGTCTTGTGGCAGCCCCCTTTAAACACTGGGTGCTGGAATATTCACCCTGGGACCAGACAGACCACCCTCACTATACTCCCTGTTCCCCAAGGCAGGGAAGGAGAACTGGAGGTTTAGGATGAGTCAAACAACTAGTATTTCTTTTTACACCTTTTCTTTCATTAAACATGCTGGATGATTTACTAAAGCATTTAATGAAGGCATGAATTTGGCAGAGGTGTATTAGCTAGTGAGAAATGAATGAATGTCCAAACAAATACCACTAGCTAGTCCCACCCTACAACAACTTACAGGCTTCCTGAGTCCTCACATCCATCCTCTTCTTACCCAGATGATTCAGTCCCATCCCCAGGCCACTCATCCTGTGCCTCTCGCCCCATCCTCTTCACTCACACTGCTCCCTGAATGCCCTCCAGCTTGCTGGAATTTTTCTGTTGAATTTTTTTAAAACCATTCAGTACTTTCTGTCAGCTTTTGGAGTGGCAAAGCTGGGGCAGGGATGAACTGCATTACTGGGATCCTGGAAACTGGTGCTGGAACCAGTGAGCCCTGAGATCCCTCACGCTGCCTGTCCTGTTGAATGTCTGAAGAGTGGCTTTCATTTTGGATTCTTCTCCCAGCCCTTTTGCCTGGAGGTAGACTTACAGGGAGTAAACTGAACGTATCTCTCCCTGTGGAGCAAAGAGGAGATGTCTGTATTGTGCCCATGTCTGCAAGTTCACACAAACTGTTGCTTTTTGCAGCATTTCTACCTGTGCTTGTTTTGTAGAGCTGTGTTGGTTTCTTTAAGCATGTTAATGCAAATGCTCTGTAGGAGTCAGGGATTTACATGGAATAACCCTCAAAGAACAAGCAGCTCCAATGCAAAAGATTTTTTGCTGGTTCATCTATGAAACTGAATGCCCAGCTTTTAACTCTGTTTTTCCATCTTTCACCCTTGAGTGACTTGATGGATCTTGGTCCATCTGAGGAAGATGATGATGACAATGAAACCATAGTCATTCAGAAAGAGGCAGCAAGAATCCTCACAGTTAAAGGTTTACACTGGGCATTCAATTTCATAGATGAAGTGGCCGAGATTTGTAGAAACAGTAATTTGTTCAGAAAAGCCACCCTCCAAAAAGCCAACATTCCCTCCAGCTGGCAGTTCTGATGATCTTGCTCCTACCTCTTCATTCTCCGTGCTATATGTGCAATCTTTTTGCATTTAAATCACATTTATTTCTTAAATCTCTACATGCCTCCCCCACTATTGCATTACATTTTATGAGGAAACTTGTGTCGCTGTGTGTTGAACCCAGTCACTCCACGTGTGCAGCTGAGAGCAGGGTATTAAACAATCAGCGATGGACCTCCAAAAGCGTGGCCAGAGCGGTAACAGATAGCAGGCTATGCCTGGCAGTATGTGACCGCCACACCTAACACATCAGCACTTGGAGGCAAGGGTGGTGTTTGCACCAACCCCCTCTTAATTGAAGCAGAGCCTTGCAGGCCAGTTTGGAGTCAGCTCTGACTGATAGCTTCTGCATCTTCTCAGCAGTGTTGCAGAGGCAGGAGGCTGTACTCCAGAAGCCATAGAGCTTCACCGACATGCTTAGTCTTTGAGGGTAGGACAGAGGAGGGATTTGGGGGCCTCTATGTAGTGCTCAGCAAGGACTTACAAGGCATGAGGTGCAGATCCTGAAAGGCTCAGCTCTGCAAGGTGCTGCACACCCCTGTTGTCTGTAGCATGCTGCCTCCTTTCTAAAGCACAGACATGGCTTGGCAGGCAACTCTCAGATCAGTGCTGAATCATCCTTGCACTCCTCTTCTACTACTTACCTAAAGCTTTGCTAAGGAGTTTTTGCCATGTGTATATATATATACATGGGAGTATAAGCATTGATAAGCAATTCCACACCACATCATAGGTGTCTCACAAAACGCCATCCTTCTCTGTTCTGTATTATCTTGACTGGAGTGAAGCATCCACAGGTAATGAAATGTCTGGCCCTCATCTTCTCCAGGTAACCCTTAGCACCTCAAGAGCGAGCTGACTGAATAAACAATCCATATCTCCCATATAGCAGCAGATGGTGTCAGTATGGAGAAAGTAAAGAATTTTGACATTTGCAATCAAAATGGCTGTTGTACTGATGTGTCTAGAGTCATTGTGCTCCCTGCATGCCTCCCTGCCTTGCACAGCCACAACACACTTTTCTGGGCAGGGATCTGTCCCGATCCAATATTGGGGAGGTTTTGTTACAATTCCAGGGACAAGATTAAGACACCAAAACCGGTCAGATATCGTACAACCTTTTGATTTTATTTTTAACAAACAGGGGAGAAAAGCAGGGAAGAGGAGAGGGATAAAGGGGAAAAGTTAGAGGGAGAGAGTTGGAGAAAGGGAGGAAACTAGCTACCACCACTCCGAGTCCAATGATGTTCTGCTGACTCCGTCTGAGGTCCTTAATCGCCGTAAGCTTCGTCGAGGCCGGGGTCCGGGAGAGGCACGAGGACAGGAAGAGGAAGGGAAGGAAAAGCCCCCACCAGAGCACACACGTGCTTCTTTTTATAGGGGCTCCTGCTCATGCGCAGACCTCGACCGTGTACGTGCGGCTCGTGCCAGGCGTGCTGTCCCCTTAAAGCCGCCTCCTGTTTCACGTTTTTTTTTCTTTTCGCGCCTTTGGCCGCCGGGGGGGGGGGAGGGGTGGTGGCAGGATGGCAATGTCGAGACAAACCACATCCAGTATCGGTCCTCTACACCACCCCGTGGCTCGACATTGCAGCTTGGTGGCAGGAGGAAGAGAGAGAGAGAAAGAGAAAGAAGGAAAACGCGGAGAGGAGAGGGAATTGGGGACAGGGGTAGAGGGAAATTGTGGGAAGGGGAAAGAAAAGGGAACAATATGGGTTCGGGTAGAAAAGTGCTCTAACAGGGATTAAACAAAGATGTTGCTCAATGCAAGCTCATTCTCGAACAACTTTAACAACATTTAACTTCACAGAACAAACTTGGAAAATTAAGTTAACAAGGGGGTTTCAAACATAGAACAACTGGTAAGTATGAGAGGGTTCAAATAATAGCCACTGTGGTTGGCTGTGGCTGGTGAATGGCACGGATCTCTTTTATGCCGTCGAGGTAGTAGGAATAAAGCGCATATTAGATACAACATGTCGGATTAATTGAACAAAGCAAGGGATCACACAAGGTAAAAACATTAAAGCAGCAACCATGAACATTAAGTACAATAACAACTGTTTTACCCACAGCGCCCCTGGTAACCAAGACCACAAGTCGCCACTCTAACCGTTCCAGGTTTGGACGGGGACATGGGCTATTTTTCTGATGTCTTTGGTTAGCTGGAGAACCACTTCGCCCACATCATCTATCTCCAGACAACAGTTGGAGACGTTCAGTTTCCCACATACCCCTCCCTCTTCGGCTAATAAGTAATCTAGGACCATCCAGTGTTGAAGAATTGCCGTGCGCATCTGTTGGGACTGCTGGGTCAAAAGGTCTATTGCATCAGCAGTTTTGTTAGTGATAATTTCTAGGGCTGCTTGTAACCTGATTATTCGATTTAAATTATAAATTGGTTCTCTTGCCCCTGATATCGGCTCATTGGGACTCCAAGTTGCAGGTCCGTAATGTTGGATTATTCGTTCAGGGGGCCATTCATTGTCCCCCCATTTTTGTGTCCCACCCAAATTTACCTTAATGGATCACGTCTTACAGGCAATACTTCTGTCCCTGAGGTTATCGTATAGTTTTATTCCTAACCGAGGTCCGCCTATCTCTGGTAAAAGGAAAAACAGAGGTCTGATAATTCCTATATAACAAATTCCCGACCACCCCGCAGGTAAAAATTTGTATGCAGTATGCCCACAGATCCAATAATGCCCCTTTTTAGCTCTGACGCCCTGAGCAAATGGTCCATTGGCTCTTTTTGGAAATTGAAAATAAGTTGTGCTTTGGTCGTCTAGGGGGCTGAAAAATGAGGTTGGGTGATTATCTATACGGCCCATGCAATACCAAGCGCCAGAGCTGCCTTTCCATTCGCAAGTCTGTTTGTAAGGGTGATGATTGGATCATGCGATACTTAAGGTTTCATTTTTGTTTGACCAATACCCCTCAAATTTTTGACTGCGCCCGGTTTTATCGAGCCACATCCATGCGTAAATATCCCTGTGTTTATTGATTACCTTACAAGTGAGTGTCCACCGACATTTACTTTCCCCCACTTCGACCCCTCCCTCCTGAGTGCAGTTTAGACAATATTCTCCCATATTTGGAAAATGAATTGGAGCAGGTGACTTGGTGGCTGGCTGGCAAGGATTGTCCTGCTGGAGGTGCACAGGCTGTGGCTGGGACTGCAACATAGGCTGTACTACAAGGGTCTGAGCCTGCTGCGGGTTTTGAGGTGGAGCTTGCTGCTGCAGAGGTTGAGCTTGCTGCTGCTGCTGGATCAGGGAGTGTGGCTGGATCTGTGTATATGTGGCTGAGCTGATCAGTGTCTGGCTGGGTGCTGGTGTAGCGGTCTTGGTTAGGTCCATGCCCACCATTTGCTGTCTGCTGCTGTCTGTTTCACCCTTCTTTGTGGCTGCATTCTCTGTCTCCGTTTGGCTTCCCTGGCTGACAGTTACGGCCTGGGCAGCTGCTACCGGTAACAGCTGAACTACTCCCATGCCTTTCCTTTGGCAACCGCCAGCGGCGCCTGCCGAGGAGGTCTGGCTCAATCCCATTGAGGTTTGGCTCCCACCACTTGCCACCACACTCCCAGAGACGCCATTGCTGCCTGTTGCCCCCTGGCTTAAGTTGAGGGACTGGCCTGTGCTGCCAGAGGAGGCCTGAGGCACTGCCAAGGTCTGGCCTGTGCTGGTGGCCTGCGGCAAGCCCGAAGCCTGGGAGCTTCCTGGGAGAGCTGCCTTCTGAGCAGAGCCTTGGAGCTGGGCGTTAGTGGCCGAGGTTTGCTGGCTCCTTACAGCCAAGTTCTGCACCTGGTCTGTGTCTGCATGGCCCCCAGGAGACTGAGTGGGTGGTACCTCCTGCTGGCCAGCGGCCACAGCCCCGTTGGGCATTAGGATGAGTTGGGAGGCAAGAGGCACATTGCGGCCTAAGGTCTGGTTTACCTGCAACAGGTTCTCCAGCTGTGGCCGGAGATACATCTGCGCCTGTGACTGGTTGAGAGGTGGTGAGGTGATATTCCTAAGGAGCACAGACTGCGTCAGGGTTGTGGCGCTGGGGGAACTTACTTACACTCTGCAACAGACTGATCAGCTGGGCAGCTGATGTGGTAGCTAGGTTAATAGAGGCCTGGGTGGTGGCAGTCTGTTGCAGGGTGCTGGTGTTGGGGGAGCTGGCCTGCCTACTGGCTGCAATTGTAGCCTGCTGGACAGCAGCCAGGCTGTGAAGCTGGGTACTGTTAAGCTGCTGCTGGAGCATAAACTGATGCAAGTACTGGGCTGCATTGGGCTGTCTCTGGAGTGCCTGCAGGGCCTGTAGACAGACTCCAGATCTGCAGCCACTGTGGCACTGCCTTGCTCCGCTCCGCACCGCTCTCGCAGCAGCGACAGCACCGCCCCCTGCCCCGCCAGGAGCCCTCACGCCCGCCCCAGGGACCTGCGCTGCTGGCAGTACTGGAGCCCCCATATTGATTAAAAAGGTCACAGGCCTTTTTTTCGGCCCTACTGCAACGGTAATTAATAAATCTCCCTTATTATTGCAGGTGAGTTGTCTAATAAACATCCACCCTCTGCCTCCCCCCTCACCCTGAGGGGGGCGGAGGATTTAGTTTCCCGCCGGTCTTTCATCTTTCAGTTTCTCCCTCAGGTTTAACGCTGGCGCGGGAGGTGGGTTCAGTCGGGGCGGGGGTCCCTGTCCGGACCACCTCTGTACCAGGAGCTCTAGCTTTTTTGTTGGGAGCCCATCCATTAAGTCTCGGGGCACTCCCTTTTGCAACCCCTCTTGCCACAGCCCCTGTCAAGTTAGGGGTCTTTCCTTTTTGTTTAACTCGGGGCTTCTTCCAGAAAACACCAGCAATTTATTTGCCCGCTCCGCTGCCCGCACGGCCCTAGCTTCTACTCTTTGATAAGTCCAACCTACAGGCCCATATTTTCTCCCATAGTTTATTAATTCCTGGGCTATCTCTCCCCAGGTCCATACCTTTTTCCCCCACCACCGCTGCTCAGGAGTTACCATCCCCCCTAGGGCAGCCGCAATTTGTTCTTCACGAGGCACATTTTGAATCCTCCCCTGCAATTGGATTCCAATGGGTTTCAGGGAGTCGGGGAGTCCCCGTATTAAGGGCATCATTCGCTCAGGATCTACTGGCAGCAGCATCGGGGAGCTAAGGTTCGGCTTGAGCTCCCGATCATACATCATTTGTAGGCAAGCCGCCTTCTGTACGCTTTCCAATAATTGATCGACCGAGCCCGTTATAGATAGGGGATCCCCTCTTTCTAATGGGTTCAACCCCCCTGCCCAATATGCAGCCCTCTGAGTCAGAGACCACGGGGCTTGGCGATCGCCCGTTGTGAGGAAGACGCCAGGGCCCCAATATCCCTCTGCCTCCTTTTCCGATAGCATGATCCCGTCCCCTCCCGACAGGGATATCCTCCACACGTACTCGGTTTCAGACTCCCTTGCCGTCCTAGCAAAATCTTTTCGCAGTTTAGCCAATTCGGTGGCGGTAAAGGGAATTTCTTTCGTGACAACTTGGGGGCGGTCATCACTGTCATCCTCGTATATATATTCTGTTTTGACCAGTGGGCACATATGGGGGGGTCATCTGCGGCCTCTTTTAGTCTTTTTAGGTCCCTCTGAGGGTAAATTTGGTGTACCCCTTTTTCCTCCAGCATCACCTCTGTCTCAGCGAGGGTGTCTGCTTCCTTCAGAAGCTGAATTCTCAGCTCCTCTTTCAATATTAGATTTTGGCACTTCTCTTCCTCCAGCGCCCGTCTGGTCTCCTGTAATTGTTCTTGCAGCGGCATTATCGCCGCTTGCAGTGAGGCGACCACAGCCTCCGCCTGACAAGGCGCCCGCTTCCTGTCCTCCACCGCAGCCGCCAAGCACGCTCCTAGCACAGAGCAAACAATAGCTTTCCCTTTTCCCTTCTTAACCCTAGCTTCTTTATGCAAGACCACTATTCGGTCTATAACACTTTGCAGTTGGAACCAATGGTCCCGTGCCCACTTTCGTCCCGGGGGCGAGGGGCGAGAGCGGTATGTTTCCAAAAAATCATATAGTTTCTCTGTTTCTTCACAAAAATCGCCTGCCTTCTGGGCAGCCATGTCCTACAAAGGGGAGTTCGTCCCGGGAGGGCCAAACCTTAAAGAATCCAAATTTCCCCTATACACTCCCAGGAGGCCAGACCGTAGCCTACTACAAAATAAAAATGGCCTACAAAAGGGATATCATTCTGAGGGGGTCACACCGTAAAATCCAAGTCTCCCCTATACGCCCTCAGGAGGCCAAACCACAAACTAGTATACAAATTTTAACATAAAGGTCTCAACATTCACTCCTTCCTTACGCTTCGTTCGTCTCCAGCTGCTTCCCTCACGGGAGAGCAGAACCGCAGATCGGAACTCCGCACTCGCTTTGTACTTATTTGTACATCTCATTCACACACAATCACTCAGCACGCCATAAGGTTGTACGACACTCTCGTCTCAAGGGATCCTGTCCGTGACGCCAATTAAAATGTCCCGATCCAATATCGGGGAGGTTTCGTTACAATCCCAGGGACAAGATTAAGACACCAAAACCGGTCAGATATCGTACAACCTTTTGATTTTATTTTTAACAAACAGGGGAGAAAAGCGGGGAAGAGGAGAGGGATAAAGGGGAAAAGTTAGAGGGAGAGAGTTGGAGAAAGGGAGGAAACTAGCTACCACCACTCCAAGTCCAATGATGTTCTGCTGACTCCGTCTGAGGTCCTTAATCGCCGTAAGCTTCGTCGAGGCCGGGGTCCGGGAGAGGCACGAGGACAGGAAGAGGAAGGGAAGGAAAAGCCCCCACCAGAGCACACACGTGCTTCTTTTTATAGGGGCTCCTGCTCATGCGCAGACCTCGACCGTGTACGTGCGGCTTGTGCCAGGCGTGCTGTCCCCTTAAAGCCGCCTCCTGTTTCACGTTTTTTTTTCTTTTCGCGCCTTTGGCCGCCGGGGGGTGGGGTGGTGGTGGCAGGATGGCAATGTCGAGACAAACCACATCCAGTATCGGTCCTCTACAGGATCATTGCTGGATGCTATGTTTGCTGATGTGTGTGTAGGATTGAGCAGGATTCAGCGCACTGTGGGCTTGCGCTATTGCAAATGATAAATAAGAAGAATGAACTGATTTGGCAAAAAGTGTTCAGGTACAGACTGCCTATCCCCACATCTGGAAACTTCCCCTTGCAGAGGAGTGCGAGGGCTTTACAAGTTGCTGATCAAAGCCAGCAGAATCTGAAACTATTCTGCTTGCTGGATTTTATGCCCCAGTGTCAATCCCAGCCTACCAGACCCTAAATAGAAGAGGGATTCCAGAATCGGGGAGGGAGAGCCAAGGGACAGTATGGCCAGGGAGGGTGCTCTGGTGTTGGGAACTGAATAATCCCTGCGCTAGCAGTGCCACTGCCTAACCTCCCTGCATCCCCGAGACAGGAGGAAGCCAGGAGAGGTGTCCCAAGGGAGAAAAAGGTATCTAAGGCAGAAAAAGTGTCATGCATATCCCTAGGGAAGCTGTCAGAATGGCTCCTGGCAGGAGCTGGCTGCGTGCCTCCTGTGATATTGGACCTCAGAGCCTTGTGCTGGGGGCAGGCTGTGGGTGCAGGCATCCGTCTGCTGCAGCATCTGTGATAGCCAGTGAATCACAGTCCACCCGGGGAGCCTGTGCTGCCACTGAAACCAAATAGCTGGGCAGAGTTGCATGTTGCAGCCAGAGCTCTGGAGAGACAGTTGGGAAATGGCTGTGTGTCAGCTCTCTTGACATTTTGCTGTCAAATGTCAAAGTGTGCCTGTGCAAAGCTTGTCCTCCCACAGCAGCATCTGCACCAATGTGAAGTGCATGTTGCTCAGCAGGGCTTGTCATCAGATCGGTGCTGGTGCTGGAAGCTGGCTCCAAGCAGCCATTTCCCAGAGGCAGCGGAGACCAGGTACTTCAGCAGTGAAGCATGCTGTCATCACGGTCTGTATCCTCAAAATGATGATTTTCAAGTGGTTGTATTGTGGTGACACTCAAAATATAGCAAAGCCTTATGGAGAGACGTGATTGTTACAATCAGCTACAAAGGCAGTAACAAGGGCAGGGGAAGTCTGAATGAGTAGATAGGCACTGGGGGACCAGGACCAGGGGTTTTTTTCCCATAGTGCTGGGCGGGTGACAGGATAAATAGGAGCTCCTACTCCTACATGTACCATCAATGGTGCGCAAGGTTCAAAATGGGACATGGACACTGCTCCAGCTGTTGAACACCACTTTCAGCATGTGTGTGTGCTAGGCATAGAGCCAGGAGCTGCTGTTACCCACGGTGATTCTTGAACAGATCTTCTCCTAGGAACTGGGCTGAGGACAGACTCATTCCTTTCACCCTCTGCAGTAGAGGCTGTGGGAAAGGAGCCAGAGGCTTGTAAGACAGAGGAGTCACTGAAAGGGGAGTGAAGGGTGATATAGGCATCAGGGAGACTATAGGTTGGGGGGGGAGTTTAGGGTCGCATGATAGTCCAGCTGGATGTGGTCCAAGTAGACCAGGTGACCTCTCTACTTCAGAGTCTAATCCTGGGTGAAACATCCCAGCAGAAGCAGGCATGAGGGGGGGGGTGTGTCCCATGTAGGTCTCATGATGATCTCTGGTAGAGTCTATCACAAGGCTTGTCTGCTTGCTAACACTGGTGTTAGCATTAACTTTTACATCATTGGGTGGCTATTGTAAACACCAAGTCCATTTCCATCTTTCTATTTTTTTTCCTGCCAGCATTATCCTGTGTCTGTGAGAAGCACTATTATGCATGGGAGGAAAGTACTTCTTTTGATCTTTTTTTTTAGCATCTTTTAATTGCTATTCTTATGTCACAAAGCTGGAAAAACTGAAGTTCCCAATCTTTCTGTGGAGCTGTCTCATTGCTTACACTGTTGTTCTGACTTCACTTATCCCCCATTTCTTAATTTCCCTTCTGGACTCCCATGTGCCTTTGCAGCTCTGCTCCAAATCCATTATCATCCCACAGTCACAAATGCAGGAGTAAGGTAGGCAAAGACTCAGATATTGTGAATGCTGCTTTCTGGAGTCTGAAGGTCAGTGGTAGCAGCAGACCAGGGGTCCTGGAGTCCAGAGCAGGATCACAGTATGCAGTGTCAGGGTGCTGTGAGCACTGAGGATGCCTGGATGAGATATGAGATGTGGATTATTGACCAAGGGTGTTTGGGCCAGGGTTTTCAGAATGAGGGACTGATCTATGAGAGCCCTAGTTCATTTTTTAATCCCTCAGGATCATCTTGGATCAGCATTATCTTTTATGATTTCTCCCTCTCCTTGCTGCCCTCCAATGCACTTCTCTGCATTGACTTCTCTGAGGTGTAGAAGGGAAGGCAAGAGGGGAAAACCCCCTCCAGACTGTCCTGGAGGCACTTGCAGGTTGGACCTCTGGGTTAGATGGAGAAGGAGGAATGAACATATTCTCTGCTCTCCCATATCAAATGCTGGTGAACATCTTCCTCTAGCTTTATGACAACCTGCTATTTATTGAACACTGAGGGAGTTGGGCTCTTAGTGCCCTGCCTGTATGGCTCCTGGGACTGTGGGCTGTGACAGTGGTACTGTTGTGAAGTGCAGCAGATGATAAGATAAGCAGATAAGTGCTATAGATAATGTGGCAGAGTGTCAGGGAACTGTGAACCAGGCACCCAGGACCACAAGAGGTACCAGCCTGAGCTGAGGCTTAATCATCAGCAAAAGGTTAGCAGAAGGCAATGTGCTGTATGGGACCTATTTAACTGTCAGCAGTAGCTCCCCATGGCCTTACTGAAGTCATTCGCTCCTTTTCACATGAGAGACCCTTGTGTGCATAAGTAGTTGCATACTTTGTTTTGCTCCCCTGGCACCATTAAAATTGCTCAGGACCTCATGGGGACTCCTGGATTTTGGAGAAGAATGGTTGTTGCTGCTTTCCTGTTCCAGTCTGTTCCTCCTTTCCAGTCTCTGCCTGGACTTGTGTCTCTCCAATGTTGCAAGATCTGGCAGTGCAGTTAAGTGTTTGGTTCTTAAAGGAAAGTTCAAGGTACCTAAAGGCAGGCAAAGATATTAAATCCAGTGTGAGAAGATGGACTGCTCTCATCAGAGTGCAGCACTTCATTTCAGACCCTGTGCTGTCTGCATGTTTTCTTGTGAGCGTACAGTGCCATCAGCAGTGAGGTCTTCATTTGATCCAAAGCCTGTGCAGCCCTTTGGCCACTTGAGTGAAATCAGTTACTCACTTCAGATAAGTTTGAGAGGGGTCAGTTGGAAGCACAAGTGGTGTCCCAGGAGTCTGCAGGGAGGGTGGACGTGTTTGTCTTACATTGTGGTGCTTTCCCTGAAGAAGGAGAACTCAGGACCTTGTGCTCAGGTACTTGTGCTGACAAGGACCAGTCTGTTTAGGTCATGAAGTTTTCAGTCAAACCAAGGATGCTTTAAATAGTCACTGCCTTTCCTGAGAGGTGACTTCCTTTGTGTTTTTGTCTCTCTCTAGGTATCTGAATTCCCCCATGAGAAGTGTCCTCCCAGCCTCTCATGCACACCCCTACCTGTCCATGGGTAGCACCAGCTTAACTGATGTCCTGAAGAGCATTCCTCACCATGGATAGTTCACCCAAACTGACTGGCGAGACACTGATTGTCCATCGCATTCCCCTGGTGCATTGCCAGGTCCCTGATAGACAGTGCTGCTCCATGAGCAAAAGGACCAACCCCTTCTGCCAGCCAGAGCTAGGCATTACACAGATCTCTGCCCTCCCAGACGGAGACCTTTCACAAACTGACTCCTTGGTGTACAACAGCTTTCTCCAGGCCTCTGAAACCTCAGCAGAGGCTTCAGACAACAAAGAAGGCAAAGCAAGGGACTTGATTGTCCATAGTGTCAGTAAGCAACACAACCCTTTCTTGCTGAATGAGGGTGAAGACCTCAGCATCTTTGGGAATGACTTGGGTCAAAAATCTTTCCACCTTCACAACTCCCTTGTGGCTGGCAAACCTCCCTTTCATCTGCACGAGCTGGCCTTGCCCCCTTTCCACCTCCATCACCCCAATCACATTGTGAAATCCTGGAACATGGCCAGTCGATCCAGTGTGGTAGATGGGCAAGAGGATAAAATCAGCAGTGACGACACCCAGAAGAGGAACAATGCGAACCAGTGCCACCAGGCCTCAGAACGCATGGAGCTGGATGAACGCAGCTGCCATTGTGGCAGCTCCTCCAACTTCTCTTTTGATGGTGGCAACCACAAGTGGAACCAGAACACGGGTGAATCGCTGAGGAATCAGGATGCACTGCACAGACGGACATGCAGCTGTTCTAGCTCAGAGCTCCAGCACTGTTGCTGCTACAGTTCATCAAGTCAGTCTGAAGTGATTGACCAACAGATGGGCTACATAAGTGACTCTTCCTGCAACAGCTCCGATGGGGTTCTGGTGAACTTCAGTGCTCTCTACAACAAAATGAATGGCCATTCTCGATCTAACCTGAATACAGCCAACCTGTCCTGTGACTCTTCCTTCTGCAGCCACTCAGACACAGGAGCTTTTTACCTGGATTTGCATTCATCACCCACAGAATCCAAGATGTCTTGTGAGTCACATCACCCAGAGAGTTTGGGGAAGGTGTGTGGGTGTCAACACTCCTCCTCATCTGTCCTTGATGCTAACTGTAACTCCTACCACCTCCGCTGTGAGCCTTGCACTTTGGAGAGCTCAGATCTCACTGCCTGCTTCCAGAGCCAAGCACGGCTTGTTGTGGCTACTCAGAATTATTATAAGTTAGTCACATGTGACTTGTCTTCCCAGTCATCCCCCAGCCCAGCAGGATCTTCCATAACTAGCTGTTCGGAAGACCATACCAAAGGTAGCCCAGCCCAGCCCACTGAATACTATCTGTTTAGAAGGCCTGACCTGAGACAAGAAGAAAGGAATGTGGAGTGCAGTGAAGAGGAGGCAAAAGGAGAAGCCACCCAGAACATGATCAAGGGTCAGATCTATGTGAATGTGTCACCACCTAACCTCAACACAAGCCAGCAGCGCTCGAGGAGCTATGATCAGAACCTGGACAGGAGTCCTAGCAGCAGGCTGGGCTCTTTGGAGCGCATGGTGAGCTGTCCGGTCAAGCTGAGTGAAAGTCCAGCAATATCCATTCAGAGTTCCCCCCCGAAGCGAGTGACATCTTTTGCTGAACTGGCTAAAGGCAGGAAAAAGAACGACACCTCCCCACCACTCCGGTCCAGTGTCGATTCCTCCTTGGAGTTCTCCCCTGTCCCCGAGACACAGCGGGATTGCCCAACCTTCCTTGAAGAAAGAGCTCACCGCAGCCAGAGTCTTCCACCCATGCCCTTTGTCCATAGCCTGAACCGGAGCTGTAAGGGCTTCTGTTTGAATCACGCTTTTGGGGACAGCCAGGCTTTGTGTTCCACCAAAGATTCAGGCTCCAGTGAGACCGTCCCCAGTGGGCATGGGGAAGGTGAGCAAGCCTCTCTCTCCCTGCTGATGGAGGCAGATGCCAGCTTCTCAGGTAGCTCTGCCAGTGGCCATGGACAAAGAGATGTTAGAGCCCAAGCAGACGGTAAGGAGCCAAACTAGGCAGAATGGAGAAGTAAAAAAAAAGGCTGCTTTTTGTGACATGAGGGGAGCAGCAGAGGAACCTGCATGGTGATGGGAGACCAGTGCCTGTGCAGTTTGTTTCCTGGTATACCACTCCTTGGGACAAAGCCCTGCTGTGCTTATTTCGGACCCAGATCAGTGCAAGTGTCTTGTCCTTGTATTTCTAAAGCCTTTTGAGGTTTTGTGCAAACCTTTCATATCGTGCAAGGGAGGACATGGCATTAGCACTTAGGGTCTGTGCAGCTTGGAGGATTGTCTCCCTTTCAGGGTGTTGTACTCCCCTAGTCCATGAGAACCACCTGCCTTTAGCTCCCAAGACAGAGATTTGAAGATGCTCAGCAGAGCCATGTTCCCAGCAGATGAAGGGAAGGGAACCATTGAGGAGTTTTTAGCCTTTCTTCTTTGGAGCCACATGGGGCAGAAGCGGGGAGGGAAGAGGCATAGCCAGCAGTCTCCTCTCAACACAGGGTCAGGGAGCTCACACAGTCTCTGCCAGGACTTACAACACAAGTTCTGCAGAGATTAGAGAAGCTGTGTGTCTCTGCTGGAATATCTTGGCCATATCCTCCACAGTGCATTGAATTGCAGCAAAGGTTCCTCTGGAGGGTAATTGTCCCAGCTCCCTCTGCAGGAAAGCCTGTAATACATGAATTGCTTTCCATCTTGATATTGCTGTTACATGTCCTGGTGAGGAAGCTGTGTGACAGTCCCATCAGAGGTACGGCCATTTCTCCAGCATGGCAGGAGACCTCCATCTCTGCCCTAGGCAGTTCTTGTACCTGTTTCACAGGTAAGAGCCTGTCTAAAATGGGGCTCTGACCAGACTGATGCGGTAGATAGCCCCTAACATGCCAAGGACCTGACTCTCTCCATTTAATGCCCTGAAAATTTCTGGCAGAAGATAGGAAGAACATGTCATTCATTGCCATGGCAGGTGTGGGAGAGATTTTGGCCTTTGGAGCAATAGATTTTTATGTATTGTCCTGTTTGTTTATTGAGCTTGAATGTGTGCTTGGTGTGGGATGGCAGGGAAGGCAGATCTCTGCCGAGAGAAGGCAGACGTGGGAGCAGCCTTCTTGGTTTGCAGAGGGAGTGCTTAGAAGGAGCAAGAGCTGCTCAGGGAATGGAAGGAGGGGGCAGACAGGAGCTCTCAGGGCAATATATCCCAGCAGTTCCTGCACCCCCTGCTGCGGTCCCTTCCTCTGCACTGTGACAGCAAGGTAGGCATTAGCGCTGTGTGGAAAGCTCCTGCCTGCATCTGGAGATAGAGGCAGAGCTGCCTCGTGCCAGCTGAGAGCAGCATGCAAGCCTAGAGGGTCTGAGAAGGGACTAGAGGGAAAGCAAGCCCTGCTAAAGGCTAGCTATAGGGAGAGAGGCCTGGCACGCTCCACAGGCAGCAAGTAACACTGGGGCTCTGCTTGGGATGGATCATTTGTCCCAGGATTTGCTGTGGGCTGGAGGAGTGGTGGGGAAGGCAAGCCAGAAGCTGCCACGGCACACTGGGATGTGGTGAGGTGATCAGGGATCCCAGTCAGCCCTGCGTGTGCATCCAGTGCTGTGTGTGTTGTGCACTGTGTGCGCAGCGTGTCACGCTTCAGCTGTGTCCCTCAGGATATTGTGGCTCCACCAAGAGCTGTAGGCATGCACATGTAGGAGATCAGCCCAGCACATACCCTTAGGAAATCCCTGTCAGTCATTTGCTGAAGCAGACCTGCCTTTTCCAGGGCTGGAAGCTCTTCTTATTCTGCTGTGGGCCTGATTCGGTTGGGAATGTCCTGCTTGGGTCTGGTACAGGCAGGGGGAAGAAAGGAGCTGTGCACTCAGAGGGGGAACAGTTACAGGAGAAAGAGGAGGGAGGGAGAAGGGGAAGCAAGCGGCCTTTCCGACAGCACTGAGTGCGATGTGGGATGCAGAGCTGCGGTGCTATTGCATGTGATGCTTGTGCTCAGTTGAGTGAGTCAGGA
The DNA here is from genome assembly GCA_009819775.1 of Phoenicopterus ruber ruber. Lineage (NCBI taxonomy): Eukaryota > Metazoa > Chordata > Aves > Phoenicopteriformes > Phoenicopteridae > Phoenicopterus > Phoenicopterus ruber. The sequence goes on from CM020247.1 coordinate 23,269,814, forward strand.
TAAGAAATCTTGCTGTACCATGGTGCATTGGGCCATGTCTTTGTAGTACTGCCTGGATGGAGGCAGGCTGAGGGCAGATGCTTGGGGCCATGGCTTGTGCTGTCCTGGGAGCAAGGGATGGAGAAGGGATGGAAATCTGGTGACTCTACCAGGAGAGAGAAGCCCCCAGTGCAGTGCCCTACTCTTCCAGACAGCTGTCAACAGCTGGAAACTCTGCATTTGGGGCCACATGTCTTTACCCTGCCAGCTCATGATGTGTGTAACTGGCTCAGACGTGAACCACTCTGCTTATGTCACTGGTCTCTAGCTCATCCTCTTCCCACAGCTGAGAGCAGGGTCCCTTTTGCCTGTGATCTGCCAGGCTGATGATGACTGTCCCTCTGCCCATCCTCACACTCTGTCCCCCTTTCTCTCCCCAAAGGTGGTGGCACAGACAGCAAACCTGTGGTACGCTACAGCAAGGACCAGCGTCCCACAACTCTGCCCATCCAGCCCTTTGTTTTCCAGCACCATTTCAGCAAGCCTCCCAAGGCCCGTGCTCTGCACAGCCATTTTGCCTCCAGCCTTTCCCAACTCTACAGCTTGTCCAGCAACTGGCCTGCCAGCCAGCAGATCTCCTCAAATTCCCAGTCCTCAGCCTCGGCCACCTCAGCAGAGCAGTCAGTGGCAGCAGGGAGCCAAGCCCACAGCACTCTCCTGACCCAACGCTCAGTGGATGGAGCTGCCTCCTGCAGTGATGGCTGCATTAAGAAGCCTGCCCCCGAAACAACCCGTCCGTCCCCCCTGGGGAGTTACTCTCCTGTGCAATGCAACATGCCTTTCTTTCAAAGCGTGGACTCCTCTTCCTCACCTACCACAAAGAAGGCTGGAGACAGACAGACTCCCAGGAGCATATCCTGCCCCATCTCTGCCAGCCTGCTTCCCATGAGGTCTTTCCTTGCTGTCAGTGCCATGCAGACCTCCCAAGCCACCAAAGCTGATGCCCTGAGGCAAAAGAAGAACCCCAAGCCTATTCCCAAGAAGGAGGCATCACTGGAGCCAAGCCCACCGCTCTCTGAGTACCGACTCCACAGTGGGTCCTTCCTGCCCCTTTCGGTGGACGGTATGCCCATGAGCAGAGTGGGAGACCATGCAGATCCCCACTGTAGGAGTGGCAGTGATACCAGCAGCTCTGGTCCCCTGAGCAGCATGGGAATACGGCCCCTCAATGGTAGGTTCCCATCTGCCAGGATGTGCTAGTCTGGAACATCTCCAGCTCTCTGGCTACTGCTCCCTATAGTACCACCCTCCCTTATAGCTGCAGCCCAAGGCAAAATTGCATCTGGGTGCTGCAGTACCCAACAGTCCCCATCATCACTCTACCTGCAAAAGAAAGTTGTATGCTAAGAACACGTCCGTCCAGCCCCAACTTCTACACTGTGTCTCTGGAGAGGGCAGCATGGGGCTGCTGATCTTACAGCACCCCACACCAGGTGCTTGCACCCCAAACCTGCTCCCTCTTTGCCTGCAGCCATGAGGCCACCCAGGCTCCTGCCCTGCTCTGCCAGGCTGTGGCCTCCGCCTCCCTTCATGTATGTATGCTAACGTCCTGAAACGCTGCTGGACTTTTAACTAACTTGCTGTCTCTCTCTGTCCTTCCTCTTTCTCATCCTCTCTTTCCCTGTTTCCCCTCCACGTCCTCCCATCTGCTCACATCCTCCCATCTGGTGCTCACTGCCTGCGGCGTTCTAGCAAACCACCTCTCCCCCCAAGCGCTGAAGTGGCGGGAGTGCAGGAGGAGGAACCCCCTGGGTCTGGACTGTGTTTCGGGGCTGCCCAGCTTAGCAGGCAGCCTAGACAGGAGGCAGCAAGAGCCCCAGCTGAACCGGAAGAACCCCATCTTTGAGCTCCCTGGCACTCTCAACACCAGCCATTTCCACTGCAAGCTGAACAGTGCGTACCACCTTTCTGCTGGGGGGGTATTAGGAGGTGACCTTGGGGCTCAGGTTCAGTATCCCAGCTATGCCTGGCCTCATCACTGCTCTGCCTGCTCTGAGCAGGAGGGATGATGCATCTGCTCACAGTGGGGCTGAGGGGTACGAGACGAAGGTGAAAATTGCCTCACTGATGGGTACACTCTGTGTGGAGCCTCCCTTCTTCTCCACACGGTGAGAGCAGTCAGGTCTGGCTCTGGGCTGGATTGAAGGGGAAAGTGAATGGCCCAAGAGACGACTCAGACCTCAGCAAGTGCTCCTGGACTGTGTCCAGCTTGTAGTTCATGTTTCATACAGGAGTTGTGGCCCTTGGAGATCTCATGTCTGTGCCCCACGGTGTCTGCCCATCTGCCCCAACCCTGGCAGCATGCTAGGTGCTGGGCTGTAGCTCTCATGGGGCAGCTGGCAACACTGTAGGGCTCCATAGGACTCTGTCTTCTCCATGCTCTGCCCTTAAGGTCTTCTCTGTCCTCCAAAGCCTGTGTAGGAAGGGCTGAGAGTGGCAGGCTGCTTTTGGCTGAACCTTTGAGAGTCCTCCAGGAGGAGCAGAGGGGTCTGTCTGTGGGAGGCAGAGCATTCTTGAGGCCAGCCCCAAGTCGTGGAGTGAATTCCCCAAAGCTCTACACCTCACTGCCAACCCAAACAGTTTCCTCATCCCTCCTTCACAGGAAGATGCCTAGCCCAGAGCTGGGGAATCAACCAGATGGAAATCGAGCACATGAAAGAGCTCCTGCAAAAGTCACCCCTTGAAAATAGAGACCATCTCAGGGAACAGGCAGAAGGCATGTAGTTTGTTGCCTGTGGATGGCTGTGTGTGACAAGTAGGGATTCTCTCTGTGCTCTACTTTTGACCCCACTTGCTGGGGCTATCCGCACAGCAGCCTTGAGAGTCTGGTGCAGCAAGGTTTTCCTTAACACCAGCTCATGAGGGTGAACCTCCCACAGCATCTTCCAGTGCCCATGGGCCCCCAGTCAAGCTGGAGCTAGATGTTGGGTGGGCTGTGGGGTTGAACTCTACAGGCTCATGTTGCAAACCATTGCTGGAAGAGTAGCAAGCCTGTAGCCTTGCTGTCTTGGACAGGCTGGTGTGAAGACTCCTGCTGGTGCAGGTTGCTTCTGGGAAAAGCAAACAATGTGGGAGAGGCTTTGGTATAAGGGCTTGGGGCTGATCCTTCTCCTCCCTGTCTTGGCCCTGCAGGGCAGTCTATGAGGCAACTCCAACTTACCTACACTGACTTCTTCCCTGACTACTTCTCACTAGCAGAGAAACCCCCTGCTGAGTTCTGCCTCTCCCCAGATGGCAACACAAAGTCCATCTCCATCGACCTGCTGCAGAAGAAGGGTGAGTCCGTGCATCCTGTGTCAGTGGAGGAGGGTGTGGCATAGCGCAGCATAAGACAAATAGTGCTTCTCTCTCTCTCATCTCATCTCTGTAGACATAATGGTTTCTTTCCCTGCCCTTCTCTACTGTAGCATCATAACTACATGTCCCCCTGGACTGATGGCTGTTTCCATGTCAGGTTCTTGTGTTCTCTGCACCATGCCACATGCCACGGAGTATGTTTGAGCTGCTTGTCCCAGAAAGTATGATTAGAAAGGATTTTAAGTCCACAAGAAGGGGTGGAGAGAGCAGGCACACACAGGAGTATGACCCTAAGGCAGGGCATGCTGCCACCCCTGTCTCAGTATACAAGGGTAGACCTGTGAATCTGTGTGACGTTGCAGATGTGCTAGCCTGAGATTTTGTAATTTAGGTAAAAGGTCCATTGGGTCCTACATGGTAAAGCATTTATGTAAAAGGGAAGGAGAAACGATTCCAAGGCAGGACAAGATATGGCTGTGATGAGACACATGGTAGAGGCAAGCTTTGGGGACTGGGTTGTTGACAGCTGCCTCGGTATCATGTCAGAGGCAAGGGATGTGCAAAAAGGTTCCCATGCTTTTGCCAGCTATGTGTTGGTGATTACCAGATGGCAGCCTTCCCCTCTATTCCACTTCTGTTCTTGCATCATACTGATGCAGATGTCATTACCCACCACTGGCTTGTTACTGAAAGTAATTACATAGCTTGCCAAACGCATGGCTTCTGCCCTGCCACCCTGTAAGATAAAAGCAGCAAAAGACTCATTGCCTCAGACCCCATCTCTGTTCCCTCAAGGGATGGTGTGTGGAGGTGATGGTCCATGTCCCTTGGGAACATTGACAGGGTGTCTTATCCTTCAGTCACTTCTAAAGGTTGTGGTCATGGTTGTCCTGGTTGTGGCTGGGATAGGGTTAATTTTCGCCAGAAGCTGGCCGGGGTCTATTCTATACCATGTGACCGTCACGCTCACTATTTAGAGGGGGGTCGACTGGAGGGGCGGGGATCGCTGCTCGGGAGCGGGCTGGGCGTCGGGCTCCGGGCGGGAGCGACCTGTCCGGGAAGCACCGCTAAGTACCCTCTGTTGTTGTTATTGTTGGGGTTTCTTGTTTGTTTGTTTTTCTTTCCCTTTGTTGTCCGGTTAAACTGTTGTTGTTGTTAACCCACGAGTTTTCCCTTTCTTTGTCCCGATTCTCTCTCCCGTCCCGCCGGGAGGCGGGGGGGGCGGGGTGAGCGAGTAACTGCGTGGCTCAGCTGCCGGCTGGGGCTAAACCACGACAGTGGTTTAACCCCAAATGGTAACCCAATACCACGCAGCCGCTCGCTCACTCCCCCCGCCTCCCCAGTGGGGTGGGGAGGAGAACTGGAGAGAAAGGAAAACTCGCGGGTTGAGATAAAAGCAGTTCACCAGGACAGCAAAGGAAAAATATGAAAAAATATTAATAATGATAATAATATATATAAGGATACTAGAATATATAAAACAAACGATACACAATTTCTCGCCACCCGATGACCGACACAGCCCGTCCCGAGCAGCAGTCAGGGAGCAGGGGTAAACCCCTCCCCCACCTATCCCAGAACAGCAAGTTCCAGAGAGAGCAGGTGAGGGAACAAACAGCCGAACGAATGAACAAAAAGGCCCACACAAACGAAAAAAAAGGAAAAACAGGGAACAAAGAGCAACCCGAAGGGAAGCTTAAGGATTAAGGCTCTAAGGGTCTAAAGGAAGTAGCCCACTGGCTGACCCTCACTTATACCAGGCATGATGTCTATGGTATGGAATACTCTCTTTGGCCAGTTTGGATCAACTATTCTGGCTCTACCCCTCCCAGGTTTTTGCACCTGCACATTAGCAAAACCTGGGAAACCGCAAAATGTCCTTGGTCCTTTAGCAGCAACCAGCAACATCAGTCTATTATCACCATTCTTCACGCACTAAATCCAAAACACAGTAGCTGCTGAAGACAAAACTAGCTCCGTCCTGGACAAAACCAGGACAGTATCCACCCTTATTCTATACCATTTACGTCATGCTCAGGTCCCACACTTTCCAGTTTATCACTGCCACTTTATGTCTTTAATATATACACACAGATATCATTCCCTTAGTCTATGGACCATCCCTCCAAAATGTCTATTGAGTTCACTTAGTCCATGACCCTGGGTTCCATCTGTCTTAATGGTCTTCCAGGGCAGGAGAGATGGTGTGCGGTGTTGGATTGTTGCATGCTGCATCTGGAACTTATAGCCGGTGCATCTGGCATGGCTGGTGTATCTTGTCTGCAGTCGGCAGGTCGAAGATGTCAATCTTGACTGTGTGCCACTTGTTGAAGTCAGTTCTGATTCCATCACTGCTGCACTTTGCTCGGTTCCATCAGAGTTTGCTCTTCATTGATTCGGGTGATTCTTACAGTAATAAAAATCATTCTTACTGTAATAAAAATGATATAGAAGACAACTATAGAAATGATTATATACAATATATATACATTATATAAATGATTATATACAATATATTATAGCGATTAACATCATACAGTTCAAACTATTGGCTATTTTCACCTAAAATCAGATCTCCTTGAGGTACACATCGGACTTCTCCATCCTCCTGCATTACCCACCGAGTGCATCCAGGCCCTTGAGCGAAAGCAATCCCATGGATGGGTTTGCCTTTGCCCGAGGCAGGAATGACCCAGACTGCCTTCCCCAGCATGTTTTTTACATGCACCACAGGAACTTTATCTCCTTCTACAGTGTGTAAAGGTTTTGATTGGGCAGGGCCAGCTCGAATGGTGGATCCTCTAGTGTTGACTAAGCAAGTGGCTTTTGCTAAATGTGTATCCCAGTTTTTGAAGGTTCCACCACCCATTGCTCTCAGGGTAGTTTTCAGTAGTCCATTTACCATTCGATTTTCCCAGAGGCTGGTGCATGATAGGGGATGTGATACACCCACTCAATGACATGCTCTTTGGCCCAGGTGTCTATGAGGTTGTTTTGGAAATGAGTCCCGTTGTCTGACACAATTCTTTCTGGGGTGCCATGTCGCCATAAGACTTGCTTCTCAAGGCCCAGGATGGTGTTCTGGGCGGTGGCGTGGGGCACAGGATATATTTCCAGCCACCCAGTGGTTGCTTCCACCATTGTGAGGACATGGCGCTTGCCTTGGCGGGTCTGTGGGAGTGTGATATCATCAATCTGCCAGGCCTCCCCATATTTATATTTCAGCCATCATCCTCCATACCAGAGAGGCTTTAATCGCTTGGCTTGCTTGATTGCAGCGCATGTTTCACACTCATGGATAACCTGTGCGATAGTGTCTATGGTCAAGTCCACCCCTCAATCACGAGCCCATCTATATGTCGCATCTCTTCCCTGGTGGCCTGAGGTGTCATGGGCCCACCCAGCTAGGAATAATTCACCTTTATGTTGCCAGTCCAGATCCACCTGAGCCACTTCAATCCTAGCAGCCTGATCCACCTGCTGGTTGTTTTGATGTTCCTCAGTGGCCCCACTCTTGGGTACATGGGCATCTACGTGGCCTACTTTTATAACCAGCTTCTCTACCCGGGCAGCAATATCTTGCCACAATTTGGCAGCCCAGATGGGTTTGCCTCTGCGCTGCCAGTTGCTCTGCTTCCATTGTTGTAACCACCCCCACAGGGCATTTGCCACCATCCATGAGTCAGTACAGAGGTAGGGCTTTGGCCACTTCTCTCGCTCAGCAATATCTAAAGCCAGCTGGATGGCTTTCCCCTCTGCAAACTGACTTGATTCACCTTGTCCTTCAGTGGCTTCCACAACTCTTCGTGTAGGACTCCATACGGCAGCTTTCCATCTTCGATGTTTTCCCACAATACGACAGGGCCCATCAGTGAACAGGGCATATTCCTTCTCATTTTCTGGTAGTTCATTATATGGTGGGGCCTCTTCAGCATGCGTCACCTCCTCCTCTGGTGACATTCCGAAATCTTTGCCTTCTGGCCAGTCCGTGATCACTTCCAAGATTCCTGGGCGACTGGGGTTTCCTATTCAAGCTCGTTGTGTGATCAGTGCAACCCACTTACTCCATGTGGCGTCGGTGGCATGATGTGTAGAGAGGACCCTCCCTTTGAACATCCAGCCCAGCACCGGCAGTCGGGGTGCCAGGAGGAGCTGTGCTTCAGTACCAACCACCTCCGAAGCAGCTCGAACCCCTTCATATGCTACCAAGATCTCTTTTTCAGTTGGAGTGTAGCGGGCCTCAGATCCTCTGTATCCCCGGCTCCAAAACCCCAGGGGTCGACCTCGAGTCTCCCCTGGTGCTCTCTGCCAGAGGCTCCAGGTAGGGCCATTCTCCCCAGCTGCGGTGTAGAGCACATTTTTAACATCTTGCCCTGCCCGGACTGGTCCAAGGGCCACTGCATGAACTTGACAGAGAGGGCTTACAATAGAACTGTAATTTGGAATATGCATTGTCCAGAAACCCACAACGCCTAAGAAAGCTGGGGTTTCCTTCTTGTTAGTTGGTGGAGACATTGCTGTTATCTTGTTGATCACATCCATTGGGATCTGATGACGTCCATCTTGCCATTTTATTCCTAGGAACTGGATCTCCTGTGCAGGTCCCTTGACCTTACTTTGTTTTATGGCAAAACCGGCTCTCAGAAGGATTTGGATTATTTTCTCTCTTTTCTCAAAAACTTCTGCTGCTGTGTTGCCCCACACAATGATGTCATCAATGTATTGCAGGTGTTCTGGAGCTCCACCCTTTTCCAGTGCAGTCTGGATCAGCCCATGGCAAAGGGTGGGGCTGTGTTTCCACCCCTGGGGCAGTCGATTCCAGGTGTACTGGACGCCCCTCCAAGTGAAAGCAAACTGTGGCCTGCACTCTGCTGCCAAAGGGATGGAGAAGAATGCATTAGCAATGTCAGTGGTAGCATACCACTTGGCTGCCTTGGACTCCAGTTCATACTGAAGTTCTAGCATGTCCGGCACGGCAGCACTCAGTGGTGGCGTCACTTCATTCAGGCCATGATAGTCCACTGTTAGTCTCCATTCCCCGTTAGATTTCCTTACTGGCCATATGGGACTATTAAAGGGTGAGCAAGTCTTGCTGATCACTCCCTGGCTTTCCAGTCGACAAATCAGCTTATGGATGGGGATCGGGGAGTATTGGTTGGTGCGATATTGCCGTCGGTGCACTGTTGTGGTAGCAATTGGTACCTCTTGTTCTTTGACCCTCAGCAACCCCACAACAGAAGGATCCTCTGAAAGACCTGGCAAGGTGGACAGCTGCTTCATGTCCTCTGTCTCCACAGCAGCTATACCAAAAGCCCACCGGTACCCTTTTGGGTCCTTGAAATACCCTCTCCTGAGGTAGTCTATGCCAAGGATGCACGGAGCCTCTGGGCCAGTCACAATGGGGTGCCTTTGCCACTTGTTCCCAGTTAGGCTCACTTCGGCCTCCAATAAAGTGAACTCTTGGGACCCCCCTGTTACTCCAGAAATAGAAATGCGTTCAGCCCCTCTATAGTTCGATGGCATTAGCGTGCACTGTGCACCAGTGTCCTCTAGAGCCTTGTACTTCTGGGGGGCTGATGTGCCAGGCCATCGAATCCACACAGTCCAGTAAACTCGGTTGTCCCTCTCCTCCACCTGGCTGGAGGCAGGGCCCCTCTAATTCTGATTATAATACCCACTATCAACAAATGGGTTTGTGTGGGACACGTAGGGTCGAATCTCATCCTTGTTACTCAATTCATGTAAATACGAATCAGAAGCCCTTCTACCCCATCTGGGGAACTGCCCACTGGAGACCGGAGCAGCAATTTTCCTGGAAGAACCCTTATTTGTAGCTGTTTTCTTTTTCAACTCACATACCCTTGCCTCTAGAACCGGAGCGTGGCGGCTGCAGCGGGGTCCGCTTTGGTGCTGAAGAGGCGATGATCCCAGGCGCCTGCCCTCACTTGGTGGGTTTTCCATCCCACTTTCTCATGTCCTCTCCATGGTCACGTGGGTAAAACCACAGGGTACCTCACCGCGTGTACTGTCTCTCATAAGTAGGGGAAAATTTTCTCCTAATAGCTGAGATACTGATCCGTAGAGGTGGGAAGTAGGACCTATCCTCTTTGAGTTCCCGAAACTCCCAGCACATTCTTTCTAACAGATTCTCAGATCTTTGTCCTGGTTTAGGCCGGAACGGAGCTAGTTTTGTTTTCAGCAGCTCCTGTGTTTTGGATTTAGTGTGAGAAGAATGGTGATAGTACGCTGATGTTGCTGGTTGCTGCTGAATGACCAAGGACATTTTGCAGTTTCCCAGGTTTTTCTAACGTGCAGGTGCAAAAACTTGGGAGGAGTAGAGCCAGAATAGTTGATCCAAACTGGCCAAAGAGGGTATTCCATACCATAGACGTCATGCCCGGTATAAGTGAGGGTCAGCCGGTGGGCCACTAGGCTTTTAGACACTTAATGTGCCTTAATCCTTCAGCTTCCCTTCGGGTTGCTTTTTGTTTCCCTATTTTTCCTTTTTGTTTTTCGTTCATTTGTTCGGCTGTTTGTTCCCTCTCCTGCTTTCTCTGGAACGTGCTGTTCTGGGATAGCTGGGGGGGAATACCCCTGCTCCCTGCCTGCTGCTCGGGACGGGCTGTATCGGGCGTCGGGTGGTGAGAAATTGTGCATCATTTGTTTTATGTATTCTATTATCCTTATATATATATTATCATTATTATCATTATTAATATATTGTTATATTTTTCCTTTGCTGTCCTGGTGAGCTGTTTTTATCTCAACCCATGAGTTTTCCTTTCTCCCCAGTTCTCCTCCCCACCCCACTGGGGAGTGGGGGAGTGAGCGAGCGGCTGCGTGGTATTGGGTTACAATTTGGGTTTAAACCACAGCAATCTTTTAGCCACTTTTTCCACAGCCGAGACACAGGCCCATAGAGAGGAAGAGATATTGTCTTCATACTGTCGGAGTTGGGTAGCCACTGCATGCACCAGTGGTGCTTCATCATCTTTCCAACCCATTGCTGCCAATGAGTTGGCATACAATGATGGTGCTCTATGTACAAACTTCCACCACATGGGTCGGGTACATTGGACCTCATCTGGATCTACGGGTGTCTGCGGGTCATCCAGGTTATGATAAATCAATTCCTGCACAGCTAATTCTCTCAAAATCTGAATACCTCCCTCCATAGTGATCCACTTCTTTGGGTGGCATACAATATCTTCCTTAAAGAAATACCTGTCCTTCATGCCTGACAGGAGTCTCCTCCGCAGACTACAGGCTTCTGGCTCTCTTCCAATCGCCCTGTCAATGGCTGCTTCCTTAGACAAGGATCTCAGCTGCCTGGCTTCCCTGCCCTCTAGTTCCAGGCTACTGGCCCCGTTGTCCCAGCATCGGAGCAGCCAGGTGACAAGCTGCTCACCTTGATTACGGCTGTAATCTTTTCGGATATCTCACAGCTCAGTCAAGGATAGGGGTCGGGTGATTATCTCTGCTTCTGCCTCTCCCTGTTCTTGTGATGTCCCTGGTTCATCCTCATCTTTTGTGGGGCGAGCTGATTTCTTTGTGCTTCTCTTCTTTTGTGTAGGGGCAACTGATAACGGCACGGGTGGATCTGCAGTACCTGTCACAGCAGCCACAGTGGTCATAGCTGGGGCCTGAACAGCCGCGGTGCCCATGGCGGGGACTGGGGCAGCAGCGATGCCCATAGCAGGGGTTGGAACGGCTGCGGTGCCCATAGCAGGGATTGGGGCAACCCCGATACCCGCGGCAGGGGGTGGAGTAGCAGCGACGGGGGCTGGGGCGGGGGCTGGCGCGGTGCCCACGTGGCGAGGAGTGGAGAAGCCCCGATACACATAGCGGAGGGTGGGGCGGCCGCGGCGCCCGTGGCGGGGGATGGCACGGCCGCAGGGGCTGTAGCAGGGAACTGGGGTGACCCTGCACCTACGTCTGTACTGATTTCTGACCTTAAGCAAGATTTGACACAAATTTATTCCTGGTACTAGGAATAGCAAGCCGGTCCGAGCATCCCAAAGGTATTCGAAATTCTCGTAAGCTCCCGTAACTAACCAGGAGGGCAACGAGAAAGCAAAGGAAGGCATTTTTACCCAGGAGGGGAAAGGGAAAGCAAAGGAGGACGTTTCCCCCTGGTGACCCCCCCAGGAAGGAAAAATAAAAGGGATAATTCCTGATAGTCCCCACCAGATTGCTCCCGAAGTACAAAGCTGTAACTGTTGGTGCCGCTCCGTTCTGCACATCGCCCCCCGCCCCCATCGTATATGAATACAGGTAGTAAACTGGTCTAAACACCAATGATTTTACCATGCCATAAGCCAGTGCTAAACCACACATCGAAGCAGTAACCTTAATCCAGCACCCAGAGGTAACAAACCACACATAAATACTGATAAACAGCATAAACAGTAAGTTAGGTGCTGCATGATACAAATCTGAGAACAACTCTCTAAAGAAATAAAACAACATTGTGACCAGCAACAATTAAAGTAATGCAATGGATGCTTATAACAAATTGTTTTAACACACTCTGGTCAAGTCTGTTGTTATCTCAACCCTTTGAGCCTGACCGGGGGCTTTAAACCCTGGACCCTCAATCTGAGGCTGTCTCACCTGAGCTAGTCGGACCCCTCTCGAGCCCCACGTTGGGCGCCAAAAAGGACTGTTGTGGTTTAACCCCAAATGGTAATCCAATACCACGCAGCCACTCTCTCACTCCCCCCCTCGCCGCACATTAGCAAAACCTGGGAAACTGCAAAATGTCCTTGATCATTTAGCAGCAACCAACAACATCAGTGTACTATCACCATTCTTCACACACTAAATCCAAAACACAGGAGCTGCTGAAGGCAAAACTAGCTCCGTCCTGTCCTAAACCAGGACAGTAGTCATACTGTTGGGCTGATATGTGAGTGTTGTAACCAGCAGGGATAGATTTGGTGAGGAGTTAGGAGGGGTTCTGCATGTTTTTGGCAGAGAGCCGACATGAGTTGATCATATTGCCAGAGAGGGCATGTGTGCTGACATGGCCTTGAAATGCCCCTGCCTGATTTCTTCATGAAGTGTTTGGTCAGGGTCTGTCCTAGAAGCCCCTCAGGCAGCTCTCTGATTCTGTCTTTCCCTTTAGGTCTGGTGAAGGCAATCAACACTGCTGTTGACCTGATTGTGGCTCACTTTGGAACCAGCAGGGATCCAGGAGTGAAGGTAAGTCTTGCTTTCAGTATGGCTTCTCAACATCATGAGTGACATGGAGAGGATGGAGAAAGATTGCCTCTCCATTCTCTTCCAGTTAAAAAACTACAGGGTATCCAGTGAAGCTAGTAGTACCAAGAACAAAACAAACAAAGGCGATGATATATCATGCAACAGATGATAGTAAATCTGTGACAATTCTTGCTGTATGATGCTGAGGGTGATAAAAGGTTATGTGGATTTAAGGGAAGATCAGAAAAATATGGGGAAGGGAAATTCATTGAGTCTACTAAACACATACGAATCATGTCCAGCTTAGGTAGTCTCTGAGTTGAAAGTAGTTGTAGGCTAGAGTCTACTAAACACATACGAATCATGTCCAGCTTAGGTAGTCTCTGAGTTGAAAGTAGTTGTAGGCTAGGAGAGTATTAAGGGGAAGTATTATATATGTTTGCTCTGATTTGACTCTTTCTTATGTACTTACTCATGGCTCTTTATAAGAGAGAATATCAGGCCAACTGGACTTCTGGTCTGATGCAGTACACCAGCTCTTTTTTCTCATATAGTGGAGAGCTGTGTTTCCCTCCTCCACCCATCCAGCAACTCTGTTCTGGCACTGATGCCAGGGCACAGTGCAGTGCCCCCAGTCCCTTGATGTCTCACAGGGCTCCGTAATGATAAAAAAAGTGCATCAGTCATTGCCCATCTGGGGCAGTTGGGCTTCCCCTATAGCCCTTACCATGAACTCACTAGCTTCAGAGTTCATCTAGATTGCCCATGGGGCTGGCTGTCTTTGCCCTGTGCTTCCCTCATCTCCCATTTCTGGAATAACACAGGCAGAGTAAGCTCACTTCTGTTTGTACCAGCCAGTGTTTGCAGTCCTGTGACACTCAGAATCTTTGTGGTATCTCCTCTCAAAGCTGAATGCTCTGCTTCAGTCGCAGGGACTCTGGGCCAGCAATGTGACACTGTTTGGACATGACAACTGCCCTGGAGTGCCATCCCCAAGGAGAAACCTGACTGGGACAGATTCCAAGCCCATTCAATCTTATCTCAGAGCCCAGGGTAATTTGCCCCTAATTACAATTGTTGCTGATGCAGAGATTGCTGTGCAGCATAACCGGAGCTGTTTGGATTTCCACAGCTTTTGAAAGCTTCACTGTGAATTTCCTATTCTTGCAGTGTTGGTTTGGGGAGTAATCGCAACATTCCCACATTACTTTACTTGCCAGACAACACTGTGGTTTTGATATGGGGTTTCATTATGCGTCAGTGTGCCAAGGGCTGAGCACTCACCTGTCAAAAGGCAACATTCGTCCCTGATGCTCCCACACTCAATGGATCTGGCGGGATTATTCCTGACCCAGAAGTTCAGTCTCAGTTCAGGACCTTTGTGGACCCGTGCCAACTGGCCAGTGTAATTCCAGCTCAGCTGGTAAAATCTGTGCCCTGAACACAACTGCCTGGGACCACCGACATGATGTGCAAGGCCTGGGGCTGACCCCTTTGGATAGACCCCTTGGCAGCTCAAGGACTGTATGCAGCAGAATATGTCCCTGCTCTGCTGATGCTGGGCTCTTACATGCTTCCTCACCTCAACCTGGGCTCTGTCCATCCATTTTGCCCTCACCCTGTTTATTTATAGTAATCCCTAGGAATTCTAGCTCGGCATGTCACTGAGTTAAGTGTTCCTTAACCCCTTGGTACTGGAAGTTCCTATGTTGCTTGCTGCTTCCTACTTCAAAAATAGCAACAAGAAAATCTACAGCAGCAGAAAAAGCCCCTACTCTCCTTCCTCCAGCAGGACAGCCTTGTTATACCCATAGGGAGAACTGGGCATCCCTTCTAACTGGGATATCCTCTTCTCAAGCTGGGATATTCTCTTCCCAAGCTGTTGCCTCATCCCAGCCTGGGGCAGATCTTGCAGGGAGCAACCCAGAATTGGTGTATGAGGCAGCAAGGGTGAAGGGGAAGAGTCTGCCTGTTCAAGGAGCCGCTGATCATCATTGTAGCCTGGATATTGCCTGCTGGGTGTCTGTAGTAGGCAAGTGGGACTGGACTGTTCGCATGCATCTGTACCTTGTAGAGCAGTTACCAACCCTCTCCCTGTTGCCTGTTCTCCCTTAGGCCAAACTTGGGAATAGCTCCGTGAGCCCCAACGTGGGGCATCTCATCCTGAAATACCTGTGCCCTGCTGTCCGGGACATCCTGAGTGACGGGCTCAAGGCTTATGTCCTGGACATGATCATTGGCCAGAGGAGGAACATCCCCTGGAGCATGGTGGAGGCATCCACCCAGCTAGGTATGGAGGGTGTGCAGCGATGCCCATTGCTCTGCAGTACTCCTGTGTTGTGGCTGAGAGGCGCTAAGGAAGGTTGGGGATGCAGAATAATACCTGGCTCTGCATCATGAAGAGCTTACATCCAGGGCTGGGAAGCCTCCTAGCCTGTTTGTGGCAAATCTCCAGCTCTGGGGTTATCTCTGTGATTGCAGATACCCCAAATTATAACCACCCACCATAATATTCTGTTTACCTGCTGATTCTGAGCTGAGGGCTGTGATTGTCCCTGAAGTGTGGGAGACAGGTCCCTGGGGTACTTTCATCCATTGAAACTCTCCCAAAGTTTTGGAGTGGCAATCTGGGACAGACCACAACTTCACCCCTTGTGAAGTCTAACTGTTGGGATGGAGCGAGCTCATCTTGATGATTGGTGGAGGGGCAATGCACATACGGGCATGGGCACCCAGCCAACTTCTGTCTTTGCCTTGATGCTCCTTCCCGTGATGCTGTTTTGGCTTTGCTGACCACAGCTAATCTCAACATTTCACTTCTCTCCATAGGCCCCTCTACCAAGTTGCTGCATAGCCTCTATAGCAAGATCAGCCAGTGCACAGAGCTCACCAACCACACCATGAGGTTCAACGCATTCATCTTTGGCCTCCTCAAGTAAGCAGGCTCCCTGGGCTGACTGCATGTCACTGTCCGGAGCTGGCAGCAGGTGCTGGTCCTTGACTGCAAGCAGGCACAGTTGCCAATGAAAAGACTTAAGAAACCTGGGAAGCCACTCCCCAGCTGTAGGTGAGGGAAGGAAGAAGCTGTGAACCTCAGGGAACTCCAGAAGGATCAAAACCTACCCCTACCAGGCCAGAACTGAGAAGGGCTGGTTGTAGCCCACTGAAGAACATTGTCAGCTTGTTTTAGCTCCAAAACATTAGGTGGGAAGAGTCTGTCTGTCAGGGTTCATATAGGGATAGACATAACATATGCATAAATTACTCCTGAAAATCCCTGCTTAAATCACTGCTTCCTGGAGCTGCAGTGAATCCCAGTGCATGAGGCTTTGAAGGAGAAATTGCCTGGGTTCAGGACTCAAGGCTGACCCTTCCAGATTGGATAAGGAGTGTGCACACTACACTGTGTTAAACAGAAGGCAGCTGTGGTAAAGGGATGAGTGCTGTTAGGACGGTATTTCCCTGCTCCTCTCCAGTGGTCAGCAAGAGCTCTGACAGTGGCAACAGAGTCCCCAAGATCTCCAAATGCTGGGGGACTCCTACAAGCAGGAGCAAGCTCTGCCCTGCTCTCCCCACCCAGAATGGCCCAGCTCTCCCCTGCTGGCACAGGATGCCAGCATATTTTGGGCCAAGCCTGCAGCAATGGTCTCATGTTTGTAGATGATCTACCTCTTTCACATGAGCCCTTCTCAGCAAAGCTAAGCTCTGCCAAGGACATAGGAGCTAAATGGTGAGGAAACCTGCTGGAAACATGGTTGTTAGGGGTTACAGTTGCACAATGACTCATGTAAAGCAAACTGGCTCTGTGACAGGCTGGGTGGCTGCGGTCAGTGCATGCTGATGGGAGTGAGCCACTGTCCTTTCACTAGGTCTTGAGGTTCACAGGGCTATGCTGTGTAAATGCCCTTTTCCAGCCACACTTCTTGTAGAACAGCTAGGATGAAGGGGGTGAATTGATTTTCACTTTTTCTTTCTTTCCCTGCTTATTTTCCCTTCCTGCAGTATCCGGTCCTTGGAGTTCTGGTTCATCCACCTCTACAACCATGAAGGTAAAAGAGCCTGAGGGCTGTGGACTGCAGTGGGGGCCAAATTCTGCACAATGTAGAGCACAGATCTAAGCTCTGGGGCATGTGTGTCTCTTGGTCTCTCAGCCTAGTCTGCTCCCCTCTGCTCTGAGCTGAAGGACTAGACTATACACGGTCCCAGTGTTGCTGGAGGGCTGCTCAGCTAAAGGGAGTGAGGTGGAAGTCAAAGCTCCGTGCAGCTCCCTCCACCTGAGCTGTGGAGAGCTTGGCCAGCCATGTCCTTCCCAGCTGCAGCTAGTACCCAAGGTTATCACCTCCAATGCAGATCCCTCAATCTACCTGCAGGAGACCGGATCTAACTCTCCCCAAATTTCTGCATTCCCTGCCCAGTGCCTGAGAACTTCATATGGCTGGAGGTGTGAACACTTAGCTGAAACCCTTCAGGCATGGGAAATGGAAAGGAAAGCCTCCTGACAAATGAAAAGCAGATTTTACTGGATATATCTGTTTTTTCAACCAGAAATGTTTCTGGAGTGTACAGATAACCCACCAGCAACGACCAAGCTGCCAGATGCTTAGAAGCAGCATGACTAAGTGCTACGTGCACAGTGAGACAGACACCCTCGGCCTGCTGGATCCCCTGAGAGTGCTGCTGGCTCAGCCTGTGCTCAGCCCAGGGCCCCATGCACTGCAAGAAGTCCAGCCCAGTATCTTCTGGCAGGTTTGGGGGCTGACAGCAGACATTTCTCGGGTCTGTGTGTGCAGTCAGCACTTCTCTCTGGAACAGACAGGAAAATAGACTTGCCTTTGTACTGAGAAGTGTGGTAAGAGAAAGCACCCTGTTTTTCTGGAGCAGAAGACAACCATCTGTTTCAAGCCGTCATTAAGAGCTGGAAGTGTGGGCAATAGCTAGGGCTGTCAGGACGCAGAAGGCTAGGCAAAGGGGTTGGAGATAAGGTGCAAGTCCTGTCTGTGGTGTAAGTTTGTTATCTCACTGGAGCCCAACGGCCACAAATCCTGTTCCCAACTCTCTCCCTGGGAGTGAGACCTGACAACAAAGCTGGGGGGGTGGGGGGGCACTGCAGATGTGGTCAAATGAAGTAAAAGATGAATGCTTCAGGTAGAAATGCTAGTTCATTTTGTTAGGATCCACAGTTCAGCCCAGCCAGATCCCTGGAAAGACTGTATCCAGCTGTCTCTGACATCTCTCTGCAGGGGACTGGTACTGGCCAGATCTGCAGCACCTTGTTCATCTTCAGGAGGTGGGGAAGAGAATCTTAATGTGTGCCAACCCTCTTTGATGCTCTTTATTTGCACCCTACACCCATGGCATTTGTGGCAGAGGTCATCCTGGTGGATAGTCTGACAGGCAGGTCCTGGCTGCAGGTGCGACTAAAAGCAGGACCTGGACCAGTTTGCCCAGAGCATCTGGTGCTCCCTGACCCAGTGCTGAGCCTCACACTGCAGCCACAGCTGTGACCAAAAACTAGTGTCCAACTCCTTTCCCCATAGCTTCAGCAGCTTCTTGGTGGCTTGACAAAGGTGGCAAGGGCCTCTCATCTAATTAAATGTCTCTTGCCCTACAGATATCATCCTGGCACACTACCAGCCAGTAGGCTTCCTGTGCCTGTCTCATAGCGTGTGCCAGCCTCTTTTCGAGGAGCTCCTGCTCCTGCTCCAGCCTCTCTCCCTGCTACCCTTCAACCTAGACCTCCTTTTTGAGCATCACCTGATGCAGATGGGCAAAGAGCAGCAGCAGCAAAAGGAGCTGCTGCGTGTGAAGCAGGACCTGCTGCTTTCCACACACTCCACCCTGCAGCTGATGCAGACGCGGGGCAGCATTGAGGATCCTTATGACTGCAGCACTGCCCCTGAAGCATGCAAAGTGGGTGCCAGAGATGATGACATCTCACCAGGCTGCAGTCCCCAGCAAGCTGCGAGTGAGAGGGTCAAGGGGGTGGGGGCCTCCTGCGGAGATGGCAACAGTGAGGAAGAGCGGAGGAAGGTGCAAGAGAGCACATGGGAGGGAAAGAAGGACGAGCAGGTGGGCTGGTGGTACCAGCTCATGCAGAGCTCTCAGATTTACATCGAGGGCTCAGCTGAAGGCTCGAAGTTCATCCACTATGAGAAGAAGGTGGCAGCTTTGAATGCTGTGCCCAGGTCAGAGGAGACTCACAAGGCACCACCCCCCCGCGAAGGGGTGGTGGAGGGTGCAGAGGCTGAGGGTACCTTGGAGGAGAGGCCCAAGGCTGCCAGCAAGCCAAGTCCTGAAGCTGTGGAAGAGCCCTTGGAAAAGCCCCAGCAGGTACCGGTCGGCAAAGAAGTGAAGGAATGGAGCTGGCCCTTCTGGATGGGCAGCCCCCCAGACTCGGTGCTTACAGAGCTGAAGCACAGCAAGGAAAAGGAGACTGGGACGCAGCAAAGAGTCGGAGTAGCAGTAGCACTCCCCCAAGAGGAGAGCAGCATCAGTGCATCAAAGGGCAGCCAGCCCATCAAGTGGGGACACTTGTTTGGGTCCAGGAATGTGCAGAAAGAGCCCAGGCAGCCTAACAGGTAGGGATGGGGCTGGGGAGGGCTGGTTAACCTGGGGTTGCAGCAGTGTAGGTGAAAGTCAGGTCAATAGCTGACCACTGGGCTACACCATGGTGGTACATCAGAGGCAGTGTGTGAACGGAGAGGTCTGTCACCCCTGCCCAGCCCTGCCTGTCTGCCCACACCGCCATTTCCCTCCTCGACTCCTACCCTTGCTCAGTCTTCTGCCTGAGCTCTACCACTGCCTTGGCTCCTAAGCCCCCTCTCCGCAGGAAGGGCCCTTGCTGCACCACCCCCATCATCGCCTCATCCCTCCCAAAACCACATACTGAGAGCAAAATATGGAGCCATTCCTGTTGCTCACAACGGGTAAGGAGGAGATGTGAAGTTGCCCCATGTAGTTGGGCCCTCCCCACATTGCCTCTCCATCTGCACCCTTCTTGCTTCTATGGCCACTGGAAATGTCCTTCCCAGTCTAGGCCATGGTGTGTCTGGAGGATGCTGAGCCCTCCCCGCCAGGAGACAGCCTGGGGACCACAGTGTACTTTGTGCATGGAGCCAGACCTCTAAGGCATGACCTTGCCATGAGAGCAGCTGCTTCTTGCCCCCAGGTACGCTTCCCTGCCACTACCTGCTTCTCTCTCCTTCTTGCAGGTTGCCCTCCAGCTGGCTGAGCTTGGACAAGTCCATGTTCCAACTGGTGGCCCAGACGGTTGGGGCAAGCATGTGGCAAGAAGCAGCCCCTAAGCTGGCGCCCCTCCGGCCAGAGCCACCTGAAGTGCCCCTCAAGGCATGGCCAGTCTGGGGGCTGTCTGCCCACCCTCTCTGGTGAGCAGCGCCACATGGCCATCCTGCAGGTGCTGGGACGTGGTGGGTTGGGGTTGGCACAGCTCTGCCTGTTGTGGTTCACCTGACCCCCTTTGTACTCATGGACCAGGGGATGGATCAGGGCAGTGACACAGCTTGTGCATCTGTCCACCCCAACTCTGCAATCTGCAGGTGATGGGGAACTGGGGGACAGCTGAGAGCCTGGCTGGGGAGGGAGGCGGGGGTGTTTTGCTCACTCCTCTGTGCCTGAGGTGGTCCCTGGGCTTCAATGAGGTGAGTGTGCTGTGGCAAGTTAACCCTTCCTCCCCTCCCTCTGCCTGCAGTGAGGTGAAAGCTCTTTGCCATCACATTGCCACCGAGGCAGGACAGCTGAGCTTCAACAAGGGGGACAGCCTGCAGGTCATCTCCAAGGTGGATGGTGACTGGCTGCAGTGCAGCCTCGGCTCTGAGAAGGGACTGGTGCCCATCATGTATGTCACCCACCTGGAGGACGAGGACTATTGACGTGGCTGGGAGGCCAAGCACAGTACTGTGGGCTGCTGAGGCTCGTCTGGGGAAGCCCACCCTGCCAGAGGAACAGACACAGCTTCTTGCTAGTTTCTTACCATTACAGAATACAGTAACCATAGGTGGTTCCTTCTTGCTCCTCCTCATGCAGCTGCCAAAGGCTGACTCGGCCCCTGGGGGCCTTCTGCAAGCTGCACCTCGTATTGCCAGGCGTCGCCGTGCATGCAGCCACACCAGGGACCGTCTGAGCCCCCTCCACCCCACGCCATCTCCAGCACCCATAGGCCATGGACTTGCACATAGCAGGAACCCAATCAGTCCCTGCCAGGGCAGTGCTGCCCCACTGCATGGCTCAGTTTCACACTGGAGGGTGCAGGATGCTGGCCGTCCCCTCCCCAGGGGTGGCAGTGCAGTCTGCAGCCTTCAGCATCCCATCATCAGTCACAGGGGTGGGAGCACCATGTGTTGGCAAGGTCTCTGCAAGGCTGGGCTGATGGGTTGCATTGAGGCTTGAAGGGAGGCTGCAAGGTAGGCTCCCCCACGCTGGAGCAGCCCTGTCCTAACGTGTAATAGCAGTGCCTGGTGGGTTGTACCGGGCCAAGTGGCCTGGCACTGCCACTCTGCAGGGCCTGGGGCTGTGCCTGGCCACAGCCAGGGGAGGGGGACAGGATACGTGTATGCATGTGGAGCAAAGGGGTGCGTGGAATCATGAGGAAGGAGCGTGGATGTTCAGTGTTACATAGGTCCAGGATGGGTAGAGCCACCCTGTGCGGAGATGGGTTCTTTGGGGGGTGGCCCCATACCCTGAGCAGGGACCCAGTGCCTAGGATGCCCTGGGATGCTCAGTGGAGAGGGGGTAGGAGGAGAGGGGGTGAGGGCAGGGTCCCTGGCTGGGCAGTGCTCCTGGCAGATAGAGCAGGGGGGTGCTCCCAGAGGGAGCCGGGGAGATGAGGAGGGAGGGGTGGTGCTCCCCTTGGCATAGGGTTTCTGGTCTTGCTGAGCAGTGCTGTGGGGTGAGGAGGGGGCGAGTGTTGTGTACGAGCACAGGGGGCTGCTGGGGGTCCTGGAGTCCTCGGTAGAGGCAAAGCCAGTCAACCCCTTCCTTGCCATGTTCATGCTGCCCACTGTGCATCAGGTGGGGAACAGTGTTAATGAAAGGCCATGCCGGTATTTGGTGCCTTGGCTGGGTTGACGCTGCTCGCAGCATCGTGCCTCGGCTGGCTTCCCCATGGCGAGGGGCCCTGGTCTTGCAAGGTTACCTCCTGCTTGTACATTGCTTAGCAGACATTGCACCATATTTAATTTGTATTTCCCTGTTAGAACAAGGTGTCTCGCCTTTATTTATTTATTTCTTTATGATGCATATTAATAAAAAAGGTGCTGATGATTGAGCTCCCTGCTACACAGCCTTGTGATTTCAGCCCGTCCCTGGGAAGGGCCTGAGGGGTACCTGTGCTGGGACATTGCACTGCAGGCTTTGTCCTGCCTCCAGCCACAGCCAACACCAGACCTTCAGAAGGAGATTGTCCCTAACTATCCTTGGCTCATGGCAGACCATGGGAGAAGGGAGGAGATAGACCCCACCTGGCCAAGAGTAATTGATTCAGTCCCTGTATCATCCAGTCGAAGTGCAGGACCGGAGGTCCTTTCCTCACCCCTCTGGTGTATTCCCAGATCCAGGCTGGATGTGGCTGCCCCTGCCTCGGTATTTCTTTTCTCTGATGTCCTGCATGAGCCCATGTTATTTTGACCCTTTCCAGCTCTGTCAGTACTTGGCCAGTGGTGCCACACAGGCTCAGAGGCTCTGCCAAGACTTGGGGCAGGGAAGAAGGAGCTGGCCATTAGGAGCATCACTCCTGAGCATCTCATAAACCTGTCCCATCTTTTTTCTTGCTGAAAATGGGTTGCTTTGACCTGTCAGTTCAGATTGGGGGAGGCTACATCCCATCATCAGATGATAGTATGTCTCAGGGAGGCAGCGTTGTTCGGGGTTCCTTGTCTTTATTCCTTGTGCATGCTTGTGGGGGCCGAAGCAGGTTTCAGACAGGAGTTCACACCATTTCAGTCTGGCATCTGCTTCTCCAGGGTGCTCAGGGTGTTGTGAGTAAGGTATCCATAGGTGTGGTGTGGTGGGTTGACCTTGGCTGGATGCCAGGTGCCCACCAAGCCACTCTTCACTCCCTCGCCTCAACTGGACAGGGGGGAAGAAAATAAGATGAAAAAAACCTCGTGGGTCAAGATAAAGGCAGTTTAATAAAGAAAAGCAAAGACCGCACACGGAAGCAAAGGGAAAAAAAAAAAAAAGATTTATTCTCTACTTCCCATCAGCAGGCAATGTCCAGCCACTTCCTGGGAAGTAGGGCCTCAGTGCACGTAGCGGTTGCTCCAGAAGACAAACATCTTAATAATGAATACTCCCCCTCCCCTCCTCCTTTCTCTTAGCTTTTATTGCTGAGCATAAGGTCATATGGTATGGAATATCTCTTTGGTCAGTTTGGGTCAGCTGTTCTTGCTATATGTCCCCTCTCAACCTCTTGCCCACCTCCAGCCTACTGGCCTTCGGGGGTGGGGGGGGGGGGGGGGTTGAAGAGACAACCTTGATGCTGTGGGAACACTGCTCAGCAGCAGCCAAAACATTGGTGTGTTATCAACACCTTTCTAGCTACAAATACAAAGCACAGCACTATGAGGGCTGCTATGGGGAAAGTTAACTCCATCACAGCCAGATCCAATACATGTGGCCAAACTGGAACTTGTAACCTGTGGGCAGCGGGAGGAAGTCCTGAGTAGCGCAGGAAGGAGACAGTGAAGGCTGGGTTGTGAGCCTGGGACCCAGAGCCTGGGACAACCTGGCCATGAGGCTCAGTGACTGCAGATCACTCACAAGGAAGGGCTCTGGGGCTTTTAAACTTAGACTAGCATGAGCATTGGACCTCTAAGTCCAGCAGGAATGAGCCCCAAGAGCCCATCCATTCCCTTTACACCTCAGTAGCCCCCAGGAGAAGCGAAAAGCTCTGCTTGAGGCTCCAGCCTTTGCTGCAAGGACACCACACCGCAGCTTATTGCATCCATGTGGACAAATGGTCTGCAGTGGTGGAGTGAGTCAAAACAGTTGAAAAAAATCCAGAAATGAAGCAACGTAAGCCCCTGTCCTGGCTTAGAGAGGCACAGAGCATCCAGGGCTTGCACGTGGGCTGCTTTAATAAACCTCTCAGAGGGGATGGTGGTCAGGGTTGTTTACAAATTGCACAGGACAAGGCTGCTCTCCCCATGTGCACAGACTGGCTCAAATGGGGAAAGGGACTGCGTGTTGCCAAACAACTGCCCTGCGGGGTGCTGAGTCAGCCTCGGGGCAGGAGAGAGGTTTTCCAGCTGCCTGTGCTGCTGGCACTGACACCGAGTGGCTCTCAGCTGAGTTCAGCCACAGGGATGGGTGCTCGCTGCCAGGGCAGCCTTGGATGCGGGGGAGGGGCATAGTGGGGCGATTAGGGTGTGAGAGGCTGGATTTGGGGTCACTGCTATGGGGTTTGCAGCTGCTGAAGTCTTCTTCAGGGTCATCTGGTTAAACTCAAGCAGAGTCCAGTCGGTGGTTATCAAATAGCCTGTCCTGATCAGGAACTGGACATGGGGCATGAAGCCTGTGAAGCCTGCATGGCTGGAAGGTATGTGGCAATATGTGTGTGGGGCAGTGGCTGCCAGTGCTGCTGCTGTGGCTTGGGTGGCACTGATAGTGGCCTGGCCCCAGAGGGTCAGCTGCAGAATCCTGATGGGGACATGGGGCCATGAGTACTGCCAGGGGCAGGCTGAGCAGGGAGAGGAGCTGCCAGGTGCTGCCATGCCCTGGAGCTGACCCTGGTCTGGGGAGGGCAGCTCAGCCAGCCTCTAGCACAGGGAGCTCAGCATCCCTCAGCACCCCTTTGGCTGGGACATGGCAGCAGAAAGGTGGGTGCTGTGGGGTGTGAGTGGCAATGGAGAGAGGGATGGGTGCTGGCCCACAGCCTTGTGAGCACCTCCAGAGCAGATGGGAGTAGGTAAGATGGTCATGCTGTGTGCATGACCCCTCCTCGGTGCTTCCCTGAACCCAAATCCAGCAACCCTTCACTCTTGCAAACAGTGCAGGTCCTTGACCTCATTACTGCACCAGCCAAAGTCCCTTCCCAAACTCCTGGTGGCAGGCTGCCTGCCAGGGCCAGCCCCATGTCTCCCTGCCCTCCATGGGCACAGGGCAGAGCAGTTGCCAGCACCAGTCCCCACTCCAGCACCAGTGCCTACCTCACATGCCCTGAAGCACAGAGCAAGGCCAGGGGCAGCTCTGGACCAGCAGTGAGATGCACACTCAGTCCTGCCCATCTCCCATCACTCTCCTGTGCGGGGTCCTGGAGCAGTGGCCATGTCCTCCACTCCTACTCCTTGCAGGCAGCTCTCAGACACTGCTTGGCGAAGTTGCTCCTGGCCTCCTTGCAGATCTTGGAGTAGGTCTTAGCAAAGAAGTGCTGGGCTCTGGAGATGAACCCTGGGAGAAGATCATCCGGCATGCAGGAAGCAAAGAGGAGCCCAGGTTCAAGATATGGAGGGGTCTGCTCTGGGGTGATGGTGGGATCTGTGGGGCCCAGCAGTGGGGGAGGCAAAGGCATGGGGTGACAGTGTGACTGGGAGGGGGATTAAGGGTGCAGTGGGAGTCCAAATGCACACGCCAACCTGAGTGACATGCGCCAGCTGAGAGGCAGAGACCTGCTGGTGCCAAGTGCTAGGAGGTCCTGGCAGGTCCCCTTGGACCTTCTCTGACCAGGTCACAGAATCACAGATCACAGAATCACAGAACGGTAGGGGTTGGAAGGGACCTCTGGAGATCATCTAGTCCAACCCCCCTGCTAGAGCAGGGTCACCTAAAGCAGATGGCACAGGACTGCGTCCAGGCGGGTTTTGAATATCTCCAGAGAAGGAGACTCCACAACCTCCCTGGGCAGCCTGTTCCAGTGCTCTGTCACCCTCACAGTAAAGAAGTTTTTCCTCATATTCAGGTGGAACTTCCTGTGTTCCAGTTTGTGCCCATTGCCCCTTGTCCTGTCACTGGGCACCACCAAGAAGAGTCTGGCCCCATCCTCTTGACACCTGTCCTTGAGATATTTATAAGCGTTGATGAGGTCCCCTCTCAGTCTTCTCTTCCTCAGGCTAAACAGCCCCAGCTCCCTCAGCCTTTCCCTGTAGGAGAGATGCTCCAGTCCCCTAATCATCTTTGTAGCCCTCCGCTGGACTCTCTCCAGTAGTTCCTCGTCTTTCTTGAACTGGGGAGCCCAGAACTGGACACAGTACTCCAGATGGGGCCTCGCTAGGGCAGAGTAGAGGGGGAGGATAACCTCCCTCGACCTGCTGGCCACACTCTTCTTAATGCACCCCAGGATGCCATTGGCCTTCCTGGCCACAAGGGCACATTGCTGGCTCATGGTGAATTTGTTGTCCACCAGGACTCCCAGGTCCTTCTCCTCAGAGCTGCTTTCCAGGAGGTCATCCCCTAACCTGTGTACCAGTGCATGGGGTTATTCCTCCCCAGGTGCAGGACCCTGCACTTGCCCGCGTTGAACCTCATGAGGTTCCTCTCCGCCCAACACGCCAGCGTGTCCAGGTCTCGCTGAATGGCAGCACAGCCTTCTGGTGTATCAGCCAGTCCTCCCAGTTTCGTATCATCAGCAAACTTGCTGAGGGTACACTCTGTCCCTTCATCCAGGTCATTGATGAATAAATTGAACAAGACTGGCCCCAGTACCGACCCCTGGGGAACACCACTTGCTACAGGCCTCCAACTAGACTCTGCGCCGCTGATCACCACCCTCTGAGCTCTGCCATTCAGCCAGTTCTCAATCCACCTCACTGTCCACTTGTCTAGCCCACACTTCCTGAGCTTACCTACGAGGATGTTATGGGAGACAGTGTCAAATGCCTTGCTGAAGTCCAGGTAGACAACATCCACCGCTCTCCCCTCATCCACCCAGCCAGTCATGCCATCATAGAAGGCTATCAGATTGGTCAAGCATGATTTCCCCTTGGTGAATCCATGCTGACTACTGATCACCTTCTTTTCTTCTACATGCCTGGAGATGGCCTCCAGAATGAGTTGCTCCATCATCACGTTTCCAGGGATGGAAGTGAGGCTGACTGGCCTGTAATTTCCTGGGTCCTCCTTCTTGCCCTTCTTGAAGACTGGAGTGACATTGGCTTTCCTCCAGTCCTCAGGCACCTCTCCCGTTCTCCAGGACCTTTCAAAGATGATGGAGAGTGGCTTGGTAATGACCTCTGCCAGCTCCCTCAGCACTCGTGGGTGCATCCCATTGGGGCCCATGGATTTGTGGGTGTCCAGTTTGCCTAAGTGATCTCTATACCCGATCCTCCTCGACCAAAGGCCATCCTTTCTCCAGGCTTCCTCTCTTACCTTTAGGGTCTGGGATTCCTGGGGGCCAGCTTTAGCAGTAAAGACTGAAGCAAAGAAGGCATTCAGTAACTCTGCCTTCTCTGCATCCTTTGTCACCAGGGCACCCATCTCATTCAGCAGAGGGCCCACATTTTCCCTAGTCTTCCGTTTGCTACCGATGTATTTGAAGAAGGCCCTTCTTATTGTCCTTGACATCCGTTGCCAGATTAAATTCCAGGTGGACCTTAGCCTTCCTTGTTGCATCCCTGCATACCCTGACAGCGTTCCTGTATTCCTCCCAAGTGGCCTGTCCCTTTTTCCACATTCCATAGACTCCCTTCTTCCATTTGAGTTTTGCCAATAGTTCCTTGCTCATCCATGCAGGTCTCCTGCCTCCCTTACCCGATTTCTTACTCCTGGGGATGCACCCCTCTTGAGCTTGGAGGAAGCGATGTTTGAATAATGCCCAGCTTTCTTGGGCTCCCCTACCTTCTAGAACCCTAACCCACGGGATTCCTCCAAGCAGGTCCTTGAAGAGGGCAAAGTTAGCTCTCCTCAAGTCCAGGGTTGTAATCCTGCTTAGTGTCCTGCTTCCACCACGCAGGATCCTGAACTCCACCATCTTGTGGTCACTGCAGCCAAGGCTATCCCCAACCTTCACATCCCCAACCAGCCCTTCTTTGTTAGTTAGTATGAGGTCCAGCAGCACCCCTCTCCTTGTTGGCTCCTCCACCACCTGCGTCAGAAAATTGTCATCAATGTTCTGAAGGAACCTCCTGGACTGTGCGTGCCTAGCTGTGTTGTCCCTCCAACAGATATTGGGGTGGTTGAAGTCCCCCATGAGAACCAGGGCCTGCGATCGTGAGGCTACTTTCAGCTGCCTGTAGAAGGCCTCATCGACTTCCTCTTCCTGATCAGGTGGCCTGTAGTATACACCCACAACAGAGCCCCCCCATGTTAGCCTGTCCCTTAATCCTTACCCGTAAGCTCTCGACTCGTCAGAACCAGGTCATCAGGACCTGGCTCATCATCAGGGCAAAGGCTGTGGCCATGGCCCCTGGATGCCTGCCAGGGCTGAAGCAATGCTGGCAACTCTCAGATGCTGCTGTAGGAGACTGGAAAGGGAGGAGGCACCTGAGCACCAGCAAACTGCCAAGCTGCCTTGGGGACAGGCTGGGAGAGCTGAGGTGGGAATGCACGTTTGGGCAAGACAGGCAGGGAGAGGTGGAACAGGGATGCACGTGGAGTCAGGGCAGGCAGGGAGAGGTGGGATGGGGATGCACACAGGGCAGGACAGGCAACCCCAGGGGTGAGCACAAGGCCCTGGGCAAGATTGCTGTGAAACGTGGCTCAAATGCCAGCATGATGTGAGGTTTGTGGCAAAATGGGACGTGTGGCAGTGTGCCTGGACCCTGGTATTGCAGCAGGACGCCACTCCCCACCAAGGGAAGGGAGAGAGACAAAATACACCCTGCTGAAATACACCCTGCCCATCCTCTCGGCTGTGCCAGATCTGCTGGGTGCGCTCTGCAATGTGGTGACATGGGGGAGGCAGTGGGACCTGCCAAACCAAGAAGTCCAGGGACACCTGCATCCTGTTTTGTTGCAAACAAACCAAAGCTGTCTTTGTGGCTTTGGCTTTGCCTTGTGTGACCAGAGCACGTAGCTGCTGGACGAGCATTCAGGCCATGCTTGGGAAGGTGGTGCCAGCTTGCAACACCCCTCCATCTTCTCTGCAGAGGGGTTATGCTCAAGGATGGATTTTTTTCCAATGCGGAGCAAGGGGAAGTGTGAAGAGCGAGCAAGCGAGTGCACAGGGCTTCCTGACAACTGCTTGGGCCACACTTCCTCAATGGCGTTTGAGGTTTCAGATGGCGTAATGAAGGGCTTTTGGAGATGCCATATACTGTTAACACAGGAGCTGACAACCATTGTGCTGGGAGTGGTGCACAGAGGGACCAAGGATGTGGGGTTTTTTTTAGTCTTTTTTAATTTATGGAATTTCCCTACTCATTTTCCAAAGATCCTCCAAATGGAGAACCTATTCCTACCGATATGGTTTGCTTTTGCAACCCTTTAATTATTTCTTGAAAGACCCAGAAGCACCACCAGGCAGGGAGAGGTGATATCTGAGTTGCTGCTGTTGCTGGAGGCAGAGCAGCAGTTGCCCCACCCCCCAAACCTCCCACCCGAGGCAGTGGAGAACAGCTATTTCCCAGCTACCTCCCAGCTACCTCCCGGGCTGTGTCTTGCTGCGATGTGAGGTTCTGACTATGCACTTGCAGCTGCAGGGCACTTCTGCCAGGGAAAGCATGTTTGGGTATGGCAAACTCTCGATGGGTGAGTTCCGTATCTGAGTGAAGGAAATGGAAAGGCAGGTTCTTGGGGGGCCACTGGCCCTGCCAGCTCCGTTGCAGGAAAAGATGAAATACAGATGAGGGAGAAGAGGTTGAGACTGCTTTTCTGAGCGCAGGAGGGCACAAGGAAGGTGGCTGGGCAGACTCCAGCTCTGTTCCTGAGAGGTGAAAGACTGCTGGAGTATCTGCCTGCAAGCATCATCATTGCAGAAAAAAAAAAAACAACAACCAAAACCAAAACTTCTACCACGTTTTGCTCAGGGTCAGATTTTTGGGGTTGCTGGGAAAAGTGTATTTGGAGGGGGCCACCCCACACTGGCCTGCTTGATGCTGCTGAATAAAGGGTGTTGCAGGGCGTGCAAATCAAGTAAAGGATGTGCATCAGCAGAAAGCAGAGCCTGACTCCAGGCTTAGGAGTACTGGGCCTTCCTGAAGAGCACAATAAAGAGGAAGGCCATCACAAGGGGCTACAGCCCTGCTGCGAAGCCTCAGAAAAGATTTCAGGGCTTGTTTTTCTCCCAGCTGTGTGTTTCAGCTGAGACACAGGCCAAGCACATCCAGCAAGGGCTGCTGGGTGGCTGGGGAAGCTGGAGTACAAATTCATTGACTCCTGCCCTGGGCCGCCTCTGACAGTCAGGTCTGCTGCTGTGGCCAGTGCCACCAGCCTCCAGCTGCAGATACAGACTCACCAGCAGCCCCTTCCCTGCCCTCTGCCGTGCTGTGCCTGTGCCACCTTCCCACCCCTTCATGGTCATTCCTGCTTCCAGTATGTGTCGGCAGCACAACTGGCCACAGTGCTTGGGCTCCACGTCCCCAGGGCTCTCACCAGCTTGTTCCTGAGCAGCTGCTCTCAGCCCAGTCTTGAGCACCCAGTCACTTCTGCCAAAACCTTGTCTTTCCTACCCATGTCATGCACTGCCAGGTAATTAAGATCATTGGTGCACTTCAGAAGTCCTTTTTATCACAATCCTTCCTAAGTTATCAGGCAGTAACAAGGTGAGGGTTGTCCTGATGTAGTCTCTGCTTGACTACCACATGAGTATGGAAGCTACATCTTCCTGCAAAACATCAGTCCTGGAGGACCATGAACCAGCACTGCTCACAAGTCCCTCTGGGACCACTGAGATCTGTGCCAGGAGAGGAGGCAACTCAGGTATTGTGGCTAGTAGCTGCTCCTGCCAGAAAGCCTGAAAACTGTGGTTCTCAGATGAGAGCTGAGAGAGCAGCAAGATTGCAAAAGAGGCATGAAGCTGCCTCAGTGCACAGAAGAGAAGAACAAAAGTGGTGCTGACACTGGCAGAGGTTCCCTCTCCAATGAGGAAGCTTCTTGCACCATATGCGATTTCTCTGTGTGGCTGTTTCCTTTCTGTGCTTGCACCTCTTGTAATCAGACGGGTGTGCTGTGAGGCAGTGAGCAGGGCTGAGACCTCAGTCTTGCCCTGGGAGCATAAGCAAACATGGCCCTGCAATGGGCATTTCTCCTGGTTCTCACACCTCTGCTGGCAGCACAGGGGCAGGAAGAGCCAGACCCCAACATCCACAGAGAACCCCAGGAAACAGGCAATAAGTGCTCGTTCCTCTCCCTGTGTGGTCACTCCTCTCCCCGCAAGAGAAGGTTTCACTGCTCTCCTGCTGCAAGTTTGCTGTGCATCTTTACTGCATGCAGGATGCAGTAGCTGTATCAGAGAGGACTGGTGCTGATGTCCATACCAGGGCCCAAGACACTCGGGCATCAGTCAGGTTGTGGTGGGGTGAAGAACTGTTTGGGGATGGAGGGCAGCAAACCTCAGTGTGCTGGGAAAGCCTCCACAGGGGCCGTAACGTTCCTCCGTGGAGTGGAAAATGTCCCTGGGAGCAGGAGGTAGCCATCTCTCTTTGCATGGTGTGCAGATGACATGTCCTCACCACAGTGGAGATGGGTTCTGGTGCCCAGCAAAGACCTGGGGAGCCATGAGCTGAGCCTCTGTGTCTCCAGGAGACCCTGGAAGGGCAGGAGTTATGGTGTGCTGGGATTGCTCTTTAATGGGCTTCCTGCTGAAGAGCCAGGGCACCCCCAGGGCTCTGCTGAGCTCTTCCTATGCAGTCTGCACTCTTTCATCCCAGCAGAGTCACTTAATGGGCATCTGCAGGCTCAAATGTTATCTGACCTCCCAGGAGGCCAGTGAATCAGTCCAGTGTGGCACTGTCTGGGGTTTGAGCTGGGGTCCAGGGGCTGTGACCTTGCGTTGTTTTGCATCTGTCTGAATTGGAGTATTTTTCTAAACTAATCTTGCCGGAGCTAGGTGATAAAAATCATTAAGCTAGCATCTACTCATGTTGTCCCGACTCGCTGCGGGGATGTGCCTGGGCTGACACAGGCTAGAGAAACCCGCTGATTAAGGACCCTGGCTATGATAGAGGCCCAGGAATGGTACCGGGATCTTTAGTTGCTGATGTGAAGTGATGGCAGGATCTGTACTGTGTGATATGGGCCATAGGAGCCTGTTCCCGGGGAAAATGTGTCCCTGTGGTTGCAGGGACTGTGAGCACAGCACACTGTCACTCAAAAACCAAGGGCTAAGTCTGTGACAGAGGATATCCTCCTGCCCACAGTGGCTTCCCCTTGCCCAGATGCCCCACTGAAGCTGTGCAACCATGCCCAAGCATTGCGTGGCTCTCCAGCTTGTTTGCATGGTGCACAATAAGGCCAGGACCTGGTCATACTGTGTGCAGTGGGACGCAGTGGGGACCCAGTGGCAAGCAGACCCTTGGCGCACTCTGCACATGTCGGTCACTCAGCCATCTCTGGGGCTGCCTGCAGCAGAGATGGTATTGCTGAGTTTGCACCTTGGTGTTTGTGAAAAGAGGAACAAAAACATTTGGCAGCTGCACCCAGCAGTGCAGGCAGCCCTGCCTGTGTCCTCAGCACATGGGCTCATCCCATCCCGGGACCTGTGCCAAGGTCCTGACCTGACGGATTGAGGGCCTTGTCTCGCTGAGGAACAGGACAAGGAGGATGACTAGGATGAGTCAGGAGGGTCCTTCCCATCCCCATTAGGGTGAAATGGGCCTCCGTGGGGCAGACAGTGGCAGTGGGGCAGGGTAAAGCTGTTGGGCAGAGATGGGGGACATGGGGACCAGACATGACCCAAGGGTCCCCCTTCCCAGGGGTCCCTGAGCATCTCCCATGACCCTGGCAGATATAGGGTACAATTGAGAATAGGGGAACAGCCCAGCAGGGACAATGGACAATCTGCTCCCGCTGCATATTGCTGTCCCCTTCCAAGCACCCACAAAGTCCCCCCATGCTGGGGGGACCAGGGTGCCGGGCAGTATGGGGCTGTCCTCGTTCAGCAAGAGTCCTGCATGCCGAATCCACTGGGCCAACTTCCCCCCAGCTCTGAGCACTGGCAGCACCGATTCCTGAAAAGCCACAGGCATGGCAATAATTTTGGGGAAGCACCATAGGCCACGGGGCCTGGCACTCACCAAGGAAATGAGGCCGGATGACAGAGCTGCGTCCCAGCACTGGGTAGGAGGTAAGTGCACATGGCGGTGCCACTGGGAGCGCAGGGAAGAGGAAAGCAGCTGCAGGCAGAGGATGTAGTTGGTGTGTGTGGTACAAGTATGAGCCAGCACAGCACTGCTGCTCTGCTCACCCTGTCACGAGGGCACCGTGCACTGAGCAAGGTGCATTGTCTCATTGTCCTACTGTGCCCTTATTGTCTTACTGTGCTCTTCTCATAGGGTTTTTCTCTCCCCTGAGATGCCCCACATGTACGAAAACCTCATCCCTTTACAGCCCCAGTGCACCTAGGAGGCAGGTGGAGAAGCTTCTAGGGGATGTTTTCCCTGCAGAGGCAGGGTCTGTGATCCAGGTTGGCCCTGGCCCCTTTCTCATCAGCCTTGTTTGACATTATGCAGTGATTTAGTAGCAGCTGACAAGGAGCCTTAACTAGGACCATAGCGGGTGCTAGGTAAAATAAGGCCACCCTCAAACCAAAAGGTTTTATGTTAGTGGGACTCGAATTTCGAACAGTGCCTAGAGTAAATCCTGTGGGGAACACAAAGAGATGCTGTGGAGGAGCATCTTGGGGCTGGACACCCTTTGGGCCATGAACTGTGTGTTCCACCATGCTTCCACTTCCCATTACCATAGTACAGATTCAGGAAACAAGTATTTCACCTCCTATTCTTAAAACTCTGTCAGATGCCCTTTTGCATGGCAGAGCAATACAAGTTAAAGTGCTGCCATTGCCCTGCTCTTCCCGCTATGCCTTGTTCAGTAACCTGCTTCACCGCCTCCTTTCCCTGGCACCACTCACAAGCAGAGCAGCCCTGAGGTCTCTCTGCCCCCTCTCCACGCTCACACTGCCCATCGCTTTTAAAGACTTAAAGACTCACTCGGCAGCTTTGGTTGCTAGCGATGAGTACAGAGATGCTTTAAGACCCATGCATGTCTTCTCGGTGGCTTGCAATACCGCTCTCCACTAGTGAAAATGGTGGATGGTTTCTTAGCTCCTCTCAGCAAGCACATGGCACCAAACGCAGCAAGACTCCAGCGCACTTTGCTGTCACCTCTGTTAGCTGCTGAGCTGCCATGGGAAAAGGGTTGAACTTTACTTGCTTCTCCTTAGATTTCACCTTGTCTTTTATTCTTCACGTATGGGATAATGCAATGTAAGAAAGTACATCTTTTGCTGGTAAGCAAAGGGCTGAACCCAGGAGCCTGACCTGAATTACCAGCACAGCTATTTCTCCTTTCTCCTGATTCTCCCTGACATCTGCTTCTGGGACATGCTGGGGCTTTATT
Organism: Phoenicopterus ruber ruber; assembly: GCA_009819775.1. Classification (NCBI taxonomy): domain Eukaryota; kingdom Metazoa; phylum Chordata; class Aves; order Phoenicopteriformes; family Phoenicopteridae; genus Phoenicopterus; species Phoenicopterus ruber. The sequence continues at coordinate 23,303,801 of CM020247.1, forward strand.
TTGCCTGCCAGACTCATAACTTCTTTACAATAGGGAAGGCAGTCCAGATATTTCTGTAAAATATTTACTACATTCATGGGTATTGAACAATATTAACAAGGAGGGTATTCATTTAATAGCATCAAATGAAGAAAAGCATAACAGTTAATCTCTGACTATATGAGGCAAATAAACCATCCTTTTGTTAACACTCCTGCCTAGGCATTCAGCATTCTCCATTTTGCAGTGAGCACACATTACATGTTACAAGAGTCTGTTTGGTCACGTCTACACCATATTTATTTTGCATGCTATAAGTTCACTTGTCTCAGTGTATTTGGTTTGCATGGCAAGGTTTTGGTAGCAGGGGGGGCTACAGGGGTGGCTTCTGTGAGGAGCTGCTAGAAGCTTCCCCTATGTCAAATAGAGTCAATGCCAGCTGGCTCCAAGATGGACCCACCGCTGGCCAAGGCCAAGCCAATCAGCGACGGTGGTAGCGCCTCTGTGATAACATATTTAAGAAGGGGAAAAAGTTGCTGCGCAACTGGGAAACTGCAGCCGCAGAGAGGAGTGAGAATATGTGAGAGAAAACAACTATGCAGATACCAAGGTCAGTGAAGAAGGAAGGGGAGGAGGTGCTCTGGGTGCCAAAGCAGATGTCCTGGTTGCGGTTGAGATAGGGTTAATTTTCACCAGAAGCTGGCCGGGGTCTATTCTATACCATGTGACCGTCACGCTCACTATTTAGAGGGGGGTGACTGGCGGGGCGGGGATCGCTGCTCGGGAGCGGGCTGGGCGTCGGGCTGCGGGCGGGAGCGACCTGTCCGGAAAGCACCGCTAAGTACTCGCTGTTGTTGTTATTGTTGGGGTTTCTCGCTTGTTTGTTCTCTTTCCCTTTGTTGTTTGGTTAAACTGTTGTTGTTGTTAACCCACGAGTTTTTTTGCTTTTCTTTGTCCCGATTCTCTCCCCGTCCCACCGGGAGGTGGGGGGTGAGCGAGCGACTGCGTGGCTCAGCCTCCAGCTGGGGCTAAACCACGACAGCAGAGATTCCCCTGCAGCCTGTGGTGAAGACCATGGTGAGGCAGGCTGTCCCCCTGCAGCCCATGGAGGTGAACTGTGGAGCAGATATCCATCTGCAGCCCTTGGAGGACCCCATGCCAGAGCAGGTGGATGCCTGAAGGAGGCTGTGGCCCTGTGGGAAGCCCGCACTGGAGCAGGCTCCTGGCAGGACCTGTGGCCCCATGGAGAGAGGAGCCCACGCTGGAGCAGGTTTGCTGGCAGGACTTGTGACCCCATGGAAGGGACCCATGCTGGAGCAGTCCGTTCCTGAAGGACTGCACCCTGGGGAAGGGACCCATGCTGGAGCAGTTCGTGAAGAACTGCAGCCCATGGGAAGGACTCACGTTGGAGAACTTTGTGGAGGACTGTCTCCTGTGGGAGGGACCCTATGCTGAAACGGGGGAAGGGTGTGAGGAGCCCTCCCCCTGAGGAGGAAGGAGCAGCAGAGACGTGTGATGAACTGACCTCAACCCCCATCCCCTGTCCCCCTGTGCTGCTGAGGGGGAGGAGGGAGAGAAAATTGGGAGTGAAGTTGAGCCTGGGAAGAAGGGAGGGGTGGGGGGAAGGTGTTTTTAAGATTTGGTTTTATTTTCTCATTATCCTGCTCTGATTTGATTGGCAATAAATTAAATTAATTTTTTTCCCCATGTCAAGTCTGTTTTGCCCATGATGGTAATTGCTGAGTGATCTCCCTGTCCTTATCTTGACTCACGAGCCTTTCGTTATATTTTCTCTCCCCTGTCCAGTTGAGGAGGAGGAGCGACAGAGTGGCTTTGGTGGGCACCTGGCATCCAGCCAGGGTCAACTCACCACACTCAGCCTCTTTCCTATAGTTGGGGGTGGAGGGCCTGTGGGCAGCTGTCTGCATACCATGCTGCAGTGTTAAAAACCATAGTGTCTGATGACTGTTTCTTTACTCTCCCAGATGCTGTTAGTCCCTACAAGGCTAGAAGCTGAGCATTTCTTTCCCCTTTCTCTCTGAGCGCCCTCCCTTCCCATCCCCCCATGCACAGATGTGTGTATCCGTCTCCTTTGCACAAGTGGTAAGCTCCAGCTTGGTGAAACTGGGGCAGATCCGATACCCTTTGACTCATGTGTACCACGCAGCTTCCCGTGGCCACCACCAAAGCACACAAACAGCAACTCTGGGTTACAGCAAAGGCTCCTTTGCTCCAAGGAATTCTTTTCCCACAGCAGATGTTACAGAGTGGTTGGGAAGGGAGTGTAAGAAAGAGGGTGAGGACAGAGGTGTGTCCCCCCCCCCAACCTGTGCATCTCGACTGCACCCAGCAGTCATGGATTAGCTTCTCCCATTGAGTCTCAAGTGGTAATCACTTGCCTGCCAGGCTTGGGCTTATTGGAGAACTGAGGTTGAATTGGATTGCATTCAGTGATGTTCTTGAGACAAAAACAGACATGGACTGAAAGTGTCTTCTCTTCCTTCTGTGGGGAAGCAGAGACTTCCAGGCTCAACCCTCAAGTAGTCATCAGAAATGACACTAGGAAGGGCTCTGAGCGCCTGCAGATGCCTGAATGCAGATGATATCGGTGCTGTGACACCCTGCGTGTCTTCAGCTTCTCTGCAGCATGAGGGGCACAGGTAGGAGGCAAGCCCTGGAGGGACTGCGCCGGCACAGGCGCTGCTAGCAGGATGCTCTGCGTACAGGAGGTAAATAGGCTTTGGCAGCCTCCCAGACTGTCTTGCTGGTGTACACTACCCCTTTGCAAGGCAAGCAAGCTCATTTTGTCATACTTGTCCCTCTGTTAGACAGTGTTAATTTCCAGGCTAATTTCTGAGGCTGGTACACTCCCCCACAGCAGCGCTCTCCAGGCTCTGGCTCTTCTGAGGATGGGGATGAGCCTAGGGCTCTGCCTATCTTTTCTGATCTCTCTCCACCTAGCCCTTGGGCTCTGCCCGGTGTGGTCCATGCCCAGCCTGGGTCTGGGTGCTGCGTCAGCGCCTGTCTGCCCCACGTGTGAGCATGACAGGGCCACATCTGGCAGGCCAAAGTGCACAAGGGAGCCTGCAGGGAAGAAAAAAAGGGGCCGAATGCTCACCCCCACACCTCAGAGGGCTTGGAAAGGAAAGGACGAGTTGCAGAGGATGGGCATCCCGCAGGTGCTTGCAATGGGCTCTGCGGGCACAGCGAGTCCAAGGAGGAGCAAGAGGGTTTGCCTGCGGGACTGCTCACCAGCATAGTCCTTGCGCCCGAAGGGCAGATGTTGCCACTGACACATGTGCAGTCTTTGCAGAAGCATGTTTCAGCCATCTGCCCTTGCCTGATGCCACATTGGAAATCACGCCAGATGACAGCAGCATCCCGCCACCCCCACCTAGCAGACACTGACAGGAGGACCGAGGAAGCCCTGGAGCAAAACTGCGCCTCTGCCAGGCCCTTTTCATGTGAAAAAAAGAAAAGGGAAAAGATGCTGACATCTCTGGCAAAGGATTAGGGCTGATAAATGCCCAGGTTTAAGAGAAGTGATTCACTGGTCTCCTGATGAAAGTGTGCAGCCAAGTCAGAAATGTGTGGCTGTTGTGCCAGCTCAGTCCAAGGGATCCCTTCACACATGCTTCCAGCCAGGGAGCCTTACACAACACCTATTTACTTGTACTTCAGTGAACCATCCATAATTAAGGGAAAGGCTGAATCAATCCTAAGTGCCTGTCAACAATAATTAGTATAATGCTGAATATGCCTGAAGGGTGCAGAAGCTTCACCTTTTAATAAAAAAAAAAAAAATCAGAAACTTTAAACAAAGACTAATTCTCCTTTGTGCTACAGTAAGTCTGCACTGCATTACACCTCTAAAACAGCAACCATGAGATGTGGCCTTTTTAAACATAGTGTTACCCCATGCTTCTATAAGGAAGCACCATACAAGGCCAAAAAAAGCTCTAGAGAGGTTCATTCATGGTTGTATCAGCAGCAAATGCTTTGCTACACGAAGGGCACTAAAAGCTTTGGTGTGAGGCTCAGGGAGGGCTGGGAGCAAGGCATACCATTGCAACCACCCCCGCTGGCAGACTGTCAGTGTTTGTAGGAAGACACTGTCCCAGATATCTCCCAAAATTTGCACCTGTGTCAGCAGGTTGCATGCGGAGAATTTCTCTTTCCCTCCTCGTTTCCTGCCCAGCAGGTTACCATGTCCTGTGCTGCTGGTGGGTTTTGCATCACTGTGGGGACTGTAACAGGTATGGAAGCACTTACAAAAAGGAAAAGCAACAAGCCCCCTTTGAACTGAAGGTCAAGACTGGGGCAGTCTGGGAGACGTCAGCTGTGCGATGAGCACCTGCAGCCCCCTCAGCTCCTGGAGCCGAACCAGGGCTGTCTCCAACGGAGGGGGTTTCATTTCCTCAAACTGCTTCTTGCTTGAGGTCAGGCCCCACAAACCTCTTTTCAAGCAACGATTGTTCACATTTCTGCTGTGACTCTAAGCTGGAAGGATCCCCATCGATGAATAAACTTTGTACAGGCATGATCTTGGGCCCTGAAATGCAAAATGAAACACTGGAAATGCCTTCACAGTTAGTTCTCACATGCCTGAAAGAATTGCTGCTCGGTTTGTCAGTCTGGTGGAATTTTATCCCATTTATTTGGCAGGGACTTTATAGTGGTTGAGATGTGTCCTGGTTTAGGCTAGGTGGTGCACACACAATGGTGCACCGGCGGCAATATCGCACCAACCGAGACTCCCTGACCCCCATCCACAAGCTGATTCGTCGACTGGAAAGCCAGGGAGTGATCAGCAAGACTCCCTCACCCTTTAATAGTCCCATATGGCCAGTGCGGAAATCTAATGGAGAATGGAGATTAACAGTGGACTATCGTGGCCTGAATGAAGTCATGCCACCACTGAGTGCTGCCGTGCCGGACATGCTAGAACTTCAGTACGAACTGGAGTCAAAGGCAGCCAAGTGGTATGCCACAACTGATATCGCCAATGCATTTTTCTCAATTCCTTTGGCAGCAGAGTGCAGGCCACAGTTTGCTTTCACTTGGAGGGGCGTCCAGTACACCTGGAATCGACTGCCCCAGGGGTGGAAACACAGCCCCACGCTTTGCCATGGCCTGATCCAGACTGCACTGGAAAAGGGTGGAGCTCCAGAACACCTGCAATACACTGATGACATCATTGCGTGGGGCAACACAGCAGCAGCAGCAGTTTTTGAGAAAGGGGAGAAAATAATCCAAATCCTTCTGAGAGCCAGTTTTGCCATAAAACGAGGTAAGGTCAAAGGACCTGCACAGGAGATCCAGTTCCTAGGAATAAAATGGCAAGATGGACGTCATCAGATCCCGATGGATGTGATCAACAAAATAACAGCTATGTCTCCACCAACTAGCAAAAAGGAGACCCAAGCTTTCTTAGGTGTTGTGGGTTTTTGGAGAATGCATATTCCAAATTACAGTTTTATTGTAAGCCCTCTCTATCACGTGACCCACAAGAAGAATGATTTCTCATGGGGCCCTGAGCAACGACAAGCCTTTGAACAAATTAAACAGGAGATGATAGTTCATGCAGTAGCCCTTGGATCAGTCCAGGCAATACAAGATGTTAAAAATGTGCTCTACACCACAGCCGGGGAGAACGGCCCTACCTGGAGCCTCTGGCAGAAAGCACCAGGGGAGACTCGAGGTCGACCCCTGGGGTTTTGGAGCCGGGGATACAGAGGATCTGAGGCCCACTACACTCCAACCGAAAAAGAGATTTTGGCAGCATATGAAGGGGTTCGAGCTGCTTCGGAGGTGGTTGGTACTGAAGCACAGCTCCTCCTGGCACCCCGACTGCCGGTGCTGAGCTGGATGTTCAAAGGGAGAGTCCCCTCTACACATCATGCCACCGATGCCACATGGAGTAAGTGGGTCGCACTGATCACACAACGAGCTCGAATAGGAAATCCCAGTCGCCCAGGAATCTTGGAAGTGATCACGGACTGGCCAGAAGGCAGAGATTTCAGAATGTCGACAGAGGAAGAGGTGGCACATGCTGAAGAGGCCCCACCATACAATAAACTGCCAGAAGATGAGAAGCCGTATGCCCTGTTCACTGATGGGTCCTGTCGTATTGTGGGAAAGCATCGAAGGTGGAAAGCTGCTGTGTGGAGTCCTACATGACGAGTTGCAGAAGCCACTGAAGGACAAGGTGAATTCAGTCAGTTTGCAGAGGTGAAAGCCATCCAGCTGGCTTTAGATATTGCTGAGCGAGAAAAGTGGCCAAAGCTCTACCTCTATACTGACTCATGGATGGTGGCAAATGCCCTGTGGGGGTGGTTACAGCAATGGAAGCAGAGCAACTGGCAGCGCAGAGGCAAACCCATCCGGGCTGCCCAATTGTGGCCAAGATATTGCTGCACGGCGAGAGAAGCTGGTTGTAAAAGTATGCCACATAGATGCCCATGTACCTAACACTTGGGCCACTGAGGAACATCAAAACAACCAGCAGGTGGATCAGGCTGCTAGGATTGAAGTGGCGCAGGTGGATCTGGACTGGCAACATAAGGGTGAACTATTCCTAGCTGGGTGGGCCCATGACACCTCAGGCCACCAAGGAAGAGATGCAACATATAGATGGGCTCGTGATCGAGGCATGGTCTTGATCATAGACACTATCGCACAGGTTATCCATGAGTGTGAAACATGTGCTGCAATCAAGCAAGCCAAGCAGTCAAAGCCTCCTTGGTATGGAGGACGACGGCTGAAATATCAATATGGGGAGGCCTGGCAGACTGATTATATCACACTCCCACAGACCCGCCAAGGCAAGCGCCATGTCCTCACAATGGTGGAAGCAACCACTGGGTGGCTGGAAACATATCCTGTGCCCCATGCCACTTCCCGGAACACTATCCTGGGCCTTGAGAAGCAAGTCTTATGGCGACATGGCACCCCAGAAAGAATTGAGTCAGACAATGGGACTCATTTCCGAAACAACCTCCTAGACCCCTGGGCCAAAGAGCATGGCGTTGAGTGGGTGTATCACATCCCCTATCATGCACCAGCCTCCGGGAAAACCGAACGGTACAATGGACTGCTGAAAACTACACTGAGAGCAATGGGTGGTGGAACCTTCAAACATTGGGGTAAACCTTTAGCAAAAGCCACCTGGTTAGTTAACACTAGAGGATCTACCAATTGAGCTGGCCCTACCCAATCAAAACCTTTAAATTCTGTAGAAGGAGATAAAGTTCCTGTGGTGCATGTAAAAAACATGCTGGGGAAGACAGTCTGGGTTATTCCTGCCTTGGGCAAAGGCAAACCCATTCGTGGGATTGCTTTCGCTCAAGGACCTGGATGCACTCGGTGGGTAATGCAGGGGGATGGAGAAGTCTGATGTGTACCTGATGATGTGTAGATTAGATTTTAGGTGAAAATAGCCAATAGTTTGAACTGTATGATGTTAATTGCTATAATATATTGTATATAATCATTTATATAATGTATATTGGGAGGGGTAGAGCCAGAATAGTTGATCCAAACTGGCCAAAGAGAGTATTCCATACCATAGACGTCATGCCCACTATAAGTGAGCGTTGGCCGGTGGGCCACTTCCCTTAAGCTTCCCTTCTGGTTGCTTTTTGCTCCCTGCTTTTCTTTTTTTTTTTAGTTCATTCGGACCTTTTCATTCATTTGTTCGGCTGTTTGTTCCCTCGCCTGCTCTCTCTTCAACTTGCTGTTCTGGGATAGCTGGGGGGGAATACCCCTGCTCCCTGGCTGCTGCTCGGGACGGGCTGTATTGGTCGTCGGGTGGTGAGAAATTGTGCATCGTTCGTTTTATATATTCTATTATCATTATATATTATTATTATTATTATTTTTATTATTATATTATCTTTGTCTTTGCTGTCCTGGTGAACTGCTTTTCTCTCAACCCGCGAGTTTTCTTTTCTCTCCGATTCTCCTCCCCATCCCACCGGGGAGGTGGGGAGTGAGTGAGCATCTGCGTGGTATTTGGTTACCATCTGTGGTTAAACCACAACAAGATGATACAGCTGTTGTGGTCTGTTGGCCTGCTGCACAAGGAGTGCAGAGCAATCATGGTTTAACAGTGAGACCTAATGCCATTTGGGTGTGTTGGGAGGCAGTGCAAACTCACTGTGCCTGCCTGGCAGCACCCCGGTAACTTTGGACATTTGGGTACTTAAAGGTGAATTTGTTGGATGAAGAGAGCTCACAGAGAGGTACATTTCTTATTACATGAAAATTGGTATCTGGTCAGAGTGTTGTCCCTCAAGTGGGGTCGTTTACCCAGTGTGCAAAACACCAATATACACACAGAGTAGAGGTATTTTAATTTAATTCATATTTGCGCAAAGATGGGTGCTAGGTGGCAATTCCACAAAGCTAGCACACCCTGGCCAACATACGGTTAACATTTATACACTTTGAGCAACTGTTATCAGTACTTTCACAGTTATGCTCAGTTACCCTCTTGCCCATTGGTCCTTACAAGTCTTGTCTCTACTTAAAGGCACAGCACACATTTATTTTACTGCACATGCTCTATGGGGAAGGGGCTTCTGTGACTAGGGGGTGACTACAGCCTAAGGGTGTGATTTTTACTGTGTTAATGAGCTAAGTTCACACAGAGTTCTGTTTACCTTCTCCGGAATGCTCATTCAGTTACAAATTCAAGGACTCAAACAAGGATGTGCCATCCTCTGGCCCCTTGATTAGGCTTCCTTATCCTGTTGTTTTGTCTCCCATACTCCCTGCTCCAGGGCATCCTGTCCTCTCCTAAATCGCTCCTTCACTTTTTCATCAGTAACTCGTTCCTTCTTTCACCAGTTTCCCCCCTTTGAGACTATGAGACTTTCTTCTGTGAGTCTCATATGTCTCACTATTTCTTTTCATTAACAGTATATAATTTCCCATAACTTGTCTTACTGTCATATTCTTAATACATCTAAATAAAATACAAGCAATTACAATCATAATTACAACATAGATCATTTCTTGTGACAAGCTTTGCAACCATCCAGTAAGGGAGAATCCTAGTCCATGTAATACTTTATTTAGCCAGCCCATTTCCATTGTGGCTCTAAGATCACGGCTTGATTTTGCTATCTGCTTTATCTTATCCAATTGATCATCTAAGTCTCCAGTAATATTTGGGATGTGCATGCAACAGTTTTTGTCATTCAAATTTAAATATCCACAAACCCCATGTTCATGTAGTAATATTAAGTCTAACGCTAATCTGTTTTGTAAAGTCATTTTAGATGTAGTTTGCAATTGGGCATTTAAATCCTGTAACCCCTTTCTTGTTGCGTTTGCTAGTATTTCTATTTGTCCTGATAGATTATACAACCATATGCGATTTTGAAACGATGTGATTTGAGGGCTAAGAATTGCCTCTAGGAGCCATCCCACTTTTGTTCCAGTAGAAGGATGTCTCCAGGGGTCTATTTCATCTCGTTTTAATTTTCCCCACAATTTAAAACCTAATGGACTTTTCCTCCATAGGGGGCACAAAGTTAACATACCTAAAGTATGTTGGCGTAGTTTACCTGCTAAAGGTAATTGAGTAGTCCAAGTTCCATCACTACTAACCCAGACAGTATGACCCATAGAAGGCATTGTCTTCTCATTACAATCGACAAACTCTTTTTGGATCATCGTTCCAGTCCAAGTATCATTGATATGAGTGGAATATTTTCTACAAAGACATCCTAACTGTACAGCTCTAGCAACTGGGCCTAGTCATTGGATTTCATATTCGTGCTCTCCGATTCCTCTCCAGTCCATTCAATGCACCAAGGTGTACTTTGCATATAATGCCACTCACCTTCTTCCGAGTTGGTCCAGACTCTGGGCAAATTCATTCCCCAGGGGAATAGTTCACATCCCTTTCCTGGTCCTGGTTTTCTACTTCCTCTCAAGTCACTAACGCTTAGGCAAGTGATAGTAGTTCCTCTGCCAATAGCTAAGGCATGATTACCTAAATTTAATGACCCATTTCCACTTTCAATTATTTTCTCAAAGGTTACATTTAAATTCATGGTTAAGATTCCCCAATCTAGAGGATCCGCTGCAGATTTTGGTAAGGGAAGGCATGCAGTTAAGCTGCTAACATTGTGGATTCTCCCGAATGACTGCATGAGTTGTAAGATTAGATTTCCCCTACACATAGTAAAAGTTAAACAGGTGAGTACAATACTTAAAACCTTCATCTTAGTAGAGTTAAATCAAAAGATGTTTTGCCTTATGCATAAACAATAAAATATTAGGTAATAAAATTAACAATACTAAGTACAAGAACAATTGACCTTGTGGACATTCAACTTCTACATAAGCAAGTCCTCCTTCCCAGGTACAATTCATGAGATGTCCTTACTCAATCGAAGCTTGAGGCCTCCGGTCCATGTGGAGGTCCATTTTTCTTGATCTGGTTCTGGTGCTCTTTTCACCCATGTATAGTGAATCCAGGAGTCAATTCCTTCTACTTAAACTGCAGTATATGTCTTTAATAACACAGTATAAGGTCCTTTCCACTTCTCCTTTAGTGGTTCATCTTTCCAGGTCCATATATAAACAATATCTCCAGGTTGGAATGGGTGCACCGGCAAGTCCAATGGAAGAGAAACCTTGTGATTTAGGTACCTGTGCAGCGAGGATAAAGTCTGCGAAAGAGATGATATCAAATATTCTTTGATATTAGCCTGTCCTTTTACATGCATTTGATCACCTTTTCCTGTCATCAAGTTTACAGGATATGGCTTTCCATACAGAATTTCAAAAGGACTCACTTTTTCTCTTACTCTAGGAGTAACCCGAATTCTCATTAATGCTATAGGTAGGATATCTACCCACTTCATTTGCGTTTCCTGACATAGCTTCGAGGTTTGTCTCTTCAAGGTCTGATTCATCCTTTCTACCTTCCCACTTGACTGCGGTCTCCAAGGCGTATGCAGATCCCATTGTATTTGTAGAAACTTAGCGACTCCCTGAATTACTTCAGCTATAAAGTGAGGCCCATTATCTGATGACATCCCTTCTGGGATGCTGAATCTTGGTATAATTTCTTTTAATGAGATTTTAACTACTTCTCTAGCTTGGTTGGTATGGCAAGGGAAGTCCTCTGGCCAGCCAGAGAAAGTATCTACTAATACCAACAAATATTTATATTGGTTACATCTAGGTAACTCTGAAAAGTCTATTTGCCAGTATTCCCCAGGAGTTATTCCTTGCTTCACAATCCCTCCTATCATTTTCTTTTCGATCTTTGGATTATTAGCACAACAGATGGTACATTTTTTTACCACAATGTCTGCTATACTCTGTAATTTAGGCCCCAAAAAGTTTCTTTTCACAGTTAATGCTAGTGCATCTGCTCCAGTATGTGTCTCTTGATGAAAATTTCCATCATTTTCTCAGGGACCAGCAACTGGTTTCAACGGTGTTACCCACCAACCTTGATCATTTTTTGAGCATTCTAATTGCTCTGCTAACTGGTTCTCCTTTTCAGTATATTTTGGTGGTAACAATTCTAACAGTAGAGTGTACTCTTAGCGGTGCTTCCCAGCTCAGGTCGCTCCCCGCCTGGAGCCTGACGCCCAGCCTGCTCCGGAGCAGTGATCCCCCCCTCCCATCCCCCTCTATATAGTGAGCGTGATGGTCACATGGTATAGAATAGACCCCGGCCAACTTCTGGCGAAAATTAACCCTATCCCAGCTGCAACCAGGACAAAACTGTAATTTATATCCTGGGTTGCATGCCACATCACGAGAGATAAGAAGCCTTCATTTCACTAGCTTTCCCTTTTCCTACAGTTTATCAGTAAATCCCATGATCACCGTTCTGTGTAAATAAGTCACCTAAGGAAAATGCTTGTGGCAGAGCCCACGTCTCCAGAGAGGCCACAGCACTCTCAGGCTCACCTCCTCTCTCCAAGTCCCTGTGTGCATCCATCCCAGGGGGGCTCATTGCACGCCCAGACCAGCTACCAACAGCTGCTTTGCTGGGTTCCCACCTCTCCAGGAAGCTTACAAAAGCCAGAAGCCCCCATTTTCCCTGTTCGCCCTAGCACAGTGATACGCCAGTGTAAGGAAGGATGACTGAAGAGCTGCTCCTTGATGTCAGCAATGTTGGGTCTGCCAGCGGGGATGAGAACCAGACAACGTGCAGGTTACCTGCAGGCCGAGTTTTGGATAAAGGGGAGGTGAGGATGAGTTTGTTGCATGAGCCAAGTGGGACACTGGTGAAACAGTTTTCTGGGACCTCTGAAAAGAGCCTGGCCAGGAGGTGCTTATCTTCAGGGCTAGACCCATGTGAGGAGCTGGCCACAGCCGTGACCATGTGGGCAGCGTTGCCCCAGGGCTGGTGATCCAGCCCTGGAGCTGGGCTGTTGACACGGTAGAGCCTTTAACATTTAGACACATTAACCCAAAGCACGTGAGGCATTTTGGAAATCAAGGACGGGTTAAAGCTCTTGCACAGAAACCACCAGCAGGGCTGGAGAACCAGCTCTAGGAAAGAAGTGCATCATCTCAGCAGTGCAAGGCAGCTAGAGTGAGCCTAGAGATCTGCCACAAATCCATAACAATGTCATAGCGGGCAGCTAAGGAGGTTTTGGGGAGTCACAGCAGTGGTCAACCATCCCTGTGCCAGCAGAAACAGGCCCCAAGCTTTGCAGGTGTAGATGTGCCTATGCTAAATCTGGCCGCAATTCCTCCCTGCTTTTACAAACAGGCGATCTCCTGACTAGAATAGAGTTCCTCAATAATTTCTTTCCTAATTGACTAAAAATGAAAAACTTTTTACTTAATGGAAAATATATTTTAAGAGATGTTTATCCCAGAAATCAGATTTAAGCAATACAAGAGATTAGAAACAGAGACTTCATAGGAGGAACTTTTGTGCTGGAATAACTTTTATCAAATAAATGTCCATAAAACATATCAGAGATTGCCAAGCTGAAAACCTTCTAAATGCATGACTACACTGTACCATCCAATATTACATAGCTGGCACATTACAAGAAGCAGGGAGCATCAGATGAAGCTAGTAAGAATCAGATACAAATAAAAATAAGTTTTACCCACACAATGGCTATTTGAACTGTGGAGCTGTTTGCCAAGGGATGATAAAGTTTTCATCTGTCAAAGGGGAAACTGAACAAATTCATAGAAGATAAATCCATTTTGTTACTAAATACATATAAACCATGTCCTGCCCTGTGAGTCCCTGGGTTGAAAATGGTTGAAAATTGGGGAAAAACAACAGGAGAGTATTGAGGAGAGTGACTTTGGCTACACATGAAGATGACATATTGGGACCGGTGGCTCGTCAGCATCACCTAGCTCAATGATTCTGGTGTTTTTAGGCGGTACTTTAGGCTGTGGTATTGCAGCTTGGTGGACAGGAGGTGCCAGAAGTGCTGAGTTAATAAGCATTATCATTGCACAGGGCTGTGTGGAGCAGCTGCAGCCTGCTTGCCCCAGCCCCCTGAGTAATTATGTCACATGCACATTTACGTAGGAGAGGAAGAGGATTCACCAGCAAACACGCACAGACCATTTCTGAGAAGCACATCATGTATAGGAACCAAAGAACCTGTTCCAGTTAAACAAGTAAAAACATCTTTACCGAACATCACAGTTCCCACAGATCCCACAACTGAAGCTCATGTCCACACCAAGCGTTTTCTTCTACTCTTGTTGTTGTCACCTCTGCTGCCCTCAGTGAAACACAGTGAGCCTCTGCTGTTGTAACTTGCAAAGGCTTGACTTTCTTGTGGTTTAAGTCTCAATATTCACATACTTTTTGGCAATGGTTTGCACTGCAGTTCTGTTTTGTTTCATCAACTGACTTGTAAAAAGGAAAGCATCCTCTAACAGGCATCCCTGGAAAAGGCATGGACATAGGACCACATGGCCAAATTACAGGGAGGTGGTTAAACACAGCCCCTAGACTGAGTCCAGGGACCAACTGCAGCTACAGGTATAAAAGATTTTCAGCTGGCATAATGACAATAGCATTATTGGGGAAAATAATGGAAATTACATTATGTAGAAAAGAAACATCTAATGAGTTGCCAAGAGACTTGCAGGCAACCAACTGATACCTTTTGCATTTCTGGACAGATGCTGCCATGGAATAACCCATCCCTTTATCACTTCTGTACCAATCTGACCACAGTTCTGAATATTTCCCCAATATGTGATATGGGGTATCAGTGACCATAACTCTTGAGCTACGGACGTTTGGCAAAACCAAGAATGTAGTTAGCTAAAAAAAGGTTAATGGTATACAAACTCACTAAACTATGAAGTACAATTCTTAGTTGCATAATGATGCGGGCCAGCTCAATGTTGTTTTAATCTTAAAATAACAGAGCATCTAAGGTCTTGCATTTTTTTCAGCACCACAGGGAGCATAGGGAGGCTATTCGAACTGTGAGCTAAAATGGAGGGGATAGGTGACAAACAACAGTTTTGACAAATCCAAGACTAAATGTTGCCTTTTCTTCCCTCCTCACCAGAATGTGATATTTTGACAGCTGAATGTGTCTTGCTCTCCCAAGAGATGCAAAGATACAGACTGGGCCTTGACATCATCACTTGTATCAACAAAAAGCAATAAACAGCTGCACACAAAGTCTGCTGCGGCTATTGTAACTAAAGTGCTCCTTTACAGATAATAGTGAAACTCAAAGTATAGACTAAAATCACAGTGGAAATGGAGGCTGCAGATTTCAGTCTATTCAGAGACTTGGTTCTTGATTGCACAGCTTAGTGTGCAAGGTCTGCCCTTGGCAGAGCAGCCTCGCATCTCCCTCCCTCCTGAGGTATTGCAATTTTCCTATTATTTCTCAAAAAAAGCTTAATATAGGCTTCATCCCTGCAGGAGTGCTCACTCCCCCCAGCAGCCCACAAGCAGAGCTGCGTGCCTTGCCAATGGCCCCATGAAGACGGCTTTTCTGAGCCTGGAAGAAAAGTTGTTGTGGAGAAATCTACTCCCTTGGAGAAGAGGAGGAATTTGGAGATAACACCAGAGGAGGATATAAACAATGGACACCCAGCGGACTCGCACACACAGAGGGAAATCCCCTTACACAATAGAAAAATGTATAAGGCACATTAAAATGCCCACTCAGGTTTGACAACACAATAGACAGTCTCCTATTCTTTATCCTTTAGAGTCAAGTACGAAACAAAGGCCTATTTTTTTAAGATTAAGACCAGAGACACTGGGATTATATGAGAGATTTGACAAAGTGTATAATGGACAGACTCAGCATGCAAATGGGTTTGGATGGGTGCCAAAGGCTCAGGTCACAAAAACTACATTGTTTCTTCTTTTTTCCCTTTTAAAGTCTTTATAAATAAGCATTGCCAGGCACAAGATATTTTTCTTCTTATTTTAGATATTACAACAATTTTTTAAACTTGGGAAGTACTCCAGATTCAACTTTTGCATGACAATCAGAAGTTTGAAGTTAAATATGCTAACACTTCTGCTATTTGGGGTAAGGCAGAATACTTCTTGGTATTAAGTTTAGTGACACGAAGAGCAGCAAGTTCATCCAGCTTCCAGAGTGCCTTCTGGCATTAGCATACAATGTGCTAAATGTGTGTACACACACACACACACACATCCCCTCCCTAAATGCATATTATTAACCTTGGCAGCTCCTGCAATGAGATATACTTGTGCTTTGCCACCGCAAAGGTAACGTTCACATTTATGCTAACAAATGGAATTAATTCAGTTGTCTCACTCTGTTCACCTCAGGATTGGGATAAGGAGAGAAGAATTGAACATGCATCATCTAGAGGAAAATTCACAAAGCTCCAGGACTCTGCCATAGCCAGCGAATTTTTGGTGTGCTCCCTGCAACACTCTGGTTGCTCGCAAGCAAACAACACTGCACTTGCAGGTGAGGTTGGAAGTACAGGTTTGCTTCTGAACATACTAAAGAAAAAAAAAATAAAAATTAGCAATCTTTTTTGAAGGCACAAACATATGACTCCGTGGGTAAATGGCAGCAATGAAACTGTGGGCACAGCCTCCCTGGCAGCCCTGCTATTCACAGGGGATTCCCTGCACCCGTTATGGTGTTTCCCCAGCCCAGACATAGGCCACTCCATTAGCCACATTAGGGACCTCTCTGGCTTAAAACCAAAATGAAGCAAAATAAAGGAAAAAAACTCAAACCCAACAACAAAAAGGCAAGATCTGTTCCCCTACTCAGTTCCTGGTGTCAGCCTGAAGCTGCCATGCAGGCAGAGCTGAGGCAGTGAGGTATGGAGATGAGCACCAGGGGACGGGGAGACACAAGAAAAGGGGGGATCCTTTGACCTTTTAGTACCACCAAGTACTCTGCATCATGAAACTGCAGATGAAACTCTGCTTGAAAAACACCAGGTTGTACAAGCAGAACAATAAACATGGCATTTCCAATGGGGCACTCATGATGATGCCATCCATGATAGAGTCATCTTTTTTTCTAGCAAAAAGTGAGGCCATTATGTATGTCACACCAAGCAGGTCCAAGAAGAAACAGAACCTGTAAAAATTTCTTTAAATACATTATTTGAATTTGCATGAGAAATAACACCCAAGAGATCACTAGTGTGTGAGGATTTGCCTCTGGTAGGAAAAGTATTAGTAGATTTTGTAATGGACGTAATCTTATTAAAAAATGGAAAGACTAACATTCACATAAGGCAAAATTTAAAAAAAGCAGCACTTCTGACAGGAGGATTATGGATCTATTTGTAGCCTCAATTAATTGTGTGGTATTGGCAAGCCCTTTGGGTAACACTACAGCAGCCGAAACTTGATGTTTCAACTTCCAGCGTGACTGAAAACCTCACAAAATAGTTTTTTGCCCAGTGTTGGCTAACATTTTCAGTGCAGGGAGTCCTCTTTGTTTTTCAATTTGTATACTCATCTACTTCAAAATCATTAATGATTATTTAATTTCCTGTGGCTATATTTAAAACCACAAAGTTCTTGCTCACACAAAAATCTCCTAGTCAAGAACTTAACTCTGTATTAATTCAGCATTACCAGGAAAGATCAGCCTCTTGGCTGATTTCAGCCCTTGGTTACACCCAAGGAGTGGATGTCCTGGCTTGTCTGGAACACAATCATATTTCCTATCATCACAAATGTCTATCAGGCAGTCATTTATCACCACAAAACCAAAAACAGGTGTTACAAAACACCTGCTATGCTTCAGTCAGAAATAAATGAGGGAAGAAACAAGAAGAGTCAGCAGATAAACACCAGGCTCCGAGTCTGATGTCACAGGCAGGATTTTGGGTTCTTTGATCATGGGTTGGTTTACATGACACCAGGCCTGCTAGCAACAGATGAGGTAAATCTGTCCCAAAGGGGGAAAAGGATCTTTGCACAAGAGTTAGCAGGGCTCATTGAAAGAGCTTTAAACTAAATTTGAAGGGGGAAGGAGACAAAACCAGGCTCGCTAGAGATAAGCCTGGGGGTCGCACACCAATGTATGAGGGACGGTGTGCTAGCAAGGTCCTTCGGTCTGCCATCTCAGTGGAGGTAGGGGATGGAGATCCATGCGGCAGTGTCGTGGTTTAGCCCCAGCCGGAGGCTGAGCCACGCGGTCGCTCGCTCACCCCCCACCTCCCGGTGGGACGGGGAGAGAATCGGGACAAAGAAAGGCAAAAACTCGTGGGTTAACAACAACAGTTTAACCGAACAACAAAGGGGAAGAGAACAAAGAAACGAGAAACCCCAACAATAACAACAACAGCGTGTACTTAGCGGTGCTTTCCAGACAGGTCGCTCCCGCCCGCAGCCCGATGCCCAGCCCGCTCCCGAGCAGCGATCCCCGCCCCTCCAGTCGACCCCCCTCTAAATAGTGAGCGTGATGGTCACATGGTATAGAATAGACCCCGGCCAGCTTCTGGTGAAAATTGACCCTATCCCAGCCGCAACCAGGACATTATCCACCCCTTGTTCTATACCATGTAGGTCACACTCAGATCCTACACTTTCCAATTAATCACCACCACTTCTCCTGTTATATATATATATATATATATAGATACACACACAGACATCATTCCCTTAGTCTATGGACCATCCCTTTGAAGTGTCCATTGAGTTCATTTAGTCCATGACTTTAGGCTCCATCTGTCAGAATAGTCTCTTGGGGCAGGAGAGATGATGTGGAGTTTGCTCAGTCGGCGAAACAGGGCTGGGTCTCGGTGTGATGCGGCAGGTGACACTGGACGCAGTGGGAGGATGGTGTGTAGTGTTGAATTGTTGCACGTTGCATCTGGAGCTTGCAGTTGGGGTATCTGGCTCAGATGCTGTATCATGTCCACGGTCTGTGGGTTGAAGATGTCGATCTCTTGAGGAAGTTGATGGGCGCCAGTTGCTAAAGCCAGTTCTGCTTCCATTACTGCTGCACTTTGCTCAGTTTTGTCAATAGTTCATTCTTTATTAATTTGGGGAATTCTTGCTATAATATCATTGATTTGGCATATAGCAACTATCATAGAGATGACATGCAGTGACAGGGTTATATAGCAATTAACATCATACAGTTTAATTCATTGGCTATTCTCACCCAAAATCAAATCCCCTCGAGGTACACATCGGACTTCCCCATCCTTTCGCATCACCCACCAAGTGCACCCAGGTCCTTGAGCAAAAACAATCCCACGGATGGGTTTGCCTTTGCCTGAGGCAGGAGTAACCCAGACTGTCTTCCCTAACATATTCTTCATGTGCACTACAGGAACTTTATCCCCTTCTACAGTATGTAAAGGCTTTGATTGGGCAGGGCCAGCTCAATTGGTAGATCCTCTAGTGTTAACTAACCAGGTGGCTTTTGCTAAATGTGTATCCCAATGTTTGAAGGTCCCACCACCCATTGCTCTCAGGGTAGTTTTCAGTAGTCCACTGTATCGTTCAATTTTCCCAGAGGCTGGTGCACGATAGGGGATGTGATACACCCACTCAATGCCATGCTCTTTGGCCCAGGTGTCTATGAGGTTGTTTCGGAAATGAGTCCCATTGTCTGACTCAATCCTTTCTGGGGTGCCATGTCGCCATAAAACTTGCTTCTCAAGGCCCAGGATAGTATTCCGGGAAGTGGCATGGGGCACGAGATATGTTTCCAGCCACCCGGTGGTTGCTTCCACCATTGTGAGGACATGGCGCTTGCCTTGGCGGGTCTGTGGGAGTGTGATATAATCAATCTGCCAGGCCTCCCCATATTGATATTTCAGCCATCGTCCTCCATACCAAGGAGGCTTTGACTGCTTGGCTTGCTTGATTGCAGCACATGTTTCACACTCATGGATAACCTGTGCGATAGTGTCTATGGTGAAGTCCACCCCTCAATCACGAGCCCATCTATGTGTTGCATCTCTTCCCTGATGGCCTGAGGTGTCTTGGGCCCACCCAGCTAGGAATAATTCACCCTTATGTTGCCAGTCCAGATCCACCTGTGCCACTTCAATACTAGCAGCCTGACCCACCTGCTGGTTGTTTTGATGTTCCTCAGTGGCCCCACTCTTAGGTACGTGGGCATCTACGTGGCGTACTTTTATAACCAGCTTCTCTAGCCGGGCAGCAATATCTTGCCACAATTTGGCATCCCTAATAGGTTTGCCTCTGCGCTGCCAGTTGCTCTGCTTCCATTGCTGTAACCACCCCCACAGGGCATTTGCCACCATCCATGAGTCAGTATAGAGGTAGAGCACTGGCCATTTCTCTCGCTCAGCAATATCTAAAGCCAGCTGGATGGCTTTCACCTCTGCAAACTGACTCGATTCACCTTGTCCTTCAGTGGCTTCTGCAACTCGTCATGTAGGACTCCACACAGCAGCTTTCCACCTTCAGTCATTTCCCACAATACGACAGGACCCATCAGTGAACAAGGCATATTCCTTCTCATTTTCTGGTAGTTCATTATATGGTGGGGCCTCTTCAGCACGTGTCACCTCCTCCTCTATCGACATTCCAAAATCTTTCCCTTCTGGCCAGTCCGTGATCACTTCCAAGATTCCTGGGCGACTGGGATTTCCTATTTGAGCTTGTTGTGTGATCAGCGTGACCCACTTACTCCATGTGGCATCGGTGGCATGATGTGTAGAGGGGACCCTCCCTTTGAACATCCAGCCCAGCACCGGCAGTCGGGGTGCCAGGAGGAGCTGTGCTTCAGTACCAACCACCTCCGAAGCAGCTCGAACCCCTTCATATGCTGCCAAAATCTCTTTTTCGGTTGGAGTGTAGTGGGCCTCAGATCCTCTGTATCCCCGGCTCCAAAACCCCAGGGGTCGACCTCGAGTCTCCCCTGGTGCTTTCTGCCAGAGCCTCCAGGTAGGGCCGTTCTCCCCGGCTGCGGTGTAGAGCACATTTTTAACATCTTGCCCTGCCCGGACTGGCCCAAGGGCTACTGCATGAACTATCTCCTGTTTAATTTGTTCAAAGGCTTGTCGTTGCTCAGGGCCCCATGAGAAATCATTCTTCTTTCGGGTCACGTGATAGAGAGAGCTTACAATAAAACTGTAATTTGGAATATGCATTCTCCAAAAACCCACAACGCCTAAGAAAGCTTGGGTCTCCTTTTTGTTAGTTGGTGGAGACATAGCTGTTATTTTGTTGATCACATCCATCGGGATCTGATGACGTCCGTCTTGCCATTTTATTCCTAGGAACTGGATCTCCTGCACAGGTCCTTTGACCTTCCGTCGTTTTATGGCAAAACCGGCTCTCAGAAGGATTTGGATTCTTTTCTGTCCTTTCTCAAAAACTTCTGCTGCTGTGTTGCCCCATACAATGATGTCATCAATGTATTGCAGGTGTTCTGGAGCTCCACCCTTTTCCAGTGCAGTCTGGATCAGTCCATGGCAAAGGGTGGGGCTGTGTTTCCACCCCTGGGGCAGTCGATTCCAGGTGTATTGGATGCCCCTCCAAGTGAAAGCAAATTGTGGCCTGCACTCTGCTGCCAAAGGGATTGAGAAAAATGCATTGGCGATGTCAATGGTAGCATACCACTTGGCTGCCTTTGACTCCAGTTCGTACTGAAGTTCTAGCATGTCCGGCACGGCAGCACTCAGTGGCGGTGTGACTTCCTTCAGGCCACGATAGTCCACTGTTAATCTCCACTCTCCATTAGATTTCCGCACTGGCCGTACGGGACTATTAAAGGGTGAGCGAGTCTTGCTGATCACTCCCTGGCTTTCCAGTTGACAAATCAGTTTGTGGATGGGGGTCAGGGAATCTCGGTTAGTGCGATATTGCTGCCAGTGCACCGTTGTGGTAGCAATTGGTACCTGTTGCTCTTTGACCCTCAGCAAGCCCACAACGGAAGGATCCTCTGAAAGACCTGGCAAGGTGGACAGCTGCTTAATGTCCTCTGTCTCCACGGCAGCTATACCAAAAGCCCACCGGTACCCTTTTGGGTCCTCGAAATACCCTCTCCTGAGGTAGTCTATGCCAAGGATGCACGGAGCCTCTGGGCCAGTCACAATGGGGTGCCTTTGCCACTTGTTCCCAGTTAGGCTCACTTCGGCCTCCAATAAAGTGAACTCTTGGGACCCCCCTGTTACTCCAGAAATAGAAATGCATTCGGCCCCTCTATAGTTCGATGGCATTAGGGTGCACTGGGCACCAGTGTCCTCTAGAGCCTTGTACTTCTGGGGGGCTGATGTGCCAGGCCATCGAATCTACACAGTCCAGTAAACTCGGTTGTCCCTCTCCTCCACCTGGCTGGAGGCAGGGCCCCTCTAATTCTGATTATAATACCCGCTATCAACCAATGGGTTTGTGTGGGACACATGGGGTCGAATCTCATCCCTGTTACTCATTTCTTGTAAGTACGAATCAGAAGCCCTTCTACCCCATCTGGGGAACTGCCCACTGGAGACCGGAGCAGCAATTTTCCTGGAAGAACCCTTATTTGTAGCTGTTTTCTTTTTCAACTCACGTACCCTTGCCTCTAGGGTTGAGGTGGGTTTTCCATCCCACTTCCTCATGTCCTCTCCATGGTCACGGAGGTAAAAACCACAGGGTACCTCACCGCGTGTACCGTCTCTCTTGAGCAGGGGAAAATTTTCTCCTAATAGCTGAGATACTGGTCTGTACAGGTGGCAAGTAGGACCTATCCTCTTTGAGTTGCCGAAACTCCCGGCACATTCTTTCGGCCAGTTTTTGCACAGCCGAGACACAGGCCCGTAAGGAGGAAGAGATATTGTCCTCATACTGTCGGAGTTGGTTAGCCACTGCACGCACCGGTGGTGCCTCATCATCTTTCCAACCCATTGTTGCCAATGAGTTGGCATACAATGATGGTACACTCTGTACAAACTTCTGCCACATGGGCTGGGTACATTGAACCTCATCTGGATCTACAGGTGTCTGCGGGTCATCCGGGTCATCCAGGTCATGATAAATCAATTCCCGCACAGCTAATTCCCTCAGAAACTGAATACCTCCCTCCATAGTGATCCACTTCTTTGGGTGGCATACAATATCTTCCTTTAAGAAATACCTGTCCCTCACACCTGACAGTGTGAGTTGGGGCAGCAGCGGTGGCCGCGGAGAGGGGTGGAGCAGCGGCGACGGGGGCTGGGACAGCCGCAACGCCCGTTACAAGGGTTGGGACGGCCGCGGTGCCCGTAGCAAGGGGTGGGGCAACCGCGATACCCGTGGCGGGGGGTGCCACAGCCACGGCGGGGGCTGGAGCAGCCGCGATGCCCATAGAAGGGGGTGGAGCGGCCGCGGCGGGGGCTGGCACAGCCGCAGCGGCCGGAGCAGGGGGTAGAGCGGCCGCGTTACCCACGGCGGGGGGTGGAGCAGCTGCAGCGCCCATGGCGGGGGCTGGCGCGGCCGCGGGGGCCCTGGCAGGACCTGGGGCGGCCGCGGTACCTGCGGCGGGGGCTGGGGCGGGGGCTGGCGCGGTGCCCGCGTGGCGAGGAGCGGAGCAGCGCCGGTGCCCATACCGGAGGGTGGGGCGGCCGCGGCGCCCGTGGCGGGGGACGGCGCGGCCGCGGGGGCTGTAGCAGGGAAATGGGGTGACCCTGCGCCTACGTCTGCACCGGTTTCTGACCTTAAGCAAGATATGACACAAATGTATTCCTACTGATAGGAGTAGCAATCCGGTCCGAACATCCCAGAGGTATTCAAAGTTTTCAGAAACTCCCGTAACTAACCAGGAGGGCAACGAGAAATCAAAGGAAGGCATTTTTACCCAGGAGGGGAAAGGGAAAGCAAAGGAGGAAGTTTCCCCCTGGTGACCCCCCGGGAAGGGGAAAATAAAGGAATAATTACTGATAGTCCCCACCAGATTGCTCCCGAAGTATGGAGCTGTAACCGTTGGTGCCGCTTCGTTCTGCACATTGCCCTCCCCCATCGTATATAAATACAGGTAGTAAACTGGTCTAAACACCAATTATTTTACAACGCCATAAGACAGTGCTAAACCACACCCCGAAGCAATAATCTTAATCCAAAACCCAGTGGTGATAAACCATGCATAAACACTGACAAACAGCATACAGTAAGGTGATACATGATACAGCTCTGAGAAGCACTCTGTAAACAATTCAAACAACATTGTGACCAGTGACAATTAAAGTAATACAATGGATGCTTATAACAAATTGTTTTAACACACTCTGGTCAAATCTGTTGTTATCTCAACCCTTTGAGCCTGACCGGGGGCTTTAAACCCTGGACCCTCAATCTGATGCTCTCTCAGCTGAGCTAGCTGGACCCCTCTCGAGCCCCACGTTGGGCGCCAAAAAGGACTGTCGTGGTTTAACCCCAAATCGTAACCCAATACCACGCAGCCGCTCGCTCACTCCCCCACTCCCCGGTGGGGTGGGGAGGAGAACTGGGGAGAAAGGAAAACTCATGGGTTGAGATAAAAACAGCTCACCAGGACAGCAAAGGAAAGATATAACAATATATTAATAATGATAATAATATATATAAGGATAATAGATTATATAAAACAAACGATGCACAATTTCTCACCACCCGACGACCGATACAGCCCGTCCCGAGCAGCAGTCAGGGAGCAGGGGTATTCCCCCCCAGCTATCCCAGAACAGCAAGTTCAGAGAGAGCAGGTGAGGGAACAAACAGCCGAACGAACGAACAAAAAACAAAAAGGAAAAATCAGGGAAACAAAAAGCAACCCGAAGGGAAGCTTAAAGATTAAGGCATGTGTCTCTACAGCAACTCTGCTGACAGACTTCCTGGGTGGCCCCTTCTTAACAGCTGTCTTCTCTCTCAGTTCGCGTACACGGGCTTCCAGCTTAAAGGTGGGTTCACCGTCCCACTTCCTCATGTCCTCCCCCTGGTCACGCAGGAAGAACCAGAGTGCTCCACGCGGCGTGCGCCTGGGGCTCCCTTTCCCTCCGACCGAGGCAGGAGAGGACTGATTTCTTGGGGCACCCCTGATAGCCAAGGCACTGGCCCGTAGGGATGAGGCGGTATAGAGATTTTCTTCAAAGTTTTGGATCCAAGACGACACTCTCTCCACAGTTGGTGTATCAATATCTGCGCAGTACATCGCTGCCAGGCTGTTAGAATATGACGCTGGGGCACTCTGAATCACCTTTCTCCACATAGCCCATGTGCACAGGACATCGTCTGGATCTTTGGAGACCTCATCATTGTCTAGATCCCTGTAGATGACTTCCAGTACCGCTAATTCTCTCAGGTACTGGATGCCTTCATCTGCAGTGGTCCACTTCCCTGGGGAGTTCACAAGATCTTCCTTGAATGGATACCTTGCCCTCACACTTGAGAGGAGCCGTCTCCAGAGACTGCAAATTGCTGCCTCTTTTCCAATTCCTCTCTCAATTCCCTGGTTCCTAGCAAGGGATCCCAGCTGTTGGGCTTCCTTGCCTTCCAATTGCTGACTGTCAGCCCCGCTATCCCAGCATCGGAGCAGCCAGGCAGCAATCCGCTCCCCTGGCTGGCGGCTGTAATCTTTCCACGTCTCGAAGTTCTGCTGAGGTCAGGGACCGGGTAGTTTCTGCTTCCTGTCGGAATTCTCTCACTCCTTCCTCCGATGTCCTTGTCGAAGGACCGGCTTCGTGATCCAACCCTTCCTCTTCTTCCTTTTCCCTTACTAATTGAGGATATGGACCCGTTGTCCTCCTTGTCCATTGTTTCTTTTTAACTACTGGGGCAATTACTGTGGTTGTTGTTGTTTGGGTCCCTATCTCAACCATGGTGTCCTCAGGTGCAGTTTGGGTCCCTGCCTCAACCAGAGTCCTCCGAGAATGCTGAACTGCGGCTCGATAGGCACAAGCCAGGCCCCAGTACAGTGCTAGAAGCTGCTGGTTCTCATTGGGATAGGCAAGGCACCCTTCCATCAGGTGGCGCGTCAATTTGCCAGGGTTGCTTGCCTGTTCAGGTGTAAAGTCCCAGGCTATGGGAGGTGATAACCGCCCTAGGAACCTGCCCAAGTCCTTCCACACACCCTGCCACCCTGGGACCGGCTGCCTCAGGTCACGCTTCAATATCGCCTCACCCAAAAGTTGTCTTCTCTTCCACCAGGACGAGACCAGATTCCTCAAACCCCATAATATGCCAACAATATTAATTAGTAGTACTAAGCAGCTCACATAAGGGTGAGCAAGGACCTCAGGAGCCTGCGTAATAAACCTATCCACATCAATCCTGGGTAGGGAGAGGGAGATGTATTCCCTCATCCTCTCCACCAGATAGCTCCCCCAGCACAGTAAGGCCATCAATACCAGGGCAAAGCACATCATAACCATTGTTTGTATTAACATGTTGCCAAAAGTAAAGAGATAAACAGTGCAGCCAACGCACTTTATGACCCGTACAGGAGCTTGTCACTTAATAACTACTACATGGCATATATCCAGTTAAAAGTCAACCCGATTCTCCTTTGGTAGAAGTCTTAGTAGGAGCTTTGCCATTGATTTTCATAAGGGAAGAAACCAGCCCTGGTGTTTGTCACCTTGTTAGTAACATACTTCCCATGTCACTTCTCACTGGAAACATTCAAGAAATCTCTCCATTACAAACAAACGTGGCCTTAAGTGGGGCCACAAGGTCTGAGCACTGGTGCTGTGAAGACCACAGCTTGCCAGCTACTCATGTAACTGTCCATAGATCAGCATGTAGCAGAAAGCGACACATTTCTCATGAAAACTCTGGATTGGGACAACCTGGAATGTACAGTGCAGTGATTACAGCTGGGCCAGGAGGATTGACAGCAATATATATAATTCATCACCAGAGTGCCTGCTTTGGAAGTAAAAGGATTTCATGTCAGGAAAGGCATGCTTGCCACTCTATATTTTTGTTGTGAAGGGCTAACTGGAACTTTGGCAGCATCTGGATGTTAGATATACCATGGGCTTTGTCAGCACAAGCTAGGGTTGCACAACACATGCTGAATGTCTGAATTATTTTACTGAGATTGGTAAAGACGTGCAGTAAGTCAAGAGCGACTGAAGAATAAACATGTATGAACTACTTTACCAGTTTGTTGTTCTATTAATGATTACCCGTCCTTCATTATGGAACAGTACAAGTAGCAGAGCTAGTATATCTAACCATTAGCTAACGCACGCATTCACTTCTGTTCAGACTGAATTGCTACTGGGAGAAGGTACTGTTATACATTAATCGTGTGCACTGTGGAGCAGCTGATGCCATCAGTCCCTGGAGCAGGAGCCCTGTCCATGTCAGGGGTAAGATGCTGTACTGGGCGATTGTCACCCCACCTCCAAACCAGTGCTGCTGTGGGGAAAGAGGCACCAATGCCAACCAAGGCAGAGCCACGAGGAGGCAGGGGCAGGAGCGCAGTGTGGGGTTGGGAGGAAGATGTCAGGGATGGGTGGGTGGAAAGACAGAGAGGAAAAAGGCTTGGAGGAGGAGGCAGCAAGCCTGGGAATGAATGGCTTAGAGACTGGGGTTGTCTTGTACAAACTAAACATCTAAGAGAAGTTGTGAGACTTCAGTGGCTGACAGGAGGCATTGGACAGACACTCCTCAAGCATTTCTTTTCCTCTAGGGGAGGCAGTTGGCTGGTGATGGGACTGACTTCAGCTGATGGACACACTCTCTAAAATCAGAGCAGGTACTAAATAAACAGAGGAGCCCTTCTGAGCTGCTCCTTGGCTGCTCTTTAGTACTGGCCTGAGACCTGGAAGAGGATCTGGAGGGTTCCCTCACCAAAACAGGCAGAGGACACCAGGGCAGCAAGGCCACGCTGATGTATTGTCAGCTGATTTCTGTGCTGTGCCTGCTCACACCATGTCTGACAGCCTGTTTGTTTGTATGGGCCACTCGGCTTGGAAATGCCTTATCCCAAGTGTGATATTTCATACACATTTTTGTAATTCATTGAAACCCCCTTTGCTCTCGTGTCAACTAGCCCCCTAGATGTATTTAATCCAAAAATAAGTGTTCAAGATTATAAATAGCTCCTGCACACACTAGGAATGTATTCCAAGGAAATATTTGGACGCGTTGCCTGAAGGAAGAGTTGGTAAGGAAAGGCAGCTTGGTTCAGCTAAGTGCCAAGGTATGCACTGCTAATTTCCATTGTTGTTCAGTAGAAATGAGTTACTGTCAGGATTGTTCCCTTGTTCACTCTTTTTTTCTGACCGTTACTTTTTAGGCAGGAAAATAGTTGACCTAACTTTGCTAAGTAATAGCTGTAGAGTCATAAAATAAAAGCGTCTCATTTTCTGGAGTATTGTAATCACCCTCACCTGTTTGAGAAATCAAAGTAAATATCGTTCAACAGATACTTGTTTTCTCTGTATGTCTTTTCTTTGTTGTTTGTTTTGTTTTGCTGAAGCATAGACCTGGAAAAGCTATTACTTGATTCATAGCAAAAGGGAAATACAGTTTGCTGGCTGCAAAGGACCATCTGTAATGACAAGAACAAAGTAACTTAGTTCTCCAGCGTTTTGGTCCTTCCAGAGCTCTGCTGGAGATGCTGAACATTGTTAAGCGCTTTAATAGAGCTGATATTGACTTCTTATTTTGTCTTTCACAAGTATTTGGATCCTCGTTATCACAACGTCGTGAGGTCTTAAAGAATCACAGAATCATAGAATTGTTCTGGTTGGAAGAGACCTCCAAGATCATCGGGTCCAACCATTAACCTAGCACTACCAAGTCCCCCACTAAATCATATCCCTTAGGGCCACATCTAAATGTCTTTTGAATACCTCCAGGGATGGGGACTCCACCACCTCCCTGGGCAGCCTGTTCCAATGCCCGACGAACCTTTCAGGGAAGAAATTTTTACGAATGTCCAATCTAAACCTCCCCTGGCACAACTTGAGGCCATTTCCTCTTGTTCTGTCGTCTGTTACTAGGGAGAAGAGTCCGACCCCCATCTCTCTACAACCTCCTTTCAGGTAGTTGTAGAGAGCGATAAGGTCTCCCCTCAGCCTCCTTTTCTCCAGGCTAAACATCCCCAGTTCCCTCAGCCGCTCCTCATAGGACTTGTGTTCCAGACCCTTCACCAGCCTCGTTGCCCGTCTCTGGACACGCTCCAGCACTTCAATGTCTTTCTTGTAGTGAGGGGCCCAAAACTGAACACAGTACTCGAGGTGCGGCCTCAGCAGGGCCGAGTACAGGGGGACAATCACCTCCCTACTCCTGCTGGCCACACTATTTCTGATACAGGCCAGGATGCTGTTGGCCTTCTTGGCCACCTGGGCACACTGCTGGCCAACACCCCCAGGTCCTTTTCCGCCAGCCAGCTTTCCAGCCACTCCCTCCCAAGCCGGTAGCGTTACCTGGGGTTGTTGTGACCCAAGGGCAGGACCCGGCACTTGGCCTTGTTGAACCTCATACAATTGGCCTCGGCCCATCGATCCAGCCTGTCCAGATCCCTCTGTAGTGCCTGCCTGCCCTCCAGCAGATCAACACTCCCTCCCAATTTGGTGTCATCTGCAAACTTACTGAGGGTGCACTCGATCCCCTCGTCCAGATCGTTGATAAAGATATTGAACAGAACTGGCCCCAGTACTGAGCCCTGGGGAA
Organism: Phoenicopterus ruber ruber; assembly: GCA_009819775.1. Classification (NCBI taxonomy): domain Eukaryota; kingdom Metazoa; phylum Chordata; class Aves; order Phoenicopteriformes; family Phoenicopteridae; genus Phoenicopterus; species Phoenicopterus ruber. Next base: position 23,332,836 of record CM020247.1, read on the forward strand.
TACCACTTGTGACTGGCCGCCAACTGGATTTAACTCCATTCACCACAACTCTTTGGGCCCGGCCATCCAGCCAGTTTCCTACCCAGTGAAGAGTACGCCCATCCAAGCCATGAGCAGCCAGTTTCTCCAGGAGGATGCTGTGGGAGACCGTGTCAAAGGCTTTACTAAAGTCCAGGTACACAACATCCACAGCCTTTCCCTCATCCACTAGGCAGGTCACCATGTCGTAGAAGGAGATCAGGTTCGTCAGGCAGGACCTGCCTTTCATAAACCCATGCTGACTGGGCCTGATCACCCGGTTGTCCCGTATGTGCTGCGTGATGGCACTCAGGATGATCTGCTCCATAACCTTCCCAGGCACCGAGGTCAGGCTGACAGGCCTGTAGTTCCCCGGATCCTCCTTCCGGCCCTTCTTGTAGATGGGCGTCACATTTGCCAGCCTCCAGTCAACTGGGACCTCCCCAGTTAGCCAGGACTGCTGATAAATGATGGAGAGTAGCTTGGTGAGCACTTCTGCCAGCTCTTTCAGCACCCTTGGGTGGATCCCATCCAGCCCCATAGACCTGTGCGTGTCTAGGTGGCGTAGCAGGTCACTAACCATTTCCCCTTGGATTCTGGGGTCTTCATTCTGCTCCCCATCCCTGTCTTCCTGCTCAGGGGGCTGGGTGCCCAGAGAGCAACTTCCCTTGCTGTTAAAGACAGAGGCAAAGAAGGCATTTAGCACCTCAGCCTTTTCCTCGTCCCTTGACACTATGTTTCCCCCCGCATCCAATAGAGGAGGGAGATTTTCCTTAGCCCCCTTTTTATTGTTAATGTATTTGTAGAAGGAGTTTTTTGTTGTCTTTTACGGCAGTAGCCAGACTAAGTTCTAGTTGGGCCTTGGCCCTTCTAATTTTCTCCCTACATAACCTCACGACATCCTTGTAGTCCTCCCGAGTTGCCTGCCCCTTCCTCCAAAGGTTGCAGACTCTCTTTTTTTTCCTGAGTTCCAGCCGGAGCTCTCTGCTGAAGAAGACCCCACTCCCTATTGCCTTGAAGACACCTGGAAGGTGTACATTAATCACCAGGCACTGTCAGTCCCCTGTGGGGTCTGACAGAGTGGGGCATGAAGAGACTGAGGTCCAGATCCTAAAAGGTCTTGGCATGTCTAATGCCTGCTGATTTCCTTGGCAATATGTGGAGCCTCTGTGGCTTTGGGGGTCTGCACCCAAGTGACTCACCCACCGGCTGTGAGGAAGCAGATACGTGAACCCAGATCTCTCCATTCCTGAGGCCATACGGAGAACTGCACCCCATGCATTCAGTGTTGCTGGTGAGCCCCTCTGCTGAAACAGATGAACTATTTGCTTTCATTTTATAATGGTCACCAAGTGCCACCTAAGCTGTGAACATCACCACTGGAAACTCGTAGTGATCGGTGAGGGTGGCACTGATAACAACAGGGCTGCTCAGCAAGGCCTCTGTGTCCGAAGAGCTGCAGGGGAAAGAAGGATGTCTGTTTTCAGCTTGCATTCACAGTTGTGCCCAATGCATATGCCTGCAAAAGGCAACACAGAAGGTATCGAAGCCAGGCTTGGGGCAGGGGCAAGCCCTTCACAGCTGCTGCTAGCCTGCTGCAGGCTCTTGCTGTGTCCCATTTGCACACTGGGCAGTGAAGGTCAGACGGAAGACCATGAGTTTTCAGTTACCTGTGTTTTGAACTAGCACAGCCACTCTTCTGAGTTGCTATCACATCTTTGGATTGCAATGTAGATACGTGGATGTAGATTGGGAACAGAACTGTGGGTTTCATCTCCAGAAATACCCTTCTCATTCATTTAATCTAATGGTTGCTATAAAGTTGTGTAATTGGTACAGATGACAACAGGAGTACAAGCCAGATGAAAAAAAGCAGCATTGGTGCTCGGATGAGTGTATAAGGAATTAGTGTGGTGAGTTCTGAAAGATCTTCTAGCAAGATGTAAGGCATGCAGGAGATCAAGCCCTGACTGCTTGTAATATTAAAAGACCTGCAAAGGAGTAAATGTGAAAAGGAATGTGTCTCAGATTCATTGGTATAAAGCACCCGTAATTTCTTGCTGAGGCCAATCAGTCTTCTAGTGATAAACAAGGATTAGGGCACTTTTAGCATGAAGTCAAACCAGATGTAAATCGCTTGTTTTGGAGAGAAAGGTCCTTCTCAAGGCAAAATTCTGTATTTATCTTAACAATTACCACTTCAGTAAATGGACATCTGAATGTGGATTTTCCCATTTTCTGGTAGGAAAATTACCTTTCCCAACATGCTTTGTTTGCTTCCTGCCTGTGCTCGACAAACTTTGAAGTCTCCCGCATCCATCACTGATGACTGAAAGTCAGCACTTCGCAAGCTCAAAAGAATAGATTTTTTTTTTTCTGTCACTGATTTTCTTCCTTACAAGTGTCCCATGCCACTGCTTTAAACTTCCTCATCTTTGGCCATCCACTGTAGAGATCAGGCCAGAAGCAGTACAGTTGCTCTTGAAACAGGCACTAAAAGATTCAAGTAATTTCTTATACTTTTCATACAGCCATCATCAGAATTACACAGCATTCACTACTGATCATGGAGGGTGTGATACCAGAAAAATCGGTTAAATAAAGAACCCTCTAACACTTCCTTTTAAGTTTTAGAAGGCAGGCATTCTTTATTACAGCGCCAGATGCACGGGGGATCGCTCCACCTATCGTGCATACTGTAAGTCATGAGAGTAGAGATTTATATCATTCTAGTATATACATATTCATTAAAATCCTTGGGATAATCATACATATTCATGTCATTTCCGGAAACTAGTTGTACTCCATGTGGTTTGTGTCTTTTGTTACAATTAGCTCATCTTGGTTGGTTCTGACTACAAGGCTCAAGGTTTCTTAGGTCTCTTATCTATCTCTATGTACCAAGATGACTACAAAACTCAAGGTTTCTTAGGTCCCTTATCTATCTCTACATACCAAAACTTTCTAAATTGTTCAAGCAAGCACAAAGCGAGGACACAGAACTACCAACAAAGGCATAGTGTAATCTTTCAGCCTTTGTACAAGGTATCATCTTGGCATCACTAAGCCTTTGTACAAGGTATCATCTCCCCCCTTTTTTTCTTGAGACTTTGGATTCATAAATCCAAAGCCTCAACACCCAAACTTGATTCTCATTTTCAGTTGAGAGCAATAACTACAGCATTGAATCATAACACAAGCTATAACACAGACACATATTATTAAAGTCAAATATAAATTTTGGTTCCACCCCGCTACCCAAACAATTTGGATCATAACTCCCAAAGTTAGAGTTAACTGTTTGTACATTTTCTTCTTTTAAGTTTTAATTTTAACGGCAATTGTTGTTCCACCATCCACGGGGAAGGAGCTTTTTTAACTCGCGAATAGTGGATCCATGGGCCCTTGCCCCAAACCTTAACAGCCGTGTAGGTAGTCAGAAGGACTTGAAATGGCCCTTTCCACTTCTCTGTCAAGGGCTCCGCGTTCCACGACTTGACGTAGACCCAGTCTCCAGGTTGGAACGAATGTGCAGGTGTGTTGAGCTCCAGGGGTCTACTGGTGACTACGTACTTCTGAAGTTCCTGTAAGGTATTCCCTAAAGATATCAAATAGTTTTAAAAATTTATTTCGCCCATGATTTGAGTAGTGCACGGTAGGTGTGGGGCTTGATAGGGTCGTCCATATAATAATTCATATGGACTCAAATTCCCTTTCCCACGAGGTTGAACCCTAACTCTCAGTAATGCTAAGGGCAATGCTTGTACCCAAGTCATTGATGTCTCTTGACAGATTTTTCCAAGCTGCTGTTTAAGAGTATAATTCATACGTTCTACTTTACCACTTGACTGCGGTCGATAGGAGGTATGATAATCCCAGGTCATAGCTAGGACTTTGCTCAACTGTTTTATAATTGTGGCAATAAAATGGGGCCCATTATCTGATGATATTCCTAAGGGCACACCAAATCTTGGAATGATCTCTTTCAATAGAGCTTTGACTCCCTCTCGTGCTTTATTGGTGCGACAAGGAAAGGCCTCAGGCCACCCAGTAAAAGTATCGACCAACACTAGAAGGTACCTGTATCCTTCTTTCCTAGGCAGCTCTGTAAAATCTATTTGCCAATAGTCTCCAGGGGAGCTACCTCCTTTCGTGACCCCAAAAACTACTTTGTTACTAGTGTTCGGATTATTTTTCAGGCAAATTTCACACTTCTCTGTGACAGACCTAATAATTTCAGTCATTGCTCGACTTATAACTATCTTCTGAAGGTGTTTCATCAAGTTCTCTGCCCCCCAATGCACTTTGTCATGCTCCCTCCTAGCAATTTCTCTCATTAGTGGGGGTGGTATGACTACTTGTCCTGTGGGCATAACAGCCCATCCATTTATTTGTTCTTTGGCTCGTAATTTTGCTCGTAGTTCCCTGGTTGTCTTGGCCTCAGGCAGGCAACAAATAGCTTCCTTTCTCCCGGTCCCCAGTTGTCTTTGTCCCTTCAAGATCTCAAATCCCAAGTAAGTCACTGTCTCTTGAGCAATTTGCGCTTTCTCTTTTGACACACGATATCCGCTCATTCCCAAAAAGTTCAGAAGACTAACAGTTAGAGCAAGGCATAGCTCTTTAGTTTCTGCTGCAATCAGGATATTGTCCACATACTGCAGGACAGTCCCTTGGTCATTCGCCTTTCTCCAGATCTCTATCTCTTTTGCCAACTGGTTCCCGAAGATCGTTGGGCTATTTTTGAAGCCTTGGGGCAAAACTGTCCAGGTATATTGTGCTTTCCTCCCTGTTTCCGGATTTTCCCATTCAATGGCAAAGAGCTCCTGGCTTTCAATATCAAGAGGAATGCAGAAAAAGGCATCTTTTAAATCTAAAACTGTAAACCAGCCTTGCTCATTAGTGAGGGTAGTTAGTAATGTATACGGATTTGCAACTACCGGATGTATATCTTATACTATCTGATTTATTGCTCTGAGATCTTGAACTAAACGGTAATCTTTCCCGTTAGCTTTCTTTACTGGTAGGATAGGTGTATTGTATTTTGACTCACATTCTACCAATAACTTGTATTTCAAAAATTTCTGAACTATTGGTACCAGGCCAATTCTCGCTTCTAGTTTTAAAGGGTATTGTTTAATTCTTACTGGTGACGATCCTGGTTTTAGATCAATTCTTACTGGTTCCGCTCTTTTGGACCTTCCTGGAACTTCTCCTGCCCAAACAATGGGAATCACTGCATCTTCTATTTCTCGAGGTACCTCATCCCTTTTGGGATTTATATCCTGTAACAACAAGGCTGCAACTTCAACATATTTAGATTCTGGGATTAAAATTTCAACTTCCCCATCCTTAAACCTAATTTCAGCTTCTATCTTTTCAAGCAGGTCTCTGCCCAATAAAGGTTTCGGAGAATTTGTCAAATATAAAAATTGATGAGTTACCCATTGTTTTCCAATTTTGAATTTCAAAGGTTTGAAAAATGGTCAGGTCTCACGAGTCCCTGTCGCACCAATAACATTTATACTTTTGTCACTTAAATTTCCTTCCAAAGTGTTTAAGACCAAATATGTAGCCCCAGCATCAACTAAAAATTCTATTCCCTCATTTCCCAACCTTAAGGTAACCAGGGGTTCTGTTGGGGAGACTTTCGATTCATTCCCTGGTCCCCATCAATCTGAATCCTGATCCAGGGTAAGCAATTCTGCTACCTTGGAGTTTTCCTGTTTTCTTGCAAAATTCCTCTGAAACTGATTTTGAGGGCACTCCCTCTTCCAATGCCCCTTTTGTTTGCAAATAGCACACTGATCTTTATCCAAAGGTTTGCCTGCCCTGGGTCTAAAGGGAGTTCCATTATTTCCTCCCATAGGAGGATGATTTGTCCTATATCCACCATTTGGTCTCCTACCATCTCGACTGCCTTCTGCTCTTGCTGCAGCCAACAATTGAGCCTTTCAGTTTTCTTTCTTAACCTGATTCTCCTTCTCCTCCCTATTGTTATACACTTTCCATGTTACGTCTAGTAGCTTATCTCCACTCCTTTCCCTACCATCAACAACACTATCCTGGTCTCTTTCTGGAAAAACAAACAACAATTGCACATCCTCAAAAACCAACAATTCACATTTTCTTTTTGTTTCATGATCATTTCTTAAAGTAAAGAACAAATCCACGTATGGTACTTCATCCCATTTTCCTTCCCCTCTACAAAACAACATTAATTGCAATATAGTATTATAATTCAAAGTTCCTTTTTTTTTTGTTTGGATTTTTTTTTGGGGCCACTTTTCCCATCGTCCAATTTATACAATGGCCACCATTGATTACAATACTTGATCAAATTTTCTCTCGTTGAGACCCCACCTGGGGGTCCGGCAATCTGTTTCCAGTGTTTTAAGATACAACCCAAAGGTGACTTTTTCAAAATTCCTCCCTTAGATGATCCCCCACCCATATTAAATGTGAATAACAAAGCAACTATCTGATCCGAACAAAAAACCAAATCCGTAGTTCTGATAACCAAACCAAAATTCAGAGACCGATCAGGACAATTAACCAAGTTGGGGACTTGAACCCCTTAAATATATCACAAATCCAAAACCGAAGTTCCAATACACAGACCAAGAGTAAATCAATAGAAACTTAAACCTTTAACCAAGTCAGGCACTCGAACCCCTTACCAAACCCGGGCATTCCATGGACTTTCGTCTGATGGAACTTTCCAATGGGGACTTGAACCCCTAGGTACTTTTATAGCCCAACCCTGCGGGGCTTTCACTGCCATCTTATGGGCAGGCAACCAAACCCCCCAAAAAATGCCTTTTACCTTTTTCCAGTGGTCTTGCTCAGAACTCTTCAGTCCGGGGATTGGAGGCTCTCCCCAAGAATCCCTCGGTGCCGGCTGGAGGTCCTGCGATCCCATGGATCTGACGAGATTCAGAAGCAGAGTCCCATCTGGGGTGCCAAAACTGATACCGGAAAAATCGGTTAAATAAAGAACCCTCTAACACTTCCTTTTAAGTTTTAGAAGGCAGGCATTCTTTATTACAGCGCCAGATGCACGGGGGATCACTCCACCTATCGTGCATACTGTAAGTCATGAGAGTAGAGATTTATATCATTCTAGTATATACATATTCATTAAAATCCTTGGGATAATCATACATATTCATGTCATTTCCGGGAACTAGTTGTACTCCATATGGTTTGTGTCTTTTGTTACAATTAGCTCATCTTGGTTGGTTCTGACTACAAGGCTCAAGGTTTCTTAGGTCTCTTATCTATCTCTACATACCAAAACTTTCTAAATTGTTCAAGCAAACACAAAGTGAGGACACAGAACTACCAACAAAGGCATAGTGTAATCTTTCAGCCTTTGTACAAGGTATTAGGTGCCCGGAGATTCATTTTCCTGCAATGAATGTGCCAGAGCCAATTTCAGAGTAATTTATAGTTGGTTTGTCAGAGTAGTCAGTCCTCATAGAAAACAGTCTTTTATCTCTGACACAATCAGCATGGCTTTAATGAGAAGGGACTCTTTAACTGAGACAGTTTAAAAACACTTGCCTTTTGACCCCTTTCTTTGAGATGTGATTGAATGTGTGGAGTGTTTTTGCAAGGAGTGCAGAATAAATAAGCAGTGAGCAAGCTGTCACAAGTTGTGGAGTGAAGGTCGTATTCTTCTTTTTTTCACTTGTGTTTTGCCAGATTAACTTCAATGAAATGAGTGACTGGTCTGAATTGAGCTCATTTCTGTGATGAGTTACATGTGTTGCACCAAAGGGCAGAGTGAAACTCCAGTAAAAGCTGCCACATTTAGAAGGAAATCGGAAGGAAAAAAAATGTGTATCAGTACTAATAAGGTGACAAAAACAGCGTGCAGGAGATGAAAAGCATGAAACATACTGTTATTTCCATGGCAAGGAAAACTGTGCACCATCAGTGTAAAGCTGTTGCTTCCGCTGTCATGCCAGGTTGATTTTCAGTTTTAATAACCTGTCTTAGTCTGTGAGTGGAGGGGTTCTATGTTTGGGTAAACTCCATTTGCCCACTTGTAAATTACATGCAAGTAAAAACATTCCTTTGTCAGTAGATTCAGAGGTAAGGGTTGGGGTGTGTGTGCATGCACATGTGCGTGCCCCAGCTTTTCCAAGGAGGGCAGGTGCAGCTAGCACCCCAGGAGAGGCAGATTTCAAAGTCTGTGGCATACCCATATGTCTCTCAAGCCTCCCTGCACCCAGCTTTGCCCATAACTATACGAACAAGGACTTTGCGCTCTCCAAGAGGGCTTGAAGACTTTGGGGCTTCCATCCAGTCATATCCGTGTTAATGCATCTATCACTAGAGAGTGCCCATGGCACCGCAGGAGCTTGAGCCAAAGAAAATACAGCTGGGGGGACAATGCCACAGCAGGGGCATGTGTACAAAGTCTCCAGGCTGCATTTGCTTTGGCACAGGATCCAAGGATTGCCATGAGCAGAGCAGTGTGAGGGCTGCTTTGCTTCCCTGTGTGTCACAGACCTTCCCTCAGCTTCCCTACATAGCTTTGAATATGGGCAGTACTTTAAAGCAACACTAAGGTGAGCCATGGAAAAGCAGCTTTTTCACAGGTGTAACCACAGCTACCTGAGCTGCCTTGGGCTGTGTCAAGCTGTAGCTGCAAACCAGCCACACAGCAAGCGAGATAATTTTGCCTGCTCTGCAGGTGGGATTGCAGGCTGCAGGAGGCTCTGTCTGCAGGGACCAGACCGTGGCGGATACCTGAGCTTACTGTTGTTGTCCCAAAAACTTGGATCCGTTAACCAGTGTGCATCGCCCAATTTACACACAGATTCGAGATATTTTCCTTTATTACGTAAATGCACAGATACGGGTGCAAGGTACAAACCAGCACACCGTTGATATAAGCTAACCATTATTTATACACAAGATTAATCATCTAATACATATTCATTGTTATTCTATTAAATGATTGGTTAAAATTCTTCGCCTACTATGTAAATAACTACGCATGCCCGCTATGATTTTTGAGACCTTTACTTCCTTAACCTTTTGGGTCGGCGGGTTTCTTGAGTGGGTGGTCTTTGAGTCAGTGGTCATGATCTCCCCCTGCCAGAATTACCTTTCCTCTAGTTTCACTTGAATTTGGCAACACTAAACAGTCCTTCACAGGCCGTTAACAAAGCAGGCTATCATTCACTTTGGGGTTTTTGTTCTGAGACAGAGATATCCTGTTTCACCATGCCATAGTATTGTTAGGGTAAAGTGAGCTAAGTTAATCTTTATCGATATCACTGTGACTTGCTGTGGATGGGCCCATATGGTGCAATTTTGATTTAGAAGCTCTAGAAGAACACAATGAAATTAGCACTGCAGTGTGCAGCACTCCTCAAAGAAATCCACATCAGGAACAAGTAGGAAACTACAGTGATGTATTCTATAGTGCAAAATATCCAGGTTTATACATAACAGGTATATTTTGCACTTTTAAAGATGTGTGTTTTATATTTTGATACTGTCATCAGGGTCAAATTTTGCCGCTCACATAAATACCTTAGACTTTACGTAAGCAAACCTGACCAAAGGTGAGAAAGAAGAGATTAGGTCATGTTGTAGACAGTGTGCTGAGGTTCAGAGATTAGGGCCCACATACTTAGAGGTATTTAGACTGTGGAAGGTCTGGGCCTACATCATTTACCCAAGGTCATGCAAGCAGTTTGAGGCAGAGGAAGTAATTGAATGCATTATCTCCACTGTTTTGCTTGATTGCTTGTATGCATGGGAATTACATGTGTGTGTCGTGGTTTAACCCCAGCCAGTAACCCAATACCATGCAGCCACTCGCTCACTCCCCCCTCTCCCCAGTGGGGTGGGGAGGAGAATCAGAAAGAAAGGAAAACTCGTGGGTTGAGATAAAGACAGTTCACCAGGACAGCAAAGAAAAAGATAATAATAATTATATTATATATTAATAATTATAATGATAATAGAATATAGGAAACGAACGATGCACAATTTCTCACCACTTGATGACCCGATGACTGATACAGCCCGTCCCAAGCAGAGATCACGGAGCGAAACCGAGAGTGATCCTGGAACGATCCTAAGCAGCGATCTCGGAACTGCAAGTTCCAGAGAGACCGAGTGAGGGGATGAACAGGCAAATGAACTAACAAAAGCATGAACGAACGAAAAGGCTCGAATGAATGAAAAAAGGACCTAGCCCACCGGCTGACCCTCACTTATACTGGGCATGACGTCTATGGTATGGAATACTCTCTTTGGCCAGTTTGGATCAACTATTCTGGCTATACCCCTCCCAAGTTTTTGCACCTGCACATTAGCAAAACCTGGGAAACTGCACAATGTCCTTGGTCCTTTAGCAGAAACCAACAACATCAGCGTACTATCACCATTTTTCACATACTAAATCCAAAACACGGTAGCTGCTGGAGACAAAACTAGCTCAGTCCCAGCCTAAACCAGGACACCAACTATTTTGTTTCTTGTATGCGCACGAGGGAACTGTGCGGGTATTTGTGTGCATCTGTGGTTAAAAACTACTTCCTTAGTGATTGCTCAGTCAGTGATCTTCCAAAGTCTTCCTCACCACCCGGGGCTTCTAGAGCACGGCACTGCCATGGGATGATCATCACAGGAGCAATTGCTACTTTAGGTGGAAAAACTCATAAACCTCAGAAGCACAGGGACCTTGTTCTAACTATTACAAAGACTGAATAGAAGGGAACTCTTTATCTTGCTGTCTGTGCACTTAGAGCGATAGCCCAAGCCTTGTCAAAGGAGCTCGGACTAACAAGAAGCACATACACACCTCGGAGGCCGATGGTGTCTGATAGCCAGAATACCATGGAAGATTTCGCATTCTTCAGCTCTAATCTCTTATAACAAAATGGAATTCAAACCTAACCCTTGAGAAAATAAGTTAGCTCTGGTTAGTGTCATGCCATGTCCCATGTATCCATCAGGATTTGGTTTTGGTGGATTAGAGCTATCATTTACCTATTTTCTGCTTAGTCAGCAGAGCTATTGTTTTAGCTGATATTTTCAAAAGGTGTTTATTTTTGCTACTAATCTAAGATGAACCCTGTAATTATCTGTGAAATGGAGGAAGCAGTCTGGGGTAATTCCTTTCAGTAGCTGTGATGCTCTCTGGAGGCAATGCCTGATGGCCTCCATTGCACATTTTTTTCCAAGATGCCTTTTTCCATGGCTGTTTTAAAAACAGTTGCATCACATTTCAACTACCTTGATTCTACATTAACATGTTTAACTAAAAATGCCTCTGACAGAAAGCAGAGACTTTTTGTGTTCTAGATGGATTAAGGGCCATAATAGTGTTTGTGATGAGAAGTATCTTCCCTCTGCATGTTTTGTGGCATATTTCATATGTTGGGCTCCAGAGGTAAGATAACACCTTGTACCTACTAGGCAAAATAAATAAAATATTTTCACTTTCACAGTTTCTCATCTTTTCAAGATATGACACAGGATAGCTGGAACAAAGAAATAAGAAGCGTAACCACCTTCCCCCAGCGTTTTAGCCCTTCTTTTCCTCGCCCTCTACTCTTTGCCACCCAAACGTAACTGTGTACTGCTGTGACCATACCACTGTCTTCTCAGTATGCTTTCCTACCTCTTTCCTGCTCTGACACATGCTCTCCTGGATGCTCAACCATCCTCTTTCAGGTTGTAATACCTGTTTAGACCTGGGCAGACCTCAGCCCCTGCCGTAAGATTCCCCGACATTTCTTCAGCTCCTTTATCTCCCTTGGTTTTCCTATGCATCTTCCTCTTCCTTTTTTTTCCTGTCCTTTCTCTCCCCTCCTTACTGTCCCAGATCTGCTTCCTGTGGACCCATGGATCGTCTCTAACAGCTTTTGCTTTCACTCTTTGCCTTTGCTCTGCTTATTTCTTTTTTGCTTCATGCAGCCTTACAGATCAGGCAACTCTCTTAATCACAGAGAGGTTAGGAAGAAACTCCACCACTCTCTAGGGAGCTAGATATAATTACTCAGGACATATTTTTTTTCTCTCTACTGTCTGGTTCTGGCTTTTTTCTGAGATGGGACACTGCTCTAGATGCCTCCTGGAGTTGAAATGGCATGGGAAATCCCCACATTGCCCAAGCCTGGGTGAGTGTTTAGCAACTAAGCTTGGACTGTGCAATATCCCTTAGAAGTACAAGTCTGGATCTGGACAGGTTCAGTCTGGGCATTCACCTGTAAGGGAACCTAGTTCACAAATGACCAACCTTCAAATCCAAAAAGTATCCTAGGCCCAAGATGTTCTTTAAAACTTCTGTTTTCTATTTGTTTACACCTTCAGTCCTGCTCTGATCTCCCCGAACACATCAATGCTAACAGATGGAGATCTGGTGGAGTTGCCACGAAGGCACTTGATGCAAATACAATGCTGTACTGGGATTAAGACTATTTACAATAACTGGTTACTTGCTTTTTAATTGAAGCAGATGGAAAATGCACTGATGAAAATGTCAGTTGTAAACAGATTAAGAAAAATCACAGTGATACATCTTTAAAAAAGACAACCCCAAAACAAAAACCAAAACCCAACACCACCCCCCACTCCAAAACATGATGTTCATATTTTTAAAGGTGGGGGTAAGGAAGTAGGGAAAAATAATCTTCTATGATGTTCAGGATCACCATTAAACTTTCAACCCTCTCTGTGCATTTGTACCGAGCCTAATACAACAGGCTCTGACTGAGCTCTATGAGTAGTAGGATAATATTATAACTGTTTGAGATCTTGTGAGCTCTTCATGGATGCAAATGACCTCAGTGTATTTCTAAAGAGTCAGGGTTGCCCTGTACACCCTTCTCCTCCTGTTCTGCAGTATGCAGAGGTTGTGCCTTTCCACTATGGAAATAGACTTCTGAAAGAGCCTCTCCTCAGATGGTGATCAAAGTTTGCTTCTCAGCTATTCCAGTTACCAGCAAAATCCAGAAAAGAAACTTGAATTTGTATTATTAATTTAACAACAACATCATTATGAATGAACTGTAGGAAACAATGCATTTTCCTATATAAACAGTATAAATAAAACTTCTGACAAGCACTTTACTACATTGATTTCCTCATTAATTTCTTTGAGAGCATTCCAAAATTTAGTGTGCAGCTTAATAAACTTCATACGTGCTTGAGTTGGGCAAGTCAAACTAACATGACCCTGCAGAAGGAAAAACATCCCTCGCACAAGAAATCACTTTCTGCTTATTTACTATATATGAAAACAGTCCCAGATCATTCCTTCCCTGAGGCAACAGGAATATTTCAGTGTTTCCTTAACTACTGCCACCTTTCAACACTTTCCAGGAAGCAAGCCTTGTTCTCAGGATGGCCCTGGCTGCATGGTCATTAAAGCTGAGATGAAGCTGATGAAGCAAAATGATGAAACCCTCAACTTTAATGTATTCAGCGGTAATAGGGTTGCCAACTGCAAAGTATGGATATTATTGCATGGTGCTGTTTAATCTCTCTTTTCTATCTACTATTGATCACACTTAAATTCTTTCGTATATAAAACTTTGGGGCCTGCTTTAGCAGAGAGTTGAATACAGGATTAGCTCCACCTGCAGGTTACCTTGTTTAAATTAACAAGACTGTTTGCATGAGTTAAATAAAAACATATGTAAGCTGCTATAATATTTTTAATTAAAAAGATAGTACAGTGCTATGTGAGTGGCAGGCATTAAAGAAAAGGCAGAGAGCCGAGTTAAGCAATTCAGGTAGTGAATCAGATCTGCACTGAATGGCAAAAAAATGGAAAAAACTTTTTGAAGACATACTTATCCCAGGCCTATATAAGGATCCTTTTAAAAATCAGAGTCCTTCTGAAGTCATGACACTTGGGTAAGGGTTGGAAATCATCCAAAGGATTTTGGTTCTGTGCTCAGGTATGATTCAATTTCTAAAAAAATAGAGCTTTTTGGAAGGACTGTGAAGGAATGTGGTAAATTAAATCCTTTGTTATCTGTAGACAGATATCACAGGGGTTATCAGCAGTGCAAACCTCTTTGTTTCAGACCTTGTCACTGGATACTTTCTACTTGGGGTGGGAGGGTAAAGAACACGATGTGGAGACAGGTGTCTCCCGAGCACTTGAATCCAAGCACCTAGGTCCTGCTTTTGTTCCTGTTATCTCCCAATCATGAGTGGCTGTGTGAGAGAGACTGAGGGCTTAGCCCTGCGAGAAACACCCTCAGTTTTCTCTGGCTTCAAGACAGTGAGTCCTGTCTTTGCTTACCCGTTATTTGTATAAAGGAAAAGAAGTAATTACGAAGGAATAAACATCCAAAACATCCTCTCAACAGCAAAAGCAAAAACAAGGGGGAGGGGGGATCTGCCATGCAGAATTCCTTTGCTTAACTGAGCACAGGAATAGAGAGAATATGCAGTGGCACCTAGAGTGGAGAAATACCTTGAAGTTGGGAGTTCACAGCGCATACAGCAAACCGTGGTGACAGCTGATGCTGCGCAAGTCAGGGAAAACTTCTGACAAGCCTTAGAGTTTCCCAAGTACGAGTCCATCTATCATTAGTCGTCTTCTGGGTACTGAACAACATACCAAAGGGATTAACAGCTTAATCACAGCTGATTCATATGTAGGGATCTGCATTATTATTTTTTAACTATTAGGGTCTTCCTGTTACAGACAGGGGAAACTGAGGCACAGAGTGGTGAAGTGACTTGTTCAAATGTTGCCCGTGGCAGAGCAAAAAATAGAAGGTGGGTTGCTTGAGTCCTCTTACACCACTTTATTACTTCTGTGCTGGTTTAGTCTAGGAGTTACAATTTGTTACTTGCATATCCCTGACTTTTCTGGCTGTAATAATATATGAGTACAATCTGTTGCTCACATATCCCTGATTTTTCTGGCTGTAAAATGAGATTATACTACAGGTGAAAGTGCTAGTAAGGCTGGCTTGCACACCCTCATTTCCCCGAAGCCTTTCATACTTGTAGGAAGTTTTGTGGTGATTAAAGCCAATGCATCAGCCAAACGCTTTGCAAAGGCATCGTCATTTTGCAGGTTTGCTCCCCTGGTTCCAGGCAGTTTAACCATGAAAACAGAATATGATACAACAGGCCAGACCTGATGCACTACTGTCAAAGTCTGTTGTCGCTAATCTCCTTTTTATGAATGGTGGGGAAGTTGCAACCGTACACAAGGATAAATATCCGTCGCAGCAGAGATGCTTTGAACTGCTCTGTTCCGTTGGTGTCCCCCCACCCTTGCCGCACATCTGCCGCGACCCCGTCACATCTGGCCACCTCTCTGCCTTGCCCCGCCACGGAGCCGCATCTGCCGGCACATCTGGGCGGGTGCGGCCCCTTCCCGCGGTGTCCTGGTTGCGGCTGGGATAGGGTTAATTTTCACCAGAAGCTGGCCGGGGTCTATTCTATACCACGTGACCGTCACGCTCACTATTTAGAGGGGGGTGACTGGCGGGGCGGGGATCGCTGCTCGGGAGCGGGCTGGGCGTCGGGCTGCGGGCGGGAGCGACCTGTCCGGAAAGCACCGCCAAGTACACGCTGTTGTTGTTATTGTTGGGGTTTCTCGCTTGTTTGTTCTCTTCCCCTTTGTTGTTTGGTTAAACTGTTGTTGTTGTTAACCCACGAGTTTTTGCTTTCCTTCGTCCCGATTCTCTTCCCCGTCCCACCGGGAGGTGGGGGGTGAGCGAGCGACCGCGTGGCTCAGCCTCCGGCTGGGGCTAAACCACGACACGCGGTCACATCTGGCGGCCGCGGGGGGGCGGCCCTCCGCCGGGGCGGGAGGAGCAGCGGGTCGGCGCAGCCCCGCCGCCGGCCGGGGCGGGCAGAGCCGGTGTGACGCGCAGGGGAGAGGCGGCCCGATAGAGCGGCCGGCCGGCAGCCTGGCCCCGCTCCGGCTGCTGCTGTTCCTGGCGCTGGGGCACGCCTGGACCTACCGGGAAGAGCCACAGGACGGCGACAGGTAGGTGTCCCCCCGCCGCGGACCCCCGTGTTCCTGTTTCTGTGCGTTTCCCCCTCATCCACCATCTTCTTTTTCTTTTTTCTCCATTTTTCTAATAATTTGACTATACATCTTGTAGGGAGGTTTGCTCCGAGAACAAAATCGCCACCACCCGGTACCCCTGCCTGAAGCCCACGGGCGAGCTCACCACCTGCTTCAGGTGAGCGCCGCGGCCGCGGGGGGGGCGGAGCCGCGAGGCACACGCGTGGCCGCGGCTCGGGGCTCGCTGCCCGCGGGGAAGGCGTCGCGCCGCCCCGAGGAGGAGTGCGGGGGACACACGCGTGTTGGTGGCAGGCACGGGGGCTGCAGACATTTATATTTAGGTAGATGAATCATACCCTCAGAATGAGTAACAACTTCACCAACCAGCTCTGGGGGAGACTTCGGCAGAGGCGTCTCAAATTAAGTAAGAAGAATCCAACTCTGAGTTTTCATTTTTCAGCTGTGTATTTGAGAAACATAATCTGTTTTTCAGAAGAATTTTAAAGCTGTTTTAATGATGACAAATGACCCAAAACAATTGACAGTAGATGTGCTTTTGGAGAAATACACACAAAGTATGAGCACACACGTATCCCTTTACTGATGTTCTCTGATTAGTCCCATCCCCATAGATGAGATGTTTCATCTATATGAAAGCTGCTTCTCGTGAGAGGTTACTTTATGGAGGCGACTGTGCTCTGCCTGTGTGTGTATGCATGCGTGTGCCAGGCAGCCGCTTATGTATACCAAAAATGCGATAAAAGGCACATTGATGCTTGTGAAAAGTGTTGCAGAAATCTTCCATTTCTTCCCAGAGCATTTTCTGTTTGGCATAAATACCAGAGAGCTGTAGATGCACTGTGCAGCATTGTGCCTTGTTCACGCACTCAGGGCTCATTCATGCCCTCTGGCAGCCACAGCCACCTGGGAAGGTGTCACGCCGCTGCCCAGTTCTCAGCGGCAGCGTTAGCATCTTTATGGACCCTGGGAAGGGCTGTGTGGGGATTAGAGACCACCCTTCCCTGCTTCCTTTATCTTCTCTCTCCTCTCCCTGTGAAGGTGAGGCAGAGCCTTTAAAGTAGCTCTGTAGCACACAGCACTTTTTGGAGAGAGGCAGTGTGTAGGTTTTGCAGGGAAGGAGAGTACTTGGTTGAGCATCATGGAAACGGAGATGTGCGGCTCAGCAGAGCAGCTTTGCACAGAGGACGTACCTGCGCTGTGGTGTGCTGCTGGTCCTGCCCCTCTGAGGTGTGTAACACTGATGCAGACCAGCAGCATCACCCATCCGTGATGATGAACCTTAGGGGAAGAGCAGCATCCTCATTGTTCCTGGTAGCAAGGTGCGCTTCCAGCAGGCATGTGGGAATAACGTTGGCAGAACATGTTTTAATTTAAGATTCATTGATATTTCAAGGTTGAAGTTGATAACAAGATGACAGGAAACACGTGCAAGTGTTGACTAAGCATGTGGTGCCTCGAGGTGGGTTTTGTTTTGTAGGATATTCAGGTACTTTAGAATTCAGTTTTCACATCTGGAATCATAGAATCATAGAATTGTTCTGGTTGGAAGAGACCTCCAAGATCATCGGGTCCAACCATTAACCTAGCACTACCAAGTCCCCCACTAAATTGTATCCCTTAGGGCCTCGTCTAAACGTCTTCTGAATACCTCCAGGGATGGGGACTCCACCATCTCCCTGGGCAGCCTGTTCCAATGCCCGACAACCCTTTCGGTGAAGAAATTTTTCCGAATATCCAATCTAAACCTCCCCTGGCGCAACTTGAGGCCATTTCCTCTTGTTCTGTTGTCTGTTACTAGGGAGAAGAGTCCGACCCCCATCTCTCTACAACCTCCTTTCAGGTAGTTGTAGAGAGCAATAAGGTCTCCCCTCAGCCTCCTTTTCTCCAGGCTAAATAACCCCAGTTCCCTCAGCCACTCCTCATAGGACTTGTGTTCCAGACCCTTCACCAGCCTCGTTGCCCGTCTCTGGACACGCTCCAGCACTTCAATGTCTTTCTTGTAGTGAGGGGCCCAAAACTGAACACAGTACTCGAGGTGCAGCCTCACCAGGGCCGAGTACAGGGGGACGATCACCTCCCTACTCCTGCTGGCCACACTATTTCTTATACAGGCCAGGATGCTGTTGTCCTTCTTGGCCACCTGGGCACACTGCTGGCTCATATTCAGCCAGCTGTCAACCAACACCCCCAGGTCCTTTTCTGCCAGGCAGCTTTCCAGCCACGAAAATGACAGTGAACATTTAAAAAACTTCAGCTGGAACAGAAACTCAGCTGTGGCTTTAGGCGATTTTCACTTCAGATTTCTGAGAAACTTGATTTTGGTGTTCTAATATTTATTCTTACAAAATGTCTTTTTTTTTCTTTTCCTAGACAGTTTTTCACAGTATTTCATAATGACAATAGTTATTAATAATATAGTAATTTAAATACATTGTTAGCAATAGTTTAAAAAGATAGTTAATGTTAGCTGCTATTTACTATTGGCATACACACCTAATTTCTTTTCTAGGCCAAAGTATTTTTTGTGTAGAAATTAAACAAAATGACACAAAATTTATCTCATGTTGCCTCATGCCTGGCACATTATGACATGCACCACTACTAATGATCTGTTGTGCACTTAGTTAAATAAAAAAAGAAATAAATTTTAAGTCAGATGTCAAAATTCCTGAGCAAAATTAGTTTTCAAAAGCATAAATTCTTGACTGAAAGCAATTTCATTCTTTTTTTCCTCCTGCTGGGATTTTTCATGAAAATCAGCATGTTTGCAGAGCACTTCAATAAAAATAGCATCTTTTCATCACAAAAAATATATATTTATTTTTTTTAAAAAACCCAGATTTACTCATGAATAAAGATGAGCAAAATGGAGGGCCAAGCACTGAGAATATATTGGCATTTTTCCCTGTGGTCATAGCAACCTTGTACATAATTAGATGTATTTTTCTTTTTTGAATGTGTGCAGTCTGGCCCTTGGCTTTGTTTTGTATTTTTTTTAAATGTTCTCTGTATTTATTTTCATAAGAATACAGAGGAACAGATGCAAAAAGCAGTTGGAGCTTGTACAATATAAGGAATTGGCTGGATGGTCGCACTCAAAGAGTTGTGGTCAACGGCTCAATGTCTGGGTGGAGATCAGTGATGAGTGGTGTCCCTCAGGGGTCTGTATTGGGACCAGTATTATTTAACATTTTTGTCAGGGACATGGACAGTGGGATTGAGTGCACCCTCAGCAAGTTTGCGGATGACACCAAGCTGAGTGGTGCAGTTGATTCGCTGGAGAGAAGGGATGCTATCCAGAGGGACCTTGACAGGCTTGAGAGGTGGGCTTCATGTGAACCTCATAAAGTTCAACAAGGCCAAGTGCAAGGTCCTGCACCTGGGTCAGGGAAATCCCAAACGTGGATACAAGCCGGGCGACGAATGGATTGAGAGCAGCCCTGAGGAGAAGGACTTGGGGGTATTGGTGGATTAAAAACTGGACATGAGCTGGCAATGTGCGCTAGCAGCCCAGAAAGCCAACCGTATCCCGGGCTGCATCAAAAGAAGCATGGCCAGCAGCTCAAGGGAGGTGATTCTCCCCCCCTCTACTCTGCTCTCGTGAGACCCCACCTGGAGTACTGTGTTCAGCTCTGGGGCTCCCAGTATAAGAAAGACATGGACCTGTTGGAGCGGGTCCAGAGGAGGGCCACGAAGATGGTCAGGGGGCTGGAGCACCTCCTGTATGAGGACAGGCTGAGAGAGTTAGGGTTGTTTAGCCTAGAGAAGAGAAGGCTCTGGGGAAAGCTTATAGCAGCCTTCTAGTACTTAAAGGGGACCTACAGGAAAGATGGGGAGGGACTCTTTATCAGCGAGTGTAGTGATAGGATGAGGGGTAACGGTTTTAAACTGAAAGAGGGTAGATTTAGATGAGATATAAGGAAGAAATTCTTTACTGTGAGGGTGGTGAGGCACTGGAACAGGTTGCCCAGAGAAGTTGTGGATGCCCCACCCCTGGAAGTGTTCAAGGCTGGGTTGGATGAGACTTTGAGCAATCTGGTCTAGTGGAAGGTATCCCTGCCCAAGGCAGGGGGTTTGGAACAAGATGATTTTTAAGGTCTCTTCCAACCCAAACCATTCTATGATTCTATATCTTTTCGGTGCAAATCTCATTTAAACTCTTGTATGTAACTGCACAGAGTACCTGGTACTAATGACCCCATTGTGTATGTACAGAGAATAAGTTCTGCAGATTTTTTGATAACAATAGTCCAATTAGACTTTGAATTCCTACTGTCTGCAAAATTAATCAAATTTGATGAAATTTGGGCAGCATGAGAGTATGAGGCCCCCATTACATGTTACTGTCTTCTCGAGCTATTTGAATGCCATGTTAACCTGTTTCAGACAGAAATTTAAACAATTTGTTGGCATGTTAAATTACATGAATGTTGCTGCAGTTTTCTTCAGTGCTTCCAGGTGTTATCACTTGCATGTGACAATTCATTTTGTACATCTTAACAGTAGTCCTTTTCATTACAGTCCTTCATTCATTTTCATTTTAAACAGTGCTACCGTACATAGTTTCTGTGGTCCAGAAGGAAAAGCAGCATCTGGAATGGGCATCCCCTCACTTTATCTTGATAGTGTAGCTGTGTACCCATGAGGGGAGAGTAGTGGTTATGTCACTTCCAAGTTCAGGAGGCTTAACATGTAATCTGGTACAATTTATTAATTGGAGTTTCCCCCTTTTTAAAAAACATCAAAACTTGATCACCTAATTAATTATATATACTAACTGTATATTAGGAGAGCTAAATATTATATTCAGTTAGAATTCAGCAAGAGCAGTGAAAATGATTCAGAGTGACAATATACAGACTTAACAGAAACATTTGCTAGTAGGAAGCTGTTTGTCACTCACCAGTTGTAGGAAGATTCAAGCATGAAACAGATGGGAAAATGAGAATATTTGTATCCCCTGATTATGTAAATCTTTGTCTACTAGACACTTAAATATTGTTGTAAATTGACTTTAAAGAAATAGTTTTGCTCTTTATCAGAAATTTTTGACAAAAATAAAGGGCTAAATGAAGGAAACCAGTGTGCATGAATCAGGCAGATAAAAATTTGAACCTGGATCTGCATATGCTGGAAGAACACTTCAGCTATTGCCTTCGTGGGCAAAGGGAAAGGATTTTTTTCTTTTATTCAACTTAAAAAGGACTGTCGTGGTTTAGCCCCAGCCGGAGGCTGAGCCACGCGGTCGCTCGCTCACCCCCCACCTCCCGGTGGGACGGGGAAGAGAATCGGGACGAAGGAAAGCAAAAACTCGTGGGTTAACAACAACAACAGTTTAACCGAACAACAAAGGGAAAGAGAACAAACAAACGAGAAACCCCAACAACAACAACAACAGCGTGTACTTAGCGGTGCTTTCCAGACAGGTCGCTCCCGCCCGCAGCCCGATGCCCAGCCCGCTCCCGAGCAGCGATCCCCGCCCCTCCACTCAACCCCCCTCTAAATAGTGAGCGTGACAGTCACATGGTATAGAATAGACCCCGGCCAGCTTCTGGTGAAAGTTAACCCTATCCCAGCCGCAACCAGGACATTATCCACCCCTTGTTCTATACCATGTAGGTCACACTCAGATCCTACACTTTCCAATTAATCACCACCACTTCTCCTGTTTTTTTTTTTATATATATATATATATATATATAGATACACACACAGACATCATCTCCTTTTTGTTAGCTGGTGGAGGCATAGCTGCTATTTTGTTGATCACATCTGTTGGAATCTGACGACATCCATCTTGCCATTTTATTCCTAGGAACTGGATCTCCTGTGCAGGTCCTTTGACCTTCCCTCGTTTTATGGCAAAGCCAGCTCTCAGAAGAATTTGAATTATTTTTTCCCCTTTCTCAAAAACCTCTTCTGCTGTGTTGCCCCACACAATGATGTCATCAATGTATTGCAGGTGTTCTGGAGCTCCACCCTTTTCCAGTGCAGTCTGGATCAGTCCATGGCAAAGGGTGGGGCTGTGTTTCCACCCCTGGGGCAGTCGATTCCAGGTGTACTGGACACCCCTCCAAGTGAAAGCAAACTGTGGCCTGCACTCTGCTGCCAAAGGGATGGAGAAGAACACATTGGCAATATCACTGGTAGCATACCACTTGGATGCCTTGGACTCCAGTTCATACTGAAGTTCTAGCATGTCTGGCTCAGCAGCACTCAGTGGTGGCGTGACTTCATTCAGGCCACGATAGTCCACCCTTAATCTCCATTCCCCGTTAGATTTCCGCACTGGCCATATAGGACTATTAAAAGGTGAATGAGTCTTACCGATGACTCCTTGGCTCTCCAGTTGATGAATCAGCTCACGGATGGGAGCCAGGGAGTCTCTGTTAGTGCGATATTGCCGCCGGTGCACCGTCCTGGTAGCAATTGGCACCTTCTGTTCTTCAGCTCGCAGCAATCCCACAACGCAGGGATCTTCTGAGAGGCCAGGCAGGGTAGATAGCTGTTTGGTCTTCTCTGCATTCACCGTGGCTACACCAAAAGCCCATCGGTATCCCTTTGGGTCCTTGAAGTACCCTCTCCTGAGGTAGTCTATGCCAAGGATACAAGGGGCCTCTGGGCCAGTCACAATGGGGTGCTTTTCCCACTTGTCCCCTGTTAAGCTCACCTCAGCCTCCAGTACCGACAATTCTTGGCATCCCCCTGTCACTCCCGAGATCCAGATGGGTTTTGTGCCCCTATGTTCTGATGGCATCAGACTACACTGTGCACCGGTGTCTACTAAAGCCCTATACTTCTGTGGGTCTGATGTGCCAGGCCATCGAACCCACACAGTCCAGTATACACGGTCATCCCTTTCCTCCTCCTGGCCGAAGGCAGGGACCCTCTATTCCTGTTCCTCCTCAGAGTATTCCCTGTCTGAGCCTTGCAGCGCCAGACCAGAAGGCCCCTCTTCAGGATCAAGGGAGGTGATTTCAGTTCTTCTCTGTTTGGGAAATCGCTGATTGCCTTCGTGCATCTCTACAGCAACTCTGCTGACAGCCTTCTTGGGTGGCCCCTTCTTAAGAGCTGTCTTCCCTCTCAGTTCACGTACACGGGCTTCCAGCTTAAAGGTGGGTTCACCGTCCCACTTCCTCATGTCCTCCCCCTGGTCACGCAGGAAGAACCAGAGTGCTCCACGCGGCGTGCGCCTGGGGCTCCCTTTCCCTCTGACTGAGGCAGGAGAGGACTGATTTCTTGGGGCACCCCTGATAGCCAAGGCACTGGCCCGTAGGGATGAGGCGGTATAGAGATTTTCTTCAAAGTTTTGGAGCCAAGACGACACTCTCTCCACAGTTGGCGTATCAATATCTGGGCAATACATCGCTGCCAGGCTGTTAGAACATGACGCTGGGGCATTCTGAATCACCTTCCTCCACATAGCCCGTGTGCACAGGACATCGTCTGGATCTTTGGAGACCTCATCATTGTCTAGATCCCTGTAGATGACTTCCAGTACCGCTAATTCTCTCAGGTACTGGATGCCTTCATCTGCAGTGGTCCACTTCCCTGGGGAGTTCACAAGATCTTCCTTGAATGGATACCTTGCCCTCACACTTGAGAGGAGCCGTCTCCAGAGACTGCAAATTGCTGCCTCTCTTCCAATTCCTCTCTCAATTCCCCGGTTCCTAGCAAGGGATCCCAGCTGTTGGGCTTCCTTGCCTTCCAAGTGCTGACTGTCGGCCCCGCTATCCCAGCATCGGAGCAGCCAGGCAGCAATCCGCTCCCCTGGCTGGCGGCTGTAATCTTTCCGCATGTCTCAAAGTTCTGCTGAGGTCAGGGACCGGGTAGTTTCTGCTTCCTGTTGGAATTCTCTCACTCCTTCCTCTGATGTCCTTGTCGAAGGACCGGCTTCGTGATCCGACCCTTCCTCTTCTTCCTTTTCCCTTACTAATTGAGGATATGGACCCGTTGTCCTCCTTGTCCATTGTTTCTTTTTAACTACTGGGGCAATTACTGTAGTTGTTGTTGTTGTTGGAGTCCCTATCTCAACCATGATGTCCTCAGGTGCAGTTTGGGTCCCTGCCTCAACCAGAGTCCTCTGGGAATGCTGAACTGCAGCTCGATAGGCACAAGCCAGGCCCCAGTACAGTGCTAGAAGCTGCTGGTTCTCATTGGGATAGGCAAGGCACCCTTCCATCAGGTGGCGTGTCAGTTTGCCAGGGTTGCTTGCCTGTTCAGGTGTAAAGTCCCAGGCTATGGGAGGTGTTAACCGCCCTAGGAACCTGCCCAAGTCCTTCCACACACCCTGCCACCCTGGGACTGGCCGCCTCAGGTCACATTTCAATATAGCCTCACCCAAAAGTTGTCTTCGCTTCCACCAGGACGAGACCAGATTCCACAAACCCCATAATATGCCAACAGTCTTAATTAGTAGTACTAAGCAGTTCACACAAGGGTGAGTAAGGAACTCAGGAGCCTGTGTAATAAACCTGTCCACATTAACCCTGGGTAGGGAGAGGGAGATGATGTATTCCCTCATCCTCTCCACCAGATAGCTCCCCCAGGACAGTGAGACTATCAGTGCCACGACAAACCACATTCTCATTAACATGTTGCCAAAAGTCAAGAGATAAACAATGCAGACAGCAAACTTTTTTGACCCGTGCAGGAGCTTGTCACTTAGTAATTACTACAGTTAGAGCACACTTAATACAGAAGTGCTGTTGTCGTGCCCCACGTTGGGCGCCAAAAAGGACTGTCGTGTTTTAGCCCCAGCCGGAGGCTGAGCCACGCGGTCGCTTGCTCACCCCCCACCTCCCGGTGGGACAGGGAGAGAATTGGGACGAAGGAAAGCAAAAACTCGTGGGTTAACAACAACAACAGTTTAACCAAACAACAAAGGGAAAGAGAACAAACAAACAAGAAACCCCAACAATAACAACAACAGCATGTACTTAGCGGTGCTTTCCGGACAGGTCGCTCCCGCCCGCAGCCCGATGCCCAGCCCGCTCCCGAGCAGCGATCCCCGCCCCTCCAGTCGACCCCCCTCTAAATAGTGAGCGTGACAGTCACATGGTATAGAATAGACCCCGGCCAGCTTCTGGTGAAAATTAACCCTATCCCAGCCGCAACCAGGACACTATTAGTCTACTTCCCTCTCAACTTGCAAATGAAGTTGACTAAATTAGTTGACTAAACTGATTTTTTTTTTTAAACAAATAGACTATTGTGAGAGAAATTATCCATCTTTCTCTGACATCACGGTGAGCATTCTCTATTTCCTGCATCTTTCGCTAAAAGTGAAGTGTGTAAATTCCTCAAGGAACAGATTATACCCTAATTCTGTGTGTGTAGTGATGGAGGCCATTCCTGCTCCTTCCTTCTGTGGGACCCACAGGGAGTAAGAGGCTGCCAGTGGTTTAGAATAAGAGTGCTTGGCAGAATAGTCCTAGCTAATGATGGTAAATAAAGGACATGTTGTGGGGCTTAAATCTTGGCTTAGAACTTCATCAATAACTTTTTTCTAGTATTTCACAAGCAAAACGTCTTTTATATAGGATGAACACATTTCAATGTGGATTGTCAGCTTCTTCATCTGATAATCAGCAGCTACAAGTATTTTACATTTCAGGTTTTAAATTTTGCTGTGAAAGATTGCTCTACACTTCATAACAAAAAGACAATTCAAATGTCTTCATTCAAATTGCAGAAGAGAATGCATATATACTTAATTCTGATGCTAACCAGAGATCGCATGCCTCAAAAAGCATTTCTTTTTACTCTCTTGAATGCTGATATTGCTGTATCATTTTGCACATTCTTAAAAGATAAAAGTAATTGCAAGTAAATTGGATTGTAGCTGTTTCACAAAGAGCAGCACTTTCACTAATATGCCCTTGGGGACCATATGCAATTCCTGGTTCCCAGATACTCGACGAGCATGTTGCAGAGCTTTCCAACCGGAAAACATTGCTGTATACAATTTTGAAGCTTTCAGCTGGAGTAAGCAAGGATGACATTTTGTCATCTTATCACCTGACTTTTCTTTTTAGAGATTTCTTTTTTATTGTTGCCATTGTGTTTCCTCTCTGAAGTTTTGCTGATCATTTCAGTTTTAATAGAATTGAAAAAGCCCCAATTGATATTATAATATAATATTATAAACAATAAATTTATCTGATTAGAGCAAAGTACTGCTTAATCTCCAGTTATCCTGCAGGGAAATGCACTCCATGGTGGAATTTTGCTGAAAATTTAAGAGAGGATAAGATTTTGAATTTTGTTTTGGTTTTAGAAAACTAAACGTACACAACAGCTGTAATTCCACAGCTGCCTGTCAGTCCTTAGTTTGATTCGATTTCCTTTGCTGTGATTGCCAAGGGAACAGATTGCTCTCACTTACTGTGATACATTGTGAATATCTGCTGGTTAAGAGTAACACCAATGCCACACACGTGTGTAGGTTTCCATATAGCATTTTGGTGGCCACGACTTTCTGGGTCACTTTGCTGTCTGAGGTCCTAAGGCTACGGATTTTAATTCTTACTGAATTTTGGTGAGGTTAGGGACACTTTGCTCACCTGAGATCTCAGCAGATATGGATGTTACTGGCTGGAGCAAAGCCTCCTGCAGCAAAACGTGGTGCTGCTGTGTGTTTACTGTGCAGTCTCTCCTCAGTACAGTCAGTTCACTCCAAAATGAACCAATATAATTAATGATCTTTCAGAACATTGCATAATTACTGTGAGTGGTGCACTGAGGTAGGAATTGCTACAGTTAAAGGATGAGGTCTAGCAAATAGTTGTTTGTGTAGTCCAGAAGTTTTTGATGTTCACATCAAAGCAGTTCGGAGAATTTTAAAACTGGCAAGCCAAGAGCTTTATGATAAGTGCTCTCCTTGGTGGTTTGATCGATAATGAAATCCAGGTACATTGTATTATGGTTTTCATCTACAGAATATAGGGTTAAATATGAACTGACTTTCCCGGGCATGTCATCTAGCACAGGGACTCCAGACAAAAAAACTAGTAGCCCCAGGGCCTCTTGTTGCTGATACAAAATATGTAATAAAAATAGGCTGCCAAAGGGAATATGACTTTTGTAAATATCCTAAGTATTGTATATGCTCCCTAAGGTCAGACTGCTTTGTCCTTAAAAAAGTGATTGCAGTCTCTCTTGCTAACAGCAGGACGTTATTAATACTTGTATTACTGCTCCCATTGTGATAGAGACCCGTTGAGCTGGATTGTTTTGTACTGATTGCAGTCAAAATAAGTAAGGCAGAAAAGGGAGGAATGGAAGGATAAAGATACGGAGCAGCAAGGAAGAGAAAGGAAAAAAACAGGGGCATGGAACAGGCAGAAGAAAAATGAATAAAGACACAAAAAAAGAAAAATGTCATCTTACTGGTGGTTGTGTGACAGATACGTGTGTGATAGAAGGGAGGTAATCACTTCCCAAAGAAGTATAATCGAAATGCTTCCAGACTTCTATTTAAGTAGAACCCAGGAAAACAAAACATCAGCCAAAACCAAAATCACACATGCACGCACCCTGGGGAGGAGTCCTCTGTGCAAAGCTGCTCTGCTGAGCCGCACATCTCCGTTTCCATGATGCTCAACCAAGTACTCTCCTTCCCTGCAAAACCTACACACTGCCTCTCTCCAAAAAGTGCTGCGTGCTACAGAGCTACTTTAAAGGCTCTGCCTCACCTTCACAGGGAGAGGAGAGAGAAGATAAAGGAAGCAGGGAAGGGTGGTCTCTAATCCCCACACAGCCCTTCCCAGGGTCCGTAAAGATGCTAACGCTGCCGCTGAGAACTGGGCAGCGGCGTGACACCTTCCCAGGTGGCTGTGGCTGCCAGAGGGCATGAATGAGCCCTGAGTGCGTGAACAAGGCACAATGCTGCACAGTGCATCTACAGCTCTCTGGTATTTATGCCAAACAGAAAATGCTCTGGGAAGAAATGGAAGATTTCTGCAACACTTTTCACAAGCATCAATGTGCCTTTTATCGCATTTTTGGTATACATAAGCGGCTGCCTGGCACACGCATGCATACACACACAGGCAGAGCACAGTCGCCTCCATAAAGTAACCTCTCACGAGAAGCAGCTTTCATATAGATGAAACATCTCATCTATGGGGATGGGACTAATCAGAGAACATCAGTAAAGGGATACGTGTGTGCTCATACTTTGTGTGTATTTCTCCAAAAGCACATCTACTGTCAACTGTGAAAACACATGATTACATAGAAATTGTTGGTTTTTTGTTGTTTTGGTTTTTTTTTTTTTTAAGCAAGGCAGTCCTAGATATAGAAAAGATTTGAAACATGAGCCAAAACAACCTAGGGTGCAATGCAGTGATTTGGAAACGCTCGTTCACAGTCTGGAAATGTAGCAGTTGGGAAGAGGGCTATGGAAACCCCAACCTTAAAGGATAATTTCCATGCTGAGACATGCAGAGTTGGAAATGCAGAGATGCAGGATGAGCCTACCTGAAACTCGCAATCTGCCAAAGCATGGTGGCAAAGAGGAAGCCCATTAACTTGAATAAATAAGGGAAAAACAATGTATTTGAAAACTGTGAGATTTTTGCTAGAACTCAGAGAGAAACTGAGGTGGGGTTTCCCCGTGGGCAATCCAGAACTGTGAGGAGGTGCTTTGAAATGCCCCTTGTTCATTCGTCTGAGAAGAGCGAAGGGGTTTGCATATCCAGGGAGAAAACCGTGCATTTTCTGTCTGCTTTAGAAATGTCACTCCAGTCAGACTTTTTCCAAGGTTTTCCTAGAGGAATATATGCAATCGCTGGAATGTTTGTGCTTTTCTAACACTCTTGCTTGATGGATCATCACCTCTGGTACTTAGATGTTTGGGAATGAAAGAAAATAGTGGTCAAAATTTGGCAGGAATTGATCCACAAGAGGGATTACCTAAACCCTTTGCTGTTCCATGTATCATATAAAGAGGCAGCTTGACGTAGGTAAAATAAATTTATTTGTCCCAGTGGGATTATTGGGGTAACTGTCTCTATCAGGACATGATGTTGGAAGTGAGAGGCTCATCAGCTGGCAAAGGCACAGGAGGAAAGATATGGTTACAGGACAACCAGGGACTGGAAATGAGAAAGGCAAGTGTGGTGCCACAGTGTATGCAGTGAAGTATTTTCAGTGATCATAGAATCGGAATCATTTTGGTTGGAAGAGACCTCCAAGACCATCGAGTCCAACCGTTAACCTATCACTACCAAGTCCACCACTAAACCATGTCCCTAAGCACCACATCTACACGTCTTTTAAATACCTCCAGGGATGGGGACTCCACCACCTCTCTGGGCAGCCTGTTCCAATGCCTGACAACCCTTTTGGTGAAGAAATTTTTCCAAATATCCAATCTAAACCTCCCCTGGCGCAACTTGAGGCCATTTCCTCTCGTCCTGTCGCCTGTTACTAGGGAGAAGAGACTGACCCTCATCTCTCTACAACCTCCTTTCAGGTAGTTGTAGAGAGCAATAAGGTCTCCCCTCAGCCTCCTTTTCTCCAGGCTAAACAATCCCAGTTCCCTCAGCCGCTCCTCATAGGACTTGTGTTCCAGACCCTTCACCAGCCTCGTTGCCCTTCTTTGGACACACTCCAGCACTTCAATGTCTTTCTTGTAGTGAGGGGCCCAAAACTGAACACAGTACTCGAGGTGCAGCCTCACCAGGGCCGAGTACAGGGGGACGATCACCTCCCTAGTCCTGCTGGCCACACTATTTCTGATACAGGCCAGGATGCCGTTGGCCTTCTTGGCCACCTGGGCACACTGCTGGTTCATATTCAGCCGGCTGTCGACCAACACCCCCAGGTCCTTTTCTGCCAGGCCACTTTCCAGCCACTCCCCCCTAAGCCTGTAGCGTTGCCTGGGGTTGTTGTGACCCAAGTGCAGGACCCGGCACTTGGCCTTGTTGAACCTCATGCCGCTGGCCTTGGCCCATCGATCCAGCCTGTCCAGATCCCGCTGTAGCGCCTGCCTGCCCTCAAGCAGATCAACACTCCCGCCCAACTTGGTGTCGTCTGCAAACTTACTGAGGGTGCACTCGATCCCCTCGTACAGATTGTTGAGAAAGATATTGAACAGGACTGGCCCCAATACTGAGCCCTGGGGGACATCACTTGTGACTGGCCGCCAACCGGATTTAACTCCATTCACCACAACCCTTTGGCCCCGGCCATCCAGCCAGTTTCCTACCCAGCGCAGAGTATACCCATCCAAGCCATGGGTAGCCAGTTTCTCCAGGAGGATGCTGTGGGAGACCGTGTCAAAGGCTTTACTAAAGTCCAGGTAGACAACGTCCACAGCCTTTCCCTCATCTACTAAGCGGGTCACCTTGTCATAGAAGGAGATCAGGTTGGTCAAGCAGGACCTGCCTTTCCTAAACCCATGCTGACTGGGTGTCCTGGTTGCGGCTGGGATAGGGTTAATTTTCACCAGAAGCTGGCCGGGGTCTATTCTATAGCATGTGACCGTCACGCTCACTATTTAGAGGGGTGTTGACTGGAGGGGCGGGGATCGCTGCTCGGGAGCGGGCTGGGCGTCGGGCTGCGGGCGGGAGCGACCTGTCCGGAAAGCACCGCTAAGTACACGCTGTTGTTGTTATTGTTGGGGTTTCTCGCTTGTTTGTTCTCTTTCCCTTTGTTGTTCGGTTAAACTGTTGTTGTTAACCCACGAGTTTCGCCTTTCTTTGTCCCGATTCTCTCCCCGTCCCACCGGGATGGGGGGGTGAGTGAGCGACCGCCTGGCTCCGCCTCCGGCTGGGGCTAAACCACGACAGTCCTTTTTGGCGCCCAACGCGGGGCTCGACAACAGCACTTTTGTATTAAGTGTGCTCTAACTGTAGTAGTTACTAAGTAGACAAGCTCCTGCACGGGTCAAAAAAGTTTGCTGTCTGCATTGTTTATCTCTTCACTTTTGGCAACATGTTAATGCGAATATGCTTTGTCCTGGCACTGACGGTCTCAATGTCCTGGGGGAGCTCTCTGGTGGAGAGGATGAGGGAATACTCTGAGGAGGAACAGGAATAGAGGGTCCCTGCCTTCGGCCAGGAGGAGGAAAGGGATGACCGTGTATACTGGACTGTGTGGGTTCGATGGCCTGGCACATCAGACCCACAGAAGTATAGGGCTTTAGTAGACACCGGTGCACAATGTAGTCTGATGCCATCAGAACATAGGGGCACAAAACCCATCTGGATCTCGGGAGTGACAGGGGGATGCCAAGAATTGTCGGTACTGGAGGCTGAGGTGAGCTTAACAGGGGACAAGTGGGAAAAGCACCCCATTGTGACCGGCCCAGAGGCCCCTTGTATCCTTGGCATAGACTACCTCAGGAGAGGGTACTTCAAGGACCCAAAGGGATACCGATGGGATTTTGGTGTAGCCACGGTGAATGCAGAGAAGACCAAACAGCTATCTACCCTGCCTGGCCTCTCAGAAGATCCCTGCGTTGTGGGATTGCTGCGAGCTGAAGAACAGAAGGTGCCAATTGCTACCAGGACGGTGCACCGGCGGCAATATCGCACCAACAGAGACTCCCTGGCTCCCATCCGTGAGCTGATTCATCAACTGGAGAGCCAAGGAGTCATCGGTAAGACTCATTCACCTTTTAATAGTCCTATATGGCCAGTGCGGAAATCTAACGGGGAATGGAGATTAAGGGTGGACTATCGTGGCCTGAATGAAGTCACGCCACCACTGAGTGCTGCCATGCCGGACATGCTAGAACTTCAGTATGAACTGGAGTCAAAAAGGCAGCCAAGTGGTATGCTACCAGTGATATTGCCAATGTGTTCTTCTCCATCCCTTTGGCAGCAGAGTGCAGGCCGCAGTTTGCTTTCACTTGGAGGGGTGTCCAGTACACCTGGAATCGACTGCCCCAGGGGTGGAAACACAGCCCCACCCTTTGTCATGGACTGATCCAGACTGCACTGGAAAAGGGTGGAGCTCCAGAACACCTGCAATACATTGATGACATCATTGTGTGGGGCAACACAGCAGAAGAGGTTTTTGAGAAAGGGGAAAAAATAATTCAAATTCTTCTGAGAGCTGGCTTTGCCATAAAACGAGGGAAGGTCAAAGGACCTGCACAGGAGATCCAGTTCCTAGGAATAAAATGGCAAGATGGATGTCATCAGATCCCAATGGATGTGATCAACAAAATAACAGTGATGTCTCCACCAGCTAACAAAAAGGAGACCCAAGCTTTCTTGGGGTTTTGGAGCCAGGGATACAGAGGATCTGAGGCCCGCTACACTCCAACTGAGAAAGAGATTTTGGCAGCATATGAAGGGGTTCGAGCTGCTTCGGAGGTGGTTGGTACTGAAGCACAGCTCCTCCTGGCACCCCGACTGCCGGTGCTGGGCTGGATGTTCAAAGGGAGAGTCCCCTCTACACATCATGCAACTGATGCTACATGGAGCAAGTGGGTCGCACTGATCGCACAACGAGCTCAAATTGGAAACCCCAGTCGCCCAGGAATCTTGGAAGTGATCACGGACTGGCCAGAAGGGAAAGATTTTGGAATGTCGACAGAGGAAGAGGTGACACGTGCTGAAGAGGCCCCACCATATAATGAACTACCAGAAAATGAGAAGGAATATGCCTTGTTCACTGATGGGTCCTGTCGTATTGTGGGAAAGCATCAAAGGTGGAAAGCTGCTGTGTGGAGTCCTACACGACGAGTTGCAGAAGCCACTGAAGGACAAGGTGAATCGAGTCAGTTTGCAGAGGTGAAAGCCATCCAGCTGGCTTTAGATATTGCTGAGCGAGAGAAGTGGCCAGTGCTCTACCTCCATACCGACTCCTGGACGGTGGCGAATGCTCTGTGGGGGTGGTTACAGCAATGGAAGCAGAGCAACTGGCAGCGCAGAGGCAAACCTATTAGGGATGCCAAATTGTGGCAAGATATTGCTGCCCGGCTAGAGAAGCTGGTTGTAAAAGTACGCCACGTAGATGCCCACGTACCTAAGAGTGGGGCCACTGAGGAACATCAAAACAACCAGCAGGTGGATCAGGCTGCTAGGATTGAAGTGGCTCAGGTGGATCTGGACTGGCAACATAAAGGTGAATTATTCCTAGCTGGGTGGGCCCATGACACCTCAGGGCATCAGGGAAGAGATGCAACATATAGATGGGCTCGTGATTGAGGGGTGGACTTGACCATAGACACTATCGCACAGGTTATCCATGAGTGTGAAACATGTGCTGCAATCAAGCAAGCCAAGCAGTCAAAGCCTCCTTGGTATGGAGGACGACGGCTGAAATATCAATATGGGGAGGCCTGGCAGATTGATTATATCACACTCCCACAGACCCGCCAAGGCAAGCGCCATGTCCTCACAATGGTGGAAGCAACCACCAGATGGCTGGAAACATATCCTGTGCCCCATGCCACCGCCCGGAACACTATCCTGGGCCTTGATAAGCAAGTCTTATGGCGACATGGCACCCCAGAAAGGATTGAGTCAGACAATGGGACTCATTTCTGAAACAACCTCATAGACACCTGGGCCAAAGAGCATGGCATTGAGTGGGTGTATCACATCCCCTATCGTGCACCAGCCTCTGGGAAAATTGAACGATACAGTGGACTACTGAAAACTACCCTGAGAGCAATGGGTGGTGGGACCTTCAAACATTGGGATACACATTTAGCAAAAGCCACCTGGTTAGTTAACACTAGAGGATCTACCAATTGAGCTGGCCCTGCCCAATCAAAGCCTTTACATACTGTAGAAGGGGATAAAGTTCCTGTAGTGCACATGAAGAATATGTTAGGGAAGACAGTCTGGGTTACTCCTGCCTCAGGCAAAGGCAAACCCATCCGTGGGATTGTTTTTGCTCAAGGACCTGGGTGCACTTGGTGGGTGATGCGAAAGGATGGGGAAGTCCGATGTGTACCTCGAGGGGATTTGATTTTGGGTGAGAATAGTCAATGAATGAACTATTGATAAAACTGAGCAAAGTGCAGCAGTAATGGAAGCAGAACTGGCTTTAGCAACTGGCGCCCATCAACTTCCTCAAGAGATCGACATCTTCAACCCACAGACCGTGGACATGATGCAGCAGCCGAGCCAGATGCCATGACTGCAAGCTCCAGATGCAACAATCCAACACTACACACCATCCTCCCACTGCGTCCAGTGTCACCCGCCACACCACACCGAGACCCAGCCCTGTTTCGCCAACTGAGCAAACTCCACATCATCTCTCCTGCCCCAAGAGACTATTCTGACAGATGGAGCCTAAAGTCATGGACTAAATGAACTCAATGGACAATTCAAAGGGATCGTCCGTAGACTAAGGGAATGATATCTGTGTGTGTATCTATATATATATATATATATATAACAGGAGAAGTGGTGGTGATTAATTGGAAAGTGTAGGATCTGAGCGTGACATATATGGTATAGAATAAGGGGTGGATAATGTCCTGGTTGCGGCTGGGATAGGGTCAATTTTCACCAGAAGCTGGCCGGGGTCTATTCTATACCATGTGACCGTCCCGCTCACTATTTAGAGGGGGGTTGAGGGGAGGGGCGGGGATCGCTGCTCGGGAGCGGGCTGGGCGTCGGGCTGCAGGCGGGAGCGACCTGTCCGGAAAGCACCGCTAAGTACATGCTGTTGTTGTTATTGTTGGGGTTTCTCGTTTCTTTGTTCTCTTCCCCTTTGTTGTTCGGTTAAACTGTTGTTGTTAACCCACGAGTTTTTGCCTTTCTTTGTCCCGATTCTCTCCCCGTCCCACCGGGAGGTGGGGGGTAAGCGAGCGACCGCGTGGCTCAGCCTCTGGCTGGGGCTAAACCACGACACTGGGCCTGATCGCCCGGTTGTCCCGTACGTGCCGCGTGATGGCACTCAAAATGACCTGCTCCATAACCTTCCTGGGCACCGAGGTCAGGCTGACAGGCCTGTAGTTCCCCGGATCCTCCTTCTGGCCCTTCTTGTAGATGGGCCTCACATTTGCTAACCTCCAGTCAACTGGGACCTCCCCAGTTAGCCAGGACTGCTGATAAATGATGGAGAGTGGCTTGGTGAGCACTTCTGCCAGCTCCTTCAGTACCCTTGGGTGGATCCCATCCGGCCCCATAGACTTGTGTGTGTCTAGGTGGTGTAGCAGGTCACTGACCATTTCCCCTTGTATTATGGGGTCTTCATTCTGCTCCCCATCCCTGTCTTCCTGCTCAGGGGGCTGGGTACCCAGAGAACGATTTCCCTTGCTGTTAAAGACTGAGGCAAAGAAGGCATTTAGCACCTCAGCCTTTTCCTCATCCCTTGACACTATGTTTCCCCCCGCATCCAATAAAGGAGAGAGATTCTCCTTCGCCCCCCTTTTATTGCTAATGTATTTATAGAAACACTTTTTATTGTCTTTCATGGCAGTAGCCAGACTAAGTTCTAGTTGGGCTTTGGCCCTTCTAATTTTCTCCCTGCACGGTGAGAAATTTTTAATGCTGCTGTGCAAATCTTTGGCAAGACCTCAGCTGGAATAGCTTGTGCAATTCTGGGTGCTAACTTGCAAGGATGAGGAGTCACACCTGGGATGTGTGAAGAGGAGGGCTGTCAAGGCCTTTAGAAACATGGACAGCCCATGTGATGGGAAGAGGGAAGTGGTTTAGAGATGGAAAGAAGCAACATCCCTTTTGGAGAGGTACAAGCCAGTCCTAGTTTATAAGTTGTATAGCTATTTGAGTGATGATGAGTCTGAAGTACCAAGCTTTAAGACATTGGTCTTGTCAGGTGTAGTGCCATATTCATGTGAAAATACAGCTTCTGGATTTGAAACTGGTTTGCACTGGGAAGTCTGGGCATGGTCATGGGGCCTTGCAGGCATCTATATGCAAGCACCTAACTTGGAGAAGTATGTCCAGGGATGCAGTTTTGGGGACTAGCCCATGGTGTCATTTAAAGAACAGAACTTTTGCTTTTTATGAAGTTGTTTTAAGTGGCAGTTTTGGGATTAGATGTCTCAAGACACATGTAAAAAGAGAGCTTTTTGTATGTGTGCTGCCTGCTCAAATCCAATCCAGAGGCTGCTGATATACAGGTTGGGATATTTTGGCTTTGCTGTCTTTCGTTAGGAGACTGAAGAGGCGGATTGTCTTTAGGTGACTGTCATGGTTTAGCCCCAACCGGCAGCTGAGCGCTACGCGACTGCTAGCTCGCTCCCCAACTCCCAGTGGGATGGGGAGAGAATTGGGAAAAAGAAAGGCAAAACTTGTGGGTTGGGATAAGAACAGTTTAGCAGGACAGCAAAGGAAAAGAAAACAAACCCCAACAATAACAACAACAGAGCGTACTTAGCGGTGCTTCCCAGCGCAGGTCACTCACCACCCAGAGCCCACTGCCCAGCCTGCTCCTGAGCAGGGATCCCACCCCTCGTGCCGTGCTGTCCCCCTCTATATAGTGAGCATGACGGTCACATGGTATAGAATAGCCCCTGGCCCACTTCTGGTGAAAATTAACCCTATCCCAGCCGGAACCAGGACAGTGACTTTCACAGATGCTTGTTACTGAATAGTAACAGGGCAAAGAGTTGACCTGGAGGTTGACTCTCCAGTGACCCTTGAAGTTGGAATAACTGAGAAACAGTTACACCAATAAAAGCTTCAAATGAGCTGAGGGATGAGAAAAGGGAGATTGTTGCTTATGAGAAGAACTGAACCAATGCCAGCAGAAAGCTGATACAGGAGCGACATGAGCTCAGGTAGAGGAACTCCTCTGCCTAGTGACAGAGCTCTGGGACCAGGTGAGCAGGTTGAGGAGTATCAGGGAGTGTGAGAGGGAGATCGACTATTGGACTCGCACCCTGCCCTCCCTGAGACAGGCGCAACAGGCAGCCAGGGTGCCTGTCGCAGGGGACTCCCTATCCCGATCCTCTCCCCACACGGCTGAACAAGGTGACTTAGGGGACAGTGGCAAGTAGTTCCTCCCCGCCACTGAAGGCGTGTCTCCTCAGCGCCTACCCCACCTCTGCAGGTGCCCTTGCATAATAGGTACGAGGCTCTGCAAGTGGAAACGAACAAGGACAAGGCTGATGGTTCAGCTAGCTCGGAGGTGCTGCCAAGGATTAGTCGGCCTATGTCCTGCATCAAAACCGCCCCCATAAAGGAAAAAAAGAGATGGGTCGTTGTCATAGGAGACTCCCTTCTGAAAGGAACAGAAGGGCCAATATGCAGACCGGACCCGCTCCTTAGGGAAGTCTGCTGCCTCCCTGGGGCCCAGGTCAAGGATGTGAAGAGAAAGCTTCCCACCCTAGTAGGGCCCTCAGACTACTATCCCCTGCTGATCTTCCAGGTAGGCAGCGACAAGGTGGCAAAAAGAAGTCCTGGGGCAATCAAGAGAGACTTCAGGGCCTTGGGATGACTGGTTAAGGGATCAGGAGCACAGGTAGTGTTCTCCTTTATCCCTCCAGTTTCGGGGAACGATGAGGGAAGAAACAGGAAGAGCCAGCAGATCAACACCTGGCTCTGAGCCTGGTGTCACTGGCAGGATTTTGGGTTCTTTGATCATGGGTCAGTTTACATGGCACCAGGCCTGCTGGCGGCAGACGGGGTGCACCTGTCCCAAAGGGGGAAAAGGATCCTAGCACAGGAGTTAGCAGGACTCATTGAAAGGGCTTTAAACTAGATTTGAAGGGGGAAGGGGGAAGGGGATAAAACCAGGCTTGCTAGAGATAAGCCTGGGGGTGGCACGCCAATGAATGAGGGATGGCGTGCTAGCAAGGCCCTTCGGTCAGCTGTCTCAGATGAGGTAGGACAGAGAGACCCATGTGGCAGCAGGGACACAGGGGTCATTGATCTGTTAGGAACCACAGAAACGCCCGAGATCAGACATGTAGGAAGTAGGGCTTCTCCCACCACAAAGGCAACAGGATCATTAGCGCAGCTGAAGTGCATCTACACGAATGCACGGAGCATGGGCAACAAACAGGAGGAGCTTGAGGCTGTTGTGAAAGGGGAAAACTATGATATAGTTGCCATCACAGAAACATGGTGGGATGACACGCACAACTGGGGTGCTGCGATGGATGACTACAAACTCTTTAGAAGGGATAGGCAAGGAAGGAGAGGCGGTGGGGTAGCCCTCTATGTTAGGGAGAGTCTTGACTGCCTAGAGCTCGAGGATGCTGACGAGAGGGTTGAGTGTCTATGGGTAAGAATCAGGGGGAAGGCCAACAAGGCAGATATCATGGTGGGAGTCTGTTATAGACCACCCAACCAGGATGAGGAGGCAGATGAAGTATTCTACAGGCAGCTGGGAGAAGCCTCACGATCGCTAGCCCTTGTTCTCGTGGGGGACTTCAA